>JAOUZG010050968.1:8167661-8195082 GCA_026289955.1 Argiope argentata | reverse complement strand
AAAGTAAAAGTAATTCATAATTAAAGTAAAAGTAAAAAGTAAAAGTAATTCATAATTATTCACTTAATGCATGTACTTGCTTATTATGCCGGCTTGATGGCACAGAGGTAGCGCGTCTTCCTCGTGTTCTGGAAGTCCCGGGTTCGAATCCAGGTTCGGGCATGGTTGTTTTTCTGTGTGCTATCTGTGAGATGTGTGAATGTGCCCCCCTGTAAAAAGGGGTTGTGCAAGCGAATGTGGTGAGTGTGTAGCAAAGTCGTACTCTTGGCCCTAGTTGGCACTACTCAAATACAAGAGACGCTTCATTTAGCTTAATCTGCTGCTGGGTCAGCGGCGGGCTTGTCCATGACAAGTGCCAATTGACACAACAACAACTTGCTTATTATATCAAAAAATAAATGCATACAATTGCCTTAAGTTGAGTTTCCATGAAAAATCAATCTACATATTTTTACCATTCTGTAGGCATTTATAACAAACAAAATAGAAAAATAAATAAATAAAATCTCGAGTAGAAATTGGTACGTGTTGTTGTTTTTAAATCCGAGAGCGATTTTGTAGAAATCATGAGAAATCATTGGTTATTATTTTTAATTATTCACTTAATGCATGCACTTGTTTATTACACCCCAAAATAAATACATTCAATTGTCTTGAGATTCCTTGAAAAATTAATCTCTGTCTGTTTAGTTGGCCAGGATAGCCTAGTTGGTAAGGCGTTGGCCTCGCATTCCTTGGACTGCGAATTCTCTCCGTGTGTGTGTGTGGTAGCTGGCACACGTTAAATCTGTCGTGATCAAAGAGTCCTCCATTTTGAGAGCAATACCACTGGAGGTACTGGTCAGAGGTGATCGTTCTCTGTCCCAGATCTAAATCTTATGGATGAATGAATGAAAAGCATGAGATAAGTCCGCCTCGTAAAAAGGGTTTGTGACGTGTGAGAGATAGAAGCCAGACTTCTACTTGGTGCTTAGGGACCAATACACTCAGAAACTACTGCACCTCTTCTTTTTTTGTAAATCGGAGCGGAATAAAAACATTCTGCCTTCCGGTGCTTAGGGGCCATTATCCTCAGAAGCTACTGCACCCCTCCTTCCGTTGTAAGGCGGAAAACGAAAACAACAATATATTTTACCATTCTGTAAGAGTTTTTATCAATCAAAACTGAAAAGTAAATAAATAAAAAGTCAAAATGATAGTGAGTGAGAGGGTCGTTTGAGTGCATGGGTTAATACGCCCAAATTCAAAGTGTTTTAAGAATTGTTTAAGCAGAAATTGGTTCATGTGGGTTTATGCGTGATTCAAATTATTCATCGGACTAGAAATTCTGATTTAAAAAAACCATTGTCTACTCGATATAATTACTCTTTCAGCCGCAATATGAAAATTAAATTTCTGCTAAAGGTCATACTTATTCACTAGATAATAGTTTTTCAATATCTGCACCTAAAATAAAAATTAAAATTATGCATCCATTTTGTCCGAAATGCTAATATAAAAACTTATTTTCTGATTATGAAATAGTTGGGGCCATTACCTAAAAGCATCTGCAAGCATAAATGAGGAAAATAGCAATTACATTAGGTGCAAGTGAAGGAAAAATGTACAATTAAGAAAATCATGGAAGGAAAAAGGAAAAACAGATTAAATTTTCCCTCTTAAAAGAATGTTAAATAAGGACCGAAACATTAAATCAATTTTTGATGTACTACTGATTGGTTACTAGGATTTATTAAAAAATCTCTATTGATTAATGAGTATTAAATAACCAAAACCAATAATTTGTAAGTGAGATTGAATAATTTATTGCTTTGAATCGAAGGAATAATTCCTTAGCTATCGGAAATCGTAATTTCTGGACGTCCTCCAATCTATGAAATGATTTTTCGTACACCTTCAAAATTCCCCACTTAAAGTTTGTATGAAAAGAGTTTTCCTATACTTCAGGAGTTCTTGTCGTAAAGTTTGTACGAAATGATGTTTCCTATACTTCTGAAATTCTTACCGCGAAAACTGTAAGACCTGAAATCAATACCTATCATAGACACATCTGGCGCCAAATTGAAAAAGTATTATGAGAAAAGATTCATGTATTTTCTGAATAGACCGTTGGATTCGGTCGGATTATTATCTTCGCTTGTGGATTTATTTCCTTGGAAAAGTATTCTCAATGGAAGAATGTGAGAATATACATTTTGTCCTGAGCTGTCAACTATGTTTGTATTTGTAGGTAGGTTCTTATCGGTGTAAAGAATAGGTTTATTTCTGAGATAACGTAAAAATAGACATTGAAATATTATCCCTAAATTGGACAATTTTCTCATGCGTCAGTTTTAAAATCTAGAACGATGTCTTGTACAAAACAAGAGCAAAATTTTATTTAACGCTAGGACAACATCTAGTACAAAGCTTGTGGAACATCTTGCACAAAGCTAAAACATATTTTCTCTATTTTGTGTAGAATCATTCAAACTTTTTTGACGATAAGATTGAAAGAAAATGTATTTATCAACTAAAATAAAAAAAGAAATTTTTGCTTTTCATTGTGTTAAATTGTTCTTAGGAATAAAGTTTCATTAAATTTTATATTTTCTTATATGAGACTGTTTGCTGAAAAGAAATTACGAAATGGTACAGTCGTTACCATTACAAAGTTAATGGATTTAGTCAGATTATCATCTTTGATTGTGTATTTACTTCCTTGGTTAGGTATTCTCAAAGAAATAATATGAGAAAATATATTTTGTCTACATTGTGACATCCAGAGTGGTCAGACATGTCTGTATCTGTAGGCCCTTATCAGTGTGTTGATGTATTGATCTTATTTCTGCGATAACGAAAAATCGGCACCGAAATATTGTTCTTGGGTCTCTTTTTCTCATGCATTTGTTTTAAACATTATGATTTGCAAAGATAGTTCATGATCTTGTACAATGCTAGTACATCATCTTGTACAAAGCTAATACAAAGTCTAGTTTGTTCATTTTGTCTAGATTGTAAACTTTTGCACAATAAGATCAAAAGAAAATTTATTTTAGCAACTAAAATATTTCTTTTGATTTTAATGTATAAAATTGTTTTTGGAATGGTTAAAGTTTCTGCCACATTAAAATTTAATTCATTTTTTATATTATATTAAAGAAACTATTTGATAGGAAGAAACTAATAAATGGTATAGTCATTACCATTACAAAGTTAATGGATTCAGTCAGATTATCATCGCTTATCAGATTATTATCGTTTGTAAATTTATTTCCTTTCTAAGGTATTTGGTTAGATAGTTTCATTTAAAGAATACGAAAAAATATAGTTTGGCATTATTATGACGTTTAGAACTGTCATCTATGTCTGTATCAGTAGGTTTGTATCTGTGTGGTGATACATTAGGCTTATTTCTTCAATAACGTATAGATAGACATTGGAATATTATTCCTAAATGGGACTTTTTTTCGTGCTTTTGTTTTAAAAGCTATTACAACATCTTTTACAAAGCTGAAACAATATCTGGTTTTCTTTATTTTTGTCTGAAGTCAGTTAAACTTTTTTTGATAATACGATTAAAAGAGCATTTATTTTAGCAGCTAAAATAAAAAAAAAGATTTTTTTTCTTCTCAATATGTAATATTGTTTTTGGAATGGTTAAAATTCTGACATATTAATATTTGATTACATTTTATTGTTATATTTTATTATATGAGACCGCTTGTTGAGAAAAAAAATTAAAAAATGGTAATTGCTAACAAAAAAATTAATATGTGCTTTCTAAAAACAAAGTGGTCTTAAATTCAAAAAATAATACACATCATAGCAAGAAGTGATTAACATATATTCAGAATATTTTGTTTCAGATATATTTTGTTTAATTCAATAAGAAATAATATTTTTTTCAACATTTTTTGGATGGTTAGAAGAGATAAAAGTACAGAGAAAAGTAATTTTTTAATTTTGACAAATATTAAAAATATTTAAAAAATAAAATAATTTAAATTTAATAAGCATGAAGATAATTTAAAAAGTGACTTTTGCACAAAAAGACAATAAAGGAAGCTAAATATTCCATATCCTTTCTTGACACGCAACCAGAATTAATGGCTGTATAGCTTATAATTTAAATTGCTCAATGGTTCTGCTTCTATGGAAGCGCTGATTCATAATGCCAATGTAATTGTAATACATCTCCAAATAATAAACGGCATTATGCGATTTTCAAGCTACAATATTAGGATAGAATATTGGTCACAGTAATGGCTTACAAATGCTTAATGTATCCTCTTGCATTCCTATAAATAGCGTTTAGACGAGGAATTGCGATTTATTACATCAATATATTGCAATACAATTGTTCATGCCCGGTCACACTATTATAAATAGCGAATACTACGAAAAATGTGAATTCTTTTCTATCCTGAATGAAAATTAAAAAATTCTTGTTTTGCAAACACCCTTTTTGTAATAGTTACATGTTTTTGTAATCATTTATTTACCAGGTCCTGAATTTACCTCGGACTTTTGAATCACCCTGTATTTTAAAGTATAATTTTTAAACACAATATATTTTATTAAATACATTTATCATTTTTAAAGGAAATATATTTGCGTGCTTTTGGATTTTAAAATCTAAATTTCCAATAAATGAGTAAAAAAGAATAAAAATGAAAAAAAATGATCATAAGGAATTGAAAATTATTGTTATAGAATTACGATGTAGGTAATAACAGATTAAGATAATGTAGAATGCATCAAAAAGTAGTTAATATATTTCTCCCATAAATGTATTCATTGATAGGTAATTTTTTAAAATATTTAATGGGACAAAAGACTGTCTTAGGTTTCTAATTTTTGGTAATCAAACTAATATCTAAATTTCACTGTTAGTTGCAATGTGTTTCGAATAGATAAATTGTTGCTCTTCGCCCATATACGTTATTTATGTTATTCTTTCTGCAACACAGTCATTATTTGATCAATAAATAAACTTTTGATGGATATTGTCAAGCACAAAGAAATCTTGGACAATGATAGATTGAAGAAGGAATCATAGGTAGAGATGAATGAGAAAAATATATTATTATAAGAATGGCATTAAAATAAAAATAAAATAAAATAGGCTTTTAAGAGGATAAGCCACTTTTTAAGAGAATAAATATTCTCCATTTTCCCTCAGAGTTTAATTTCATTATTTATTTATTTATTTTTAGAAAGCTCATGATTACTGCCCTAATGTATTATTAAATTATGATAAAAGCTTCATTTTGTCTTTTACCTTAATTCTACTGAAATTCATCTAAAAATGTAAAAAGAAAATAAATGCTAATTACTTAGATATGTAAAAGAAAAATAATTGAATCAATTCATATTCATGACTTTCAGTTTTTGAGATCCCTTTTTATTTTCTTATCAAGCAGGAAATAATGTAATGTCGTTTATTATTTCGAGATTTTTCTTTTAAAGGGATTTGCCTTTCGAATTTTTCTTACTATGACAATAAAAGTTAATACCTTTGTTATCTAGCATGAAAGGAAAAAGTGCATTATGTCACAATTTTTTGGGGAATATAATTTAATCAAAGGAAAGGAGTAATACTTAATTTTCACACATGGAAGTAAATTTAATAAAAGCAGTATTTAAAAACATATTTTTATTGCTGTCTCAAATAGCAGATAATAGTCAATTTGGTTATTTTCTACTTCAAAGTTTTTAATATATAATTCATCGTTATAAATAATACGGAATCCCACGATCATTTTTTTTCAAATTCAACACAAGATGGCGCCATGGGAATAAAATCAAATTTTAATTTAATTAATTGATTTATTAAAATTAAATATAAAAATATTTTTTGAAGTGTATTGCAATGGAGAACATACAATTGCGTAAATTTCAAAATCGTGCTTCAGAGATTGAGGAAAAAAAATCAATCGTAAAATTTCTTCTTTGGGAACAAGAGGGTGGCATAGTGGTAAGTTCTCGGCTCTTCAGCCGTGATGTTTCAGGTTTGAGTTCCGATTTCAGCGAAGAACTGTCGTACAAGGGGGGTCGGTTGCACGTTAAATCCGTGGAGGTCAAACGTCCTACCGCTGATCTCGTGTACCGTGGACAACTCAGGTATCGGCATCGTCATCTGAAAGCGGTTCAAACTTACAAGGTCCGTCCCAAAATTGCCCTACTGTTGCTTTAAAGCGATATATTAAATAAACTTTGGAAACAAATCATGTTAAGGAAAAGTGAGTAACAAAATTCACGAATTTAATACACTCGCAGTGAAGAAAGTATATAGAAAATAACGATTTCCGAATTTATAAATTACAAGTAAATTTTGACCGCCTTAGAGAAATCATATGATAATTGTATTGTAGAATGATAAATAAAAATAAAGAATCTTGAATTTTTAACGATGCTATCTTTATTATTTCTATATCGTAACGTTAATTGAAGGATTCAATCAGTAATTAGGAAATCAGTCCGAATTTGAAACATCTGCGAAATATCAGATAAGGAAAATTTAATATGAATGCAAATGCCATTCTGCTCGAATTTTGACCAATTCCAAATTCACGATCGCTTATATAATGGCCAATGAAACTAACAAATATTACGATGCATTCAATTCTTAGTTGGGCAGTTTCGCTATGATGAATTAGTAAAATCGAAAAATATTGGCGATTTGAGATTGCATTTAAATTAGGATATCATTTTACGCTATTCAGAAGAATCGAATATGAATTTATATGAATCGAATATCAATTTATTATATTCGAATAGGAATTTATATGAATCGAATATGACTTTATTAGATTTGAATAGGAATTAATATGAATCGAATATGAATTTATTGCATTCATATAGGAATTTATATGAACCGAATATTATTGAATCACATATGAATTTATAAATGTGGGGCATCATATGAAAAATTTCATTTTTTAAACAATATTAATTCAATTGTCTATAAAATAAATAAATTTCTGATATCTATTTTATATAGACAGGGAATAAAGTTTAGTTAATAACTTTTTAAACCTAATTTTAATAGTTTTTATCCCTATATGTTTAATTTCTGTAGTTTTCATACAAATTTTTCTCTTATATTTCATAGAATTAAAACGAAAGAATTATGGCTAAAATTTCCTCTGCAAGGAATGACGTATAAATGTCAAGCTATTATTTTAATGATAATTATTTAATTACTACATTCAATTTATTTCATTTACAGTTAATTAATTTCCAATATCATTACATACAAATATTTGACGAGGAATATTTATATTTATTTTAATAATGAAGTTTCAAGTATTTTAAATCCACTCCGACCGGAGTCCTGGCAGAGAGGTAGCGCGTCTTTTCCGAAAGCTAGGAGTCCCGGATTCGAGTTCCGGTTCGGGTATTGTTGTTCTTCTGTGTGCTATCTGTGAGATGTATGACTGTGCCCCCCCAATAAAAAGGGGTTGTGCAAGCGACTGGGATGAGTGTGCAACTAAGTCATACTCTTGGCCCTAGTTGGCGCTACTTCAAAAACAAGAGACGCTTAATCGGCTTAAAATCACAGACGGCCGTCAGCTTGCTTGTCGATGGCAAGTGTCCACATCAACAACAAAATACTTCCACTTTCGAGTATGTTTTCCATTGAAATTTAATCAATTTATATAATTTAAGCTATTGCTTGCCTAATTGGCTAATTTCATATTTCATCGCAGAAGTTGATTGCATTATTTAGTTTATTTAAAGCATTTCTGAGTTTTCAGTGCATTTAAACATTTTCCATAGCCCTCCGTATTATGACGTACTTGTAATGTTTAATGCATTTACAAAATAAAGGGATAAATATCCGTGAACATTCAACAGCTTGATTATTTAGTTAAGCTAATAATGTTATTAATTATGTTGTTTTAGAATGCAAAGTCAAGTTATTAGTTATCCGCCATAATATAATTGTCCTATGTGATAATGTCATCAAAAAGTTAGCAATGACATTCTGTTTTTCTACGGATTGTAATTAACTGTACAGTAAATAGCATTTGTACTATAAATAATATTCATCATTCTAGAAAAAAAATACTTTTAACTTGTTGATATTTATTTCTTTAAAATACCACCAAGTAAGTTTTTGTTAAATATGAAGCTGCTCACACTTTCCATTTAGAAACTGCATAAAATGTAATTTTTCTGTTGTTTTAATCACCAATAGGAATAATAATAAATTATAACAGTGTATCTACCTATTGCTTTTTAAAATATAAACCAATGAATTATTAATGAGAATTCGATGGCATCTTTTGTGATATGTCATTATAATTGATACTTGTGCAGTTGAAGATTTATCAGAGTATGGTATGAAAAATATTTTTCTGGTTGTGGTGAATACGGTTTAAAAATAGCAATTAGAGATGTTTTCTTTAAAAAGAATAATGAAACGTATTCACTTACATTAAAGTCATGGAAACGTATCCACAAAATTTACTCAGATAAAATCTTTTTTTTTACAACAAATGGAAAACTAGGTTAGTTTATTTTTTCTTCGATCTATATCAATGGTATTTTTTATTTTGCATTCTTTGAGGTAGCACGCCTAATTTTGAGTTTGTAAATTGGAAATTTATAACCACGTGTATTCGCTGCTTGATATACTGAATCTCTGAAATCTCACACGCGAAGGTGTTCTTGATGACCATTCACTATTTTAATAACTCCTATAAACAAACCTGAAGGTGAATATGATTTTTTTCTTTCCGTGGATATAATGAAAAGAAAACTTTTTCCTTTTATCACCCACTTTCACCTTTAATTTCTTAAAAATTCAAGACACGAGAATAAAGCAATGATAATAGAGAATGCAATTGTTGGGAGCTTTCAAATGGCATGTCACATGTTTAGATTAAACAGGTTTCCACTTGGCATGTTCGTCTGGTCTAAAAATCTTTTTTCCACTTCCTAACTTCTAATCGATTTCTGCTATCTAAAAGCTTTTAGCGTTGTTATCCCGACGTCCTGACACAGGGGGGCTGGGCAGTCCATTTCCGGCATTGTTGTCCTTCATCTGTTTTGTCTGTCCAATATGTGAATGCCCCCCTTGTAAAAAAGTGCAAGCGAACGTAATGCGGAGTAGCTAAGACGTATTCTTGGCGCTACTTAAAACAAGAAACGCGCCATCGGTTTAAAATCGCCAACTGCGTCAGAGATTTTGTCTATGGTAAGTGCCATGACAAACAACAAAAGTACTGTAGTTGTGTCTTATGATGAGGCAATAATTAGCTAATATTAATTTTCCTGCTATCTTTCATACGAACGGAATTATCGGAAATCGTAAATTTCAAATCCATTTCCTTCATTTCAAATCTTGCTTCTGGATAGCCCCTCTACGAACTCGGCTGGAAGACTTTCGTTAACTATTAATTTTCCTGCAAATCAATTCCAATAAAAATTACTCAAATTATCATGTTCGCAGTAATAAATTTATACATCTTGGGATAAAGGATACTATGTCACGTTTAATAAATTTTGAAGATCAATTTGAAGATATTTGACTTGCTTTCATAAAGTAGACTCGATGTTCTTTTAAAAGTATACATTTTCTAAAATTATTGATGTAGAACGTAATGTCCCATATCTGGAAGGTAAAGAAGAAAAATAAATTTAGCTCTGTGGTTGTCCCATATCCTTCGAGTGTCCTATACCTCCGGGGCTGAGATATATCTACTTTAAATGAGGGGTAAAGTTTTGTTTCAAAATCGCCAGACCTTGATAAAAGAAATTGTGTAAAAAGATTTTCTTTTGTCGTGTCATATGAAGCAATGTAGTAGGAATTATTCTTTTTATAATAATCTACCTAATAAAAGCAGAAGTCAATTATCAATTAATTGAATAATTAAATTTTTATTCCACCTATAAAATTGCATTTGAAAGTGAGTTTGAGAAAATATTTGATTATAAAAGTATATAATATTTAGACTCATAAATATTCGTCTCCGAAATACATATTCGATTTCTTTCCTTATACGATGAACTTAATTCTAAAAGATGAAGTGTACGACAAATATAAGATGAGCATGTTTCCTTTGGTTATTGTTGTGTTAAAATACAAATCAATTTCATTATTTAATCAAAAATTTCTAAATTAAGAGACTAAATAATATATATATTTTTTAATTTTTTCTTCTTTACTTAGCTTTATGCCATGAACCAAACCTCAATGGAGTGATATTACATTAACAAAAACGTATATTTATAAATCTTTAGTTTTATTATTTTACTTAGTTTTATCATTACACCAATTTGGTTTGATTATTTAAGTTTTATCATTTAACTTATTTAGTTTCATTATTTAATCAATTCGATTTTATTATTTAGCAGTTTTATCCTTTAACTTATTTAGTTTCATTATTTAAGCAAGATTCATCATTTAACTTATTTAGTTTCATTATTTAAGCTAGTTTAATTATTTAACCTAGTTTTATGATTTAACTGATTTAGTTTAATTATTTAACCTAGTTTTATCATTTGACTTATTTAGTTTTATTATTTGACTTATGTTTATCATTTAACTTATTTGGTTTTGTTATTTAACTTAGGTTTATCATTTAACTTATTTGGTTTTATTATTTAACCTACTTTTATCATTTATCTTATTTGGTTGTTTTATTTAACCTAGTTTAACTATTTGACTTATTTAGTTTTATTATTTAACCTAGTTTTATCATTTAACTTAGTTAGTTTCATTATTTAACCTAGTTTTACTATTTAACTTATTTGATTTCATTATTTAATTTTTTTTCATTTAACTTATTAATTTATAAGAGTTAACCATCCTCGTCTTTAATTCTGAATAATTTTCATAATAATAGAGCTCCTTTAATTTTGGATAATTTTTTATAGTAGTTTGAAAAAGGAAAGCCCTATAATATGAATAACATTCTGTCAATGAAATTGCTTGTTTTAATATTATTAATTAAATTCTTTTCCTTTTTTATCATTAAAAAAACTCCCAAAGAATAAGCTATTTTCTATTTTCAACAACAAATAGCTTTTATGCGAAAGGAAAAGCTTTTTTCTGTTTAATATAAAAATAATTAGCATTGTGTGTGTAAATACATCGCATTATATGACACAAAGATAAAATCAAATTTTGCGTAAAAATTTAAAGCCGTATCTTTAATATAAATAACTTTTGGATGCATTAATTCTCACGAAATATTAATACTTTATTTTTAGCTTACAGCAGTGCCTATTCTTCAAAAACTTTGCAATAGCACTCAATCATAGTTATTTGCGAACTCATAATCAAACACACAAAAATTCAAAGAATTATCCTGAATAAAGCTCCACCAAATATTTCTCTTTCTCGTCCAAAATATGAGTGAAATCCAATTGATCCCTTTGACAATAGAAACGCTGACACGTGCATTGAAAAGTCCTTAATAGGGTGAAGTCATAAGGAGTGGCAGTCAGCAACAAACCGGTTAAGCTGCTGGCTTCTGTTCCGGTGCCAAGTCTTCTGCGCATTCTGGTGCGGGGGTGTGTCATTGATCTCCCTCATCTCCAAAGCAATTTTAAGATCTATCCCCACGACACTGAAACGAAACCATGAGAAGATTACGGTTAGAAATCAACTAATGCATTCACCATGGAGATACAGGAGATCGGAGCGGGCTTACATTGTCTGCTTCAGTTGTTGAGCAATTTTTGAAACCGATTTTTGAAGTCAATGCGAAACCATTTGAACAGATATTTGAATTCTTCTGTATTTGAACCGATTTTATAGTCAAATCTTAATTCTAATGCGCTATTTTTTCTTTATTTTTAAAGATTATTTTAAAGTTAGTAATGCGTAACATAAATTTTTGATGATAAAAGGTGAAATTTAAAGATGAGTAATTAATATAAAAATGGTGCTTGAATTCGCCTTTTTTGATTAATGTACTAAAAGGTACAATATATTGGTTTTATAACTTTGTAATAAACAGTACACAATAAATACAAATATTAAAAATCTTCAAATGCCCTTCCTAATTAATTACCAGTTGAAGCAATTCATTTAGAGTCAAAATTAATTTAAATGAATCGATAGCCCGATTCATCAGATTTAACAACAATTAAAATAATGCATTGGCATAGAGAACACAAAAGTGTGTGAAATTTTAAAATTATATCAAGATATGAGTGAAAAATTGGTCCCAACATTTCATCTTTATAAACATGAAATAAGTCAAATTAAATGGGGAAAAAAGCATAATATTTTTGAGAACCATTTTACGATTCAATTTAAGATAAACCAGTTATTTCTTCAAATCTTTACAAAGCCAAATTGAAACTGTAACATACAGTGATGTTAAAAAAGAATACCAGCTTTGCCTGGAATGTGCAAGAATCTGGTTAAATGTTCTAAAATATCTTTTCAAATTTCTATCATCGCATTCATTTTCTTACTCTTGTAACAAGAACTTAAAAAAAAATTCAATATTTATCAACTTCCTGACATTTATCGCCGATTGTGGATAAAAGTTAGATCAACAAGATTTATTTGAAATACAGCAATATTTTTTGTAATTTCTTTTAGACTACTTTTAAATTTCTTTTCCTCATTTTGTGTCTTTCTTGTTTTAATTTTAAAGAAAAAGCTCTAAATTGAGTTTAAGGAAGTTGAGAATATCATTATAATGTTTTCTGAATTGATATTATTTCAGAAGAATACTTAAAGTAATCTCGTTCGCATAGTGCGCATTATAAAATTTAATAACACGGCGAAGAAAATTAAATATGTATTTAAAAAAAGTTCTGCTTCCTTTTAACAGATTAGGTCTAAAATAACCCAGTGAAGAGAATTAAATATGTATTTTGAAGAGAAAAAAATTGTCACTTCCTTTTGAAAGATTTGGTATAAAATATGGCATTTAAGAAAATTAAATATATGTTTTTAAAAGGTTCTGTGTCACTTGCGCTCAGTCTCATTAGTGCTAACTCATTAGAGGGTGTCATTTGCGCTCAAGCCTTTAAAAGGGTACCACATTGTAACTTTTATCTTTGTATGTAAAATTTGGCGAATTTACAATGTGCGCCATATGGTAATCAATTACTGTCAAAGTGAGGATGATACTCCATATCTCTGCTAACGTTAAAAGGCTGTCGTGAGAAAAATGCTAATGACCGTTACCGCGTTTCAAACGATTGATAGAAGTGATAAGTAGAATGAGCGAAATTTGCTTTAAAAATTTATTATGATGGAACATGTTCACTATTTTCTTACACCGAAGGCATTTATGAAAATTACAATTTTGATCCACTTAATACAAATTTAATCTATTAAAGAGAATTCTAATTTTTAGTTTTCGGAGGATTTAATCTTTATATATCTTAAAGTTTAATTTTATTTAACAAAATGGAAAAAAAATACATAAAAAGTTTTGTTTAATTCAAATTTAAATGGATATCAATATTGTTTAGCTCTTTCAATATGTATGTATGCTTATATATATATTCTAACGGATGCTTGAAACGAGCTAATGTATTATTTTACGATAAAAATGTTGAAATAAGTTATCTTTTTTGCAAAATATTAAGTACTTCGGCTAAAATAAATTATAAGAATCATATTTAAAATTTCAAAATAAAAAAACAGCTGCTGGTTAATTCTCAGGGTGAAAAAATATATTCAAATCGAATGTGTTGATCATTACTGAAATTCCTTCAAATCTGAAATACATTACTTCATTTTCTAGCTCATTTATTGTCATATTTAACTATACATATTCTAATGTACCACAAACGATATCTAAATACAGCATCTGAACGAACTACATTAAAACGCTTATTTCTCAGATACAGCATCATGTGCTAAAGTTTTATTCGCAGGTAACAAAGTATTAAATTTCTTTCTAATTTTCTTAAAAGCGCTACCAGTGATTTAATACCAATTTTCAATTTATCTAAGATCTAAGCATGGAAGAAAGCAAGAAATTAAATACGTTACTTCATATTTTATTCGTTCTTTTTTTTTTGTCCCTGAATTTCTTGCCAAAAGTGTAGATTCATATAAATTGAACCTTTATTGTAACCGAAATTGAAATTGCAATAGTAAATGTTTAAATATTAAGGCGTAAGATAAGACTATTTTCATAGCTATGTAAGTAAGGTTCATGAAGTCACTTTTTTTTTTCTAAAACGCATTGTTGCACTTATATTGTTACATCGTTGCACTTAGGAACAAGTTTTTTTTTTCTTTTTTAAATACTGCATCCTGACATACTGCCAATTACAAAATTTCATTAAATAAGGCAGGCAATTGTTCAAAAATTGCAAAAAAGAAATATACTAACTCAAGTGTGAATTAGTATATTTTTCTCTTGTTTTCATTTATACATACAAAACTTCACACATCTATACAGAAAATTTGCGGATACGCTTAGTTGCTTAGTTTTAAATTTCAAAGGACCGTGTGTTTCTGGCCGTGTGTGTATGTGTGTGTGTGTGCGTGCGCGCGCGCGACCAGTCCTTTGAAATTTAAAACTAAGTTAATAATGTTATATATATAAACATTATCATTCTCTCTCTCTTATTTTGTATGCAATCGTAATGCTTCCCTCGTTTTTGCATACAATAATGTTTTTAATGGTTGAAATTAGTAGAACCTTTACTTCAACCTGGTGAGAATTAAACGTCATATATATGATGAAAAGAATTGACATTTTTCTCTATTTTTTAGGTTACTGTTTTGCTGGATTAGAAACAATCAATCCAGAGCTCAGAATTCCAAAATTAACTGAGTAGAGAATATTGCAACTTTAATAATTGGTATACTCATACAGAACACAAAATCGGCATCTTATATCAAACAAATAGACCCTTTCTTAAGCAAAATCAAATCATCCTTTTCCAAAAAATATGGTTTTGAAAGAAAAATGTAGCTTTGATCTAGATAGAAGACTTAATTTCCCATTTAGCAAAATTTTCACATTTTGAAAAAGGAAAACAATTCTTCTTGCAAGAAATTCATCATCAATTGCAGTTTTCTATTCTTATTCTGCATGTTTCTGTTTTCAAAAGTTCTTGAGTAGATGCTATTTTCAGCATAAGTAGTTGGTATGATAAAGATAAATTCAATTAATTTTTAATGACATTATACCTGAACTAAAAAATGAATTAACTGTATCAGTGGATATTTGATAAATCTTTGCTGATTTATTCAAAACGCCAGTCCTTATACCATATGAACTCCATCACATATATACGAGTGTTATTAAGATAATGAAATTCTTTATAGGTGTCGAAGGTGTTACTTTGGAACAAATTTTTAAGCCCTTTAATTAATAGAATACCAGGCTATTTTTTTAAAAAAATATTTAAAGGTAATAAATATGTTATAGACTTTAGCGAAGCAGAAATAGAATTTAAACAGCTTTAAATTAATAATAATGTTAGGTTATTCTTATTTTTTTTGGGGGGGGGGGGTAAGAGTTTCCCCCAAAGAGGTTTATATTAGAATTAAATTTTTTTCCTTAATTTAATGTTTAGATAAAGAGCTCTATCATTACTCTCAGAAAGCAGTTATAATTATCATAAATTGGAGTTGGAAAAAAACTAAAGCGAAAAGATAATAATTAATATCAAAAGACACCAACCAATATGTGTGCTTTTAGTATATCTTGAGGAATAAACGAATAAAAACAGAAATGCAAAGTTCATAAAATATCAAACTTGAGTTTAGATTTTATATGCTGAAATGAACTTAAAAATCAAAACCTATTTTGTATTATTGAGCTTAAAGAGATTAGTGAAGTAATTTGGAGAACCATTTTCTTTCATTGAATCGATGAAACAATTTTAATAAATTATGTTTTATTCTACTTTAAAGTATATTCCTCAGAAAGGTAAAGTTCTATTTATGTGATTTAAATATGCCAATTTTTTCTTATTTATGCTATTTGGAAAATACTCTTTTTAAAGAAAGCAATGTCAAACAAATTTTCTTCTTATCGTAATAATTATAACGTCAAAGTAAACAAAAATCTATAGAATGATAACTATGAGGAAAGCACAAATCATTCTATTTGCTGACCAATTATTTTTTATTTATATTTGTTGATTGATAAAGTTGTATCACTAAAAAATGAAGTTGATGTCACAACTTATGTTCTGTCATGGCCTCAAAATTTAATTCCCAGAGTATTAGATACGCTATTCTATTTAAGATATAGTTTTCAAATTTCGCGTGTGAAAATATCCTGTTTAGACATCCTTATTCTTTATCTTTTTCAATTTCTACTATTAGCTCCCATTATATCTTGTTCTATGATTTAGATTTATAGATTTTTTTGCTTTTCATTTTCCCTCTAAATTTAATCTAACCCCAAATCTAAAATAAACTATCAAAAAATTACCTAGCGTTCATAGAAAATTTATCAGTTTTACCGTGAGAAAAAAAGCAAATATTTCGAAGATAAGGACCCTTAATTATCTCACTTAATCTTATCAATGCGAGAAACATGCATTCTCTATAGCCCCTCTAGATGCACGCCAAGTTTTCCTGCCAAAGGTGATTAAATCCCAGTAAACCTACCATGTGAGCGCAAATGACACCCTCTAATGGGTAAGTGATAATGAGACTGAGCGCAAGTGACACAATCCCTTTTAAAAAGTAACCTTTCTTTTTAACAGATTTGGTCTTAAATCGGAGGTTTTGACATGAAAACAAATGCAAAATTTTATCCATTTATTTTTCTCTAGTTTTGAATGATCATTTTCATATACTTATAGATACTTAAAAGTATATCATTTAAACATTTGTACAGATAATTAATTTTGGTGTTCAAATCATATGCGGAAGTTAATTTGCTGTTTTTCTTTAGCTTATAAAATATAGTGTTCGCAGGTAAACATATATAATTCTAAAATATATTTTTTCATACATAAAATACAGAAGTACATCAACATATTCATTAATTTGGCAATTACAATACTTTCTCTTAATAAATTTCATTTTCAGAAAGTTAAAAAAACTGCATTTTGAAGTCTACTGTGAAGTTGTGTTGATTTAAGCTGCGAAATAGCATCATATGCTGGGCAATTAAAGGAAAAAATTGTCTGCTGAAATTAATAATATTGGAATAATTATCGCATGGGCAATTACTTGCTTTATGGACAATTTTTCTAGTTTTTCGGTAAATAGCATTTGTATATCCAAAAATAGTTCACGGTAAGTCAAGTCAAATTAAACTGCGTAGTAAATATAGTAACTACAATAATACAGATAATCTACTTTCCATCAGTTGATTCTTTTTAGAATTACTGTTTGGTTAATCTCAACAAAAAAGAGTAATCCTAATTTTTCTAGAATTGCCCTTTTGTTCAGATATATTATTTTAATCCTAGTATGCTTTAATTATTGTATACTAAATATGGCTCATGATGTCAAGATAAATAAAACTGTTTAATAAATACAATAGTTACGATAATGTAGATAATCTGCTTCACATTATTTATACGTTTTAGGAATACTCTTTGGATAACCCAAACGAAAGAAAGTAATTTTAATTTTTGGGGGATATATTATTTTCCTATTATAATATGCCTGAATAAAAATTATAATAGATTTGTAGGATTAAAGAATTATTGTATACCAAAAATGGTTCATAGTAAGTTAAATAAAACTTTGTAATAAGCGCAATAATATGAATAATCTGTTTAACAACTATTGTGTTATTTTAGAATTGCCTTTTGGATAATCCCAACAAAAAAATAACCGTAATTATGTTGAGATTACCTTTTTGTTGGAATTTATTATTTTCTTTTCATAGTATGCTTGAATAATAATTAGTGTAGATTTCTGAAACCTATAATTAAGATTAATACTGAATTTTTTCTATTTTACAGGTAATTAAACAGCATTAATATCCATTTTAAGGCATCTTTAATTCTTAAAGGTAGGACCATGTGTTTATTTTATTTTTAGAAGGTAATCACCTTCAATCTTTATGCTATTTAATTTTCGATACTTCGCATGATATATTTTTTCTTTAAAGATAAACGTGTGTTTAAACTTTACAAAACAAGGTCATATCTCGTGAAATCACCAATTATATAATTATTAATCCATGTAAAATTAGTAATTGATTCTTCATTGTGAATTTACTGAAGGCAGCTAATGCTATTTATAGAATTTTTAACCGAACTCTGTTAGTGACATTTGATCAATAATAATTAAATTTAGGAACGACATACCACTCTTTCAGAGGCAAAAGTATTGAAAAAGATTTCTGCATGACAAACTCCATTCAAAAACTTTCAGAGAAAATCTTGGAAGCGTTATTAAATAACAATGACGTAGCCCTAAAGAAATGCCAAACTTACAATTCCACCAGTCCCGGGAAGAAACGAAGTCCTTGAGCGTTATTGTATTGACAACAATGATCAGCCCCGCTGACAGCTTACAGGCTTCTTGACGTCACTAGACAGCTGCGAAATCGCCTAGTTAAGTGAATAGACAGCAGCATTGTTATGCTGAAGATAATGTGCATGTGAATGCGTGCATGTGTCTATGTATGAGTGCCTATAATAAATAAAACCTGAGTGCCTATAATAATTCTTATTCTTCTATCATTTAAAGTTACCAAGAACATCGTAAATAAGACACTCATCAGCTTTCTCGCTTCACAAATCCATTTTATTTCACAATCCTGTTCGGGAAGTTAAACACTTCGAGACCTTTAACTTCAAGCTTAATTTGATACGTTTTAATTCTAAATATGTGAGAAAAACAGTGTTATACTTTAAATTAAAGCATGGTTCCTGACTGCGTTAGAAGAAAATCCATGATTTTTGTGTGGAGAACATCAATTTTACCAATGATTTTTTGAGTATTTTTATATTATAATAAGTACGACTTTTTGAAAAATATTACATCTGATAAGCAATTATTTTTAAGAAAAATTTTCTCTGATATTTTTGCACATTTTCGCTTTTGGTGTTAATCATTTTTTATCTTTTCTGAATTTTATTTCTTTTGATAATGATAAGGATTGAATGGATGATAAATGGATGTAATGGATTGATATTGTCTGTATTTGACCGTAAATAATATGATTAAAAATATTTCAATCTAAAATATCAAGCATTTATCAATTTGATGATACTATATTATTGTTTTATATATATTTTTTTCTGGTAAATTACATGTATGATATGAAAGCATTAAAAAGTTTGTTAGTAACTTTTCATCTACACAATTAAAAATCCGTTTAATGAAATATTTCATTGAACATTATTTACAAATTAAGTTAATTTTTATTTAATTTTATGATAGTATTTACTGAATTTAAGAAAATCATCTGAACACTTAGAGATTAAACAAGTAATTTAAAAAAAAATGTAAGATAATTCCTACTTAGATCAACAAAGAATAATTTTATTTTAGTCACTTTCTATTAAATGATTACAGTTAATACAAATAATTTATCAAAATATTGTTGATATTCTCAAGAATTGAATTCGCTTTCTTCACCTTTGCATGAAAAACACTAAGATCCTTGAATTTTAAAGATTGAGCTACTGCCTGCAGATTTCAAATTTCATTACAAACTACTAAAACTCTATTAGTGTATTAAAAGTTAAGGAATGAAATAATATTTAAAATATCCACATTACCATCAAGTGTTCTCCACTAAAAGTTTTAAAAAGTTATTTGAACTTACGCGTACAAATAAAAAAGTATTTTATAAATGATTGAATATTTGAACAAGATATATATAGGGAAAGTGTGAGCTAATAGTAGCATTTGAAAAAAATGGTAATTTTTAATTAATTACATTTAGACATCTGTTATGATATATTACTTTTCCCTGTTAAAATTAAGGTATTAGGCAAAATTAACGTTTAATATTCTTTCTGCAAATAATTAATCAAAATTTTCTTAGTGAGCTGTTTTATCATTGTAAACAAATCGTTCATATAGTTTTTTTTAAAAAAAACACCACTTTAACAGTTTTACCTCACCTATCACTTTTATTTCCCTCTTTTATGCAATTTTTTAGCTAAAACGAAACAAACCCAGCCTTGTACAAAATATTTTCATCGCTTCAAACATTGCATTAAAAGCGGTGTGTGTGTGTGTGTGTGTGTGTGTGTGTGTGTGTGTGTGTGTGTGTGTGTGTGTGTGTGTGTGTGTGTGTGTGTGTGTGTGTGTTTTGGCAAAAAAAAACTTTCAGGAGTGGTATGAAAAAAAATTTAGCAGTTTTTTAATATTCTTAAATAGAAATATCATTATTGATTTTTTTAAATATTTAAATATATAAAATATCATGCATTTTAAAGATTATATTTATAATACAACGATTCCTTGAATAAAAATAAAATGTTAAAAAAAAACTTTGGATTCTTCATTTTTGTTAATCTTAAAATATTATTAAAAAATCAATAACATATAAAAAACATTTTTATATAAAAAAGATTATTATTATTTTGTAAAAATGCAATTACCAAATTTTGAGAACAGAAACTTATTATTTATTCTTCATATTTTGATGTTTATGCCTTTTGCATTAAATAAATATTGCTCTTAATAAAATAAAATATTGCTCTTAAATATAACAAGGTACTCTGCTTTAGTACCTCGTTCCTTCTGTATTACTAATAATCTGCAATGTTTACGTCTGATAAAGCTTTTTTTTTGTCCTCCTTTTGTCTGTCTTTCCACCCCTATTTTGACAAATTAAGCCCCTTCTAACGCATGCGCAAAAGCTCGGAGGGTTATACAACCCGTTTTCGAACAGTAAATTCCAGAAAAGAGAACATCTTCCGCGTCTCACCCCTTAATGTAATAGAATTGTCGGAAAGTGGTCTTCTCAGGATATTGTAACAAACGTTATATCTAACTAACATACTTAACTAACTAAACATGTGGTTATATAGGTATTAAAATTAGAAAACTATAAAAAGAGGTTGTTCAAAAAAAAAGATGATTATGAACGCGTTTGATTAAAAAAAACTACTGACTTAAGAAGTCATTTCGAATTTGCATTAAAAAAAGCTGATCACTTTTATTTGATCTTAATAATGAACTTGGTAATTTATTCTCGTTCATAATAAGTTGATAGTTTATTCCCGTTAAATTGATTACGTTCTGGTTTCATCTGTAATAATAGGAGAGGGGATTAACACATAGTTTTGTTTGCACTTTTCTAGTGACAAGCATTGGTTAGAATTAAGGTTTACAGTATCTTCGCCTAATTTTAAAACATTCTTCAGCCGTTAAAATGCCGGTCAAAAAAGTTTCATTTCAGAACAATTTTAACGTTTTTGTAGTCAGCTATTGAAAATTCTTGAATTATTTGGCTTGGGATGTTATGTATGTAATGATATTTTAAATATAATTTAAATCCTAATTGTCTGGACTTTATCTTAATTTAGCCCTATTAACTTCATTCTTAAATTTCTCTTATTTCCTCATCCAATTCCTAATTCTTGAAACATTCTTCAGCCGTTAAAATGGCCACCAAAAAAGGCACATCTTTCTGAGCATTTTTAACATTTATTTAGACTGTTATCGAAACTTCGTGGATTGTTTGACTTGGCATGCCATAAATGAAATGACATTTAAAATCCGATTTAAATGCCAATTTTCTAAATTTTATCTTAATTTATCCCTATTAACTTCATTCTAAAATGTTCTTTTATTTCCTGATCCAATTCCGACATTTTATTTAATTAATTCTACACGCGCTCCATAAAACTGCTAGTTTTAGTACGTTCTCATGGTCTGAACGAAGGGATAAAAATCCTTAATGATTACAACATTCTTTTTAAAGATATGTAAGATTTCCTTTTTCTAAATCAACACGTGTCAAAGAATTCCCTGTTTAAATCTCATATCAAAATCATTGAAGCAAAAAATTTCTGTCCCTTTTGCACTTGTATCGCCATGTAAACGGATACCAGTTTTATCATCACTTTTTGAATATAAAATGCTTCCCGTACTGAAAAAAGTCGAAATTAAAATTTTAGAAATTCCTTCTATTCGCCCAAGCAACTGCTAAAATATGTTTACATGTATTAGATAATACGATTAACCTAGGAGAAATGCCTTTGCAATTGTTCATTGATGTAAAATGATCAATAGAAAGTATTGATTAAATTGTTGGATTTTGTAAAAAATATTTTACCTGAATTTGGAAATTTGATTAAAAAAATACCAGATTGTTTAAAGAAAACTGATTTTTTACTGATATTGAATTTTACGTAATATTTAATAACTGTTTCAGTATTTTTTATTAAATATAATCTAATTCCCTGATGAAAATCGCAAAAAAGGGAAAAAAAACCCATGATAATTATTTGATCTCACTTTATTGATCTTATTATTTACATACATAAGGTCACTATCTACAGGCAATCATTGAAGTGCCTGCATAACAAGGTAGCACTGCAATGCAAGCAATACCTCAACTCCGAAAAAGATCGATTTTTGAATATTTACCTGAGATCGGATGGTAACCCTTTCAATTTGTTAAGTTACCAATAAAAGCTGGGAGAATGTTGTTAGTCTTACGAAAGAAAAACAGCACATTCTTGCACTTAAGAATACAGTTTTTTTATTGGATTTCCCCTCAGCAAATATAATTTTAATAAGTGGAAATCATTGAAAAAATAAGAATGTTTTTCTTATCAAAATTGAGTCAAAAATAAGTAGTATATAAAAACAACTTAAGTCAATTTCTACTTACGTCAACAGATGAATTTTTTAGTTACTTTTTATTAAATAATTACGATTAATATCAATAATTTATCAACAAAATTACTGATTCTCGCAAGAAATGAACTAGCATTCTTCATCTTCACGTGAAAAAAACTAAAATCCTTGCATTTTACCGATTGAGCTACTGCTTTTTGATTCATTACAAACTGCTAAAACTCTGTTTATAGTATTAAAAATTAAATACATTTAATTAATGAATTAATATTTGAAATAAAAAACTGTATTACCATTAAGCGTCATTCACTACCAGATTGAAAAAACAATTGCAACTTGAGAGGATGAATGAAAAGTATTGTATTAACGAATGAAAATTTGAGGAAGATATATAAATATATATAAGAAAAATGTGGACTGATAGCAGTAATTGAGAAAATAAATAGACAAATGAGATAAATGTGGCGCTTAAGACACATTGGAAGAGTATTTATAATATTTTTTTGAAATTTCTATAATTGTAGCCCAGATAATAAAACCATCTTATTTTTTAAAGATTTTTTTAAATTTAAACAAAAATAAAAACATTATTTTTCATCTTTCAACGAAAACAGTACTTGTTCGGGATTCAGGATTTTGACGATATATTTATGCCGTCCTAATATATATATTTTATTTCTGATCCTAGTAAGGTACTCTCTTGCCTATGGATATGATTTCAATCCACAATAAGAATAATATCTGAGGCGACATCCTCGTCATCTGAACGCGATTCAAAATTACGATGATCGTGCCAAAATTAGCCCAAGTGTTACTTTACAACAGGATGTTAATATTAGTGTACAAACTAAAACCTCACTAAATAGCGTTGTTATCATAGCAGGAAACTAACTTTAAAGATTACTAGCATAAAGCTTACAAAAAATTCTCTTTACCCTCCTAAAGCAGCTTCATATATTTATTTTTTATTTTATAAACTCAAATATATGCAATATACTTGACATAAAAAAATCGAAAACTGTGAATAATTGAAAATGATACAAAATAAGTAGTAATAAAATATATTTTTAGTATATTGTTTTGCAATAATCGAAATTTGACAAAAACATCGAGCAATTTTTTGAATGTCCTCTTTCAAAATCATTATTAAAATCGTATATAAAAGTATATGAAATGGCAAAAAATATATAAAAAAATGTGTTTCTTGTTATTTTAAAATATGACATTTCATAACGAACTCACCTGAATATTTGAAAAAGAGTTGTTTATATGACACTGTAAAGTTTGATCTTACATCAATCAGATTACACGTGGTGTCCTATTAGACGCTTGGTATTTTAAATAACTTGATTCGTCCCATTAATTCATGAATTTAATATTTACTAAAAAGTTTTATTTCATCATAAATATATTAATATTTCTGTTAAAATTGTGAAAAAGCTATGTATTTACTGTGGTATTTTTATTTGAAATGCGATAGCTGACAATTAGCAACTTATTTCAGTATAACATGTCGCTCACTAGTGCTTAGATATATATTTGCTCACAAATATCACTTAGATTTTTATGTACTTTTGCGAGATAAGGAAAAACTAATATAACGTTTTTTAATATACCTATTCTTAGTTTTTACACACTTTAATTGGTATACACTTATTTTACGTTTGTAAATTGTGAATTTTTAATCAACTTAAAAATTCACAGTAGCTCACTTTTAAATGCGTTATAGTGCTGAAATTTTATTCACTTTTTAAATGACAATATACTATTTTAATACTTTTGTAGATCAAATTATTAAATAAGAAATTCATTTAATAAAATTTTTATTTCTTAAAAGAGTTTCCACCTTTTGAGAGAATATCAGGAAAATTCCATTCCGGATTCTTTAAACAGTTGTGCAATGTAAATTAAAGACCAAAAAGTAGAAGATATTTTAAAAATCCTTTTTAGACATTAATGAAAGTGATTTTAAAAATTTCCTTTTAAAATTAATTTTCTATTCTTACATGAAACTAATGGAAAGTAACAAAATGAATAAAATAGCTAAAATTAAGATTATCCAAAGATTAATAAAAAACAAACAAACATCATGTTATAGAAAATTAAACTTCTACATTGTTTTTAATGGTGGTTGTATCTGAACGGATCAAAGTTTGTTTCGTGGTCCACACTAGGCTTGTCTGGATCAACAATGTTTTCCGACACTGTAACAGGAAATGAACTGCGTCAATTTAATAAAAAAATATAAAAGGGAAACTAAAAAACAATCTAAACAAAGGAAAATATTGTCAAAGGAAATCGGAAACAGATAAAAGAAGACAAGCCGATCCAACAAGAGAACCATTTCCCTTCAGAAATAAAAGAATGATTTGAAGAATTGAAAAAGCTATACACCCATTTCCTTTCTCTGACCATTTATTTTGCCACTTTCATCTGTTTCCTTTATTTGCTTTTTCCCCCACATCATTAGTTTCTAAACATTAGTACTTCGTGGATGATTAGGTGCTTTGCCTGTAGCAGTTAGCCTTCTAACAGATGAAGTGACATCCACAACATCCACTGCAATCTTTCAGGCTCGCTAATTTAATTGAGTTTTACTAATTGCTGGATTTTTATTCCCCATATTTTAGATTCTTGCCCTTATTACCCGTGGAAGTTTAAGCATTTTTTTTTTCTTAACTGACGTACATTTGATCTCTTCTGTCGCGAATGTCTAGTGGAATTTCTGCTTTTGCAATTACTAATTATTTACGCTAATAAAAATCGACAGAATTTCAGGAGGAATGCGTCACGATCTCCCTAAAAATGTTCGAGTATTTCCTGTGCAAAGATGGAGAATTAAGTTGATTATCTAATGAACAACCTTTAAACGTTTACTTTCGAATCCTCACTCATTCTAAGCTGGTACTCTTTTCGAGTATTTGATTAAGCTCTGTAATTATAACATCCTAATTGACCATATTTGTCTTGCTTTGTTATTCAATACTAAGGTAATAAATCAAACATTAAGTGAAAAAAGGAGAAAAATGTAGGGGAAAGAAGGTATTGATTAAATTTAATTTTTCAACTCCATAATACACTGTTGCTTCTCATTTTGAGTTACATCCTCTTAAAAATTTATCAATTAATCTGATTAAAGGAAACTTATTTCTTCGGGAGACGAATAAGGGATTAGTGTAAAAATTCTAATTACATTTGATGAATTAATCGTGCGATCGTATTATGTTGTTGGAATATAAAATACTACAGTACAATAATGAACTATATTAAAGGAACAAAATCCAATAGAGATAACTGATAACTGATGAAATAAATCAATTTATTAAAAAAACGAAATTTGCTGATATTTTAATAATTGAACGACTAAAAAAATAATTATTTACAGCTTTACTACTTAGATACTGTATTAAAATTTCACTGCGTAAACTCAACAACTGTACTTTTGATGAAGCTTTACCGTACGTTTTTTGGTACCCTATAATACAACACGATTAACTGTTCACTGAAAATCAGAAAGTTAGTTAACTTTATTTTTAGGTTAAATGACAATAAATATGAGAAAACCACCAATATTTTATTAAAGAAAATAGCAAAATAAAACAAATTTTGTGAATAATAGAAAAACCCTATTTGCAGTTTTACTGTTTAGATACTATAACAAAATATCACTTCGATAAACTCACTAATTGCACATGCTATGAAACTCTACTGTATCTGATTTGATACCCTATAATACTACACAATTAACTATTTACTGAAATTCAGAAAGTTAAAATTAACTTTATTTTAAGGTTAAAGACAATAAATATACGAAAACCACCAATATTTTATAAAGAAAATAGCAAAAAAATGTTATACACAATATAACAATTTCATTTACAGTTTTACTGCTTAGATACTGTATTAAAATAGCACTACGTAAACTCCCCAACTGTACTTTCTATGAAACTCTCTTGTACTTTATTTGGTATCCAAGAAAACAATACAATTAAATATTTAATGAAAATCAGAAAATTAACTTTAACTTTTTTAACAGGTTAAAGATAGCAAAAAACAAAACCCACCAATAATTTATAAATGAAAATAGAAAAAAAAACCAAATGTTGAATAGTATGAATATGAATGTAGGCAAAAAAAAATCAGTAGCAGTCTTCCACCTGCAAGTATCTCGTATACTCTGCAATAGAGGTCTTATTTCCCTTTTTCGGCATAAAACTGACAACAAGTAATTGGTGCAATAAATGGCCTCTAGTAATTTGCATAGAATTGGTGAATTATAGTTATGAAATATTGGTCTTACTGAATGCAACATTAATACTGAATCTATGAAGAGTATATGTGTTTGGGGCACATTTTTGCCGGCCGATTGACACCAAAATTTGACACAATATCATGTGTAGTCACAAGATCATATACCCAATTTCATTGATTTAAGGTAATTATGATTGAGTTTATGAGTTATTGTATTTACATGCATATTGTATTTATAAAGTATAAACCGAGAGATAGTTAATCATTTGAAGGATCTGCTCAAAATTTCATAACAATCTATATTTTAGATCGTTAAAAAGTGTACTAAATTTTATATACTGAGTTCATAGCGTTTTGTAGTTATCGGATTTTACTTATCTTCGAACAGCCTGACAGACAGATTTCCTGTGAATGAATTTCGTTCAAAATTTAATAGAAATCTACGAATTTGTTCGTAATTCCATAAACCTAGTTTCAGTTGGCTTTCTTAAAACATTTTTG
>JAOUZG010050968.1:8144518-8161250 GCA_026289955.1 Argiope argentata | reverse complement strand
TATATATATATACGAGGCATATTCGGAAAGTAAGTACCGTTTCATTATACTGCCGCTGCAGCACTGCGATCGGCGTTCTGCGCATGCGCACTAGTCTTCCTTGTTCACTGACTCTCAACTGACGCCATTTTGGACGCTGTAGGTTGTGTTTCCAGTTCGCTGTGCTTGTTTAAAATGTTTAAGACAATTACTGATCCCGCCGACTGTGAGATTCGTTCTGTTATCCGTTTTTTAAACGCAAAAAATGTGAAACCGGCTGAAATTTACCGTGAAATTAAAGAAGTGTATGGTGAAAACGCGATGAGTGATGGAATGGTGCGGAAGTGGGTTAGAATGTTTAATGAAGGTCGAAAAAATGTTCACGATGAGGCTCGGAGTGGTCGGCGTTCTCTTGTCAATGACGATCTGATACGGAAAGTTGATGAAAATATCAAAGAGAACAGACGATTCACAATAACGATACTTTCAGACGAATTTCCACACATTTCACGTACTGTGTTGTACGGAATTGTTGTTGACAAATTAGGCTATCACAAGCTGTGTTCTCGATGGGTTCCGAAAATGCTTACTGATGATCACAAAACCAAGCGACTTGGCAGTGCTTTGACATTTCTCACACGGTACAGTAATGAGGGTGAGGACTTTTTAAGACAAATTGTGACTGGTGATGAAACTTGGGTTCGTCATTTTACGCCTGAATCCAAACAACAATCAATGGAGTGGAGGCACACACAATCACCAAAAAAACAAAAGTTCAAAACGACAATGTCAGCACAAAAAATCATGTGCACTGTGTTCTGGGATAGGAAAGGGGTTTTGCTCACAGAATTTCTCCCCAGAGGTGAAACAGTTAATGCCGCACGATATTGTGAAACCTTAAAAAAAGTACGGCGAGCAATTCAGAACAAACGCAGAGGAATGCTGAGTAAAGGAATCGTGTTGCTCCATGACAATGCTCGGCCCCATACTGCTGGAGCCACTCAAACACTGATCCAACAGTTTGGTTGGGAGCAGTTTGACCACCCGCCGTACAGCCCGGACTTGGCACCATCTGACTACCACCTGTTTTTGCATTTGAAGCGTGAGTTAGGTGGTAAGCGCTATGGATCCGACGAGGAGGTTAAAAATGCCGTGCAGTCGTGTTTATCATCGTTGGCGGCAAGTTTCTACGAGGAAGGCATAAGAAAACTCGTCACTCGCTACGACAAGTGTTTGAACATTGGTGGAAACTACGTAGAAAAATAGTTTAAGGTTTGGTCTTTCATGTAATAATAAAATTTGTTTGAAAAAAAATGTTTTGTTCTATTTATTAAAAAACGGTACTTACTTTCCGAATATGCCTCGTATATATATATATATATATATAAGTTAAGGATCGACTAATCGACAAATAAATGATTGAATATATATATATTTATATAGAACAAAAAATTCCAGCCGCTAAGAGGAATTTTATTAATTGCATTACTGAAGTAAAAATCATTTATTTTCTTATCTGCTTAGAATTGTTTTAAAAGCAGATATCGATTTGAATATAATTTGTAAAATTTTAAAGGGATTCACTTGACAATTTTTTGCAACTAGATTTATTAAATGTTTTTAGTACAAAATTAATATTTATTCTAAAATACAGTATTAATTTTAAATGTAAATTATTTTAAAGTTAAATACTAAATACAGTTTGAGTTTCATTTAAAACAAATAAATTAAAAACAAAAATTTTCTTTGACATGCTTAGAATTGTTTAAAAAATGCTCAATAATATCAGAAAATTTATTGAGCATCTTAATTTATACAAAAATAATTATATTAATTTCCTATTAATACATACATCTCTATTTCCAAACTGACAGTTAATACTTTTTATAGAACCATAATATTATTAATTTTTATGAACCTTAGGAAGTAAAAGAAGAAAAAGTGTTACCACATTATCCATTTGAAAATATCCATAAGGCATTTATACATTATATAAGATATTCTGAATGTTATATATTAAATAAAAGTACAATAAATTTAAGGAAAAATATCTTTGAAAGCATGATTTACTAATGTTCTAGGATGTGGATATTTTTACTGTAGCGATTCTCTACTCTTATTTTGTATTTCAAATATATTATGGAATCTTTAAATCAATTCTTTATCGCTCATGATATGTGCCTTTGAAATTCACAAAAGCTGTATGGTTAAATTATTTATTAAACTAAAGTATTTTTTACGTTGTTTTTAGAATGTTGACTTCTGAAATAACTGTTCATACACAAGCATAACAGATAGTTCAAAAACAAGAAAGAATATCATTTTTTATATCTATTTTATAACAACCTTCACGCGCTTTTCCGGAAAGTAACGATCTTGTAGTTTACAATCGCGTAACGACCATGTTAATTCGTATCACTAAAAATAAACGTATCTGTTTAAATTAATGGAAAGCCCCTCTGACAAAAAGAATAAGCATATCTTTACGAATTTGGAGAATAGAAAAAAAATGTGCGTACTTAAACTGACTACTCTGATCCACCTGAATACACACGGAAAAATTTGAATCACCGGACCACCACGACAACAGCACTGGTGGGAACTGGCGGTTGAACCTTAAGGGGCATCACCGGCCACGGTACAACCCTTCCCTAAGGAAGTGAGTGCCGTCATCTATGGGATGTAGCCACCCCCACTCTTTCATATACGCTTAATGATGGCAAGAACCAACCAATATAATAGAAGTTTTCATCCTCTTTTACGAGATGCCGCTCCAAGGGAAGCGCACATAAGTAAATGTAAATGAAACGTTTTGCTGACACTTTTAGTGCATAGATATAGTATGAAAATTTTATTTTGTAAACATTTTATTTTCAACCTCTACAGAAGCAAAATGTTTTCAAATAATATCCCACCTCAATTATTAAAGTTCAATAATTGGATGTATATGCATAGGTTCAATATTGAGGGAAATAAATGTTCATTTTGCTTTTGGGGTGGAAGGAAACACCCTGTTTATGGTATTCATTAATTAGTCTATATATTTTTTAATTAACTTCTGAAAAAAATTATAAATAAAACTAATTTAGTCTAATATTTTTAATTAATATTATTTTTATTTCATTAATAAATATAAAGAAATAACTCATTACATTTTATTTTTCCTTTACTATATAAAAATAGAATTATTACTATATTTTTGAAAAATTAGAAGAATACAGGTTTCATTTGGAATTAATATATGAAACTATACTGTTGGTTAGAATTTTAAATAACGAAAATTTTGCAAAATCCAGTATCTTCAGTGATCGTTAAAAATATTAACTATCTGCTTCTGCACAAAAATGAAAGGAAAATAGCTTTTTAAAAAGAACTGTCTAGAGCTTAATTGATAATAATACAAGTTACGAAAATAATGATTCTTCTCTTTAATTATTCTCTAAACTTTTAACTAGTTTCGTGTTATTATTTAGAGAGACGAAAAAAATACTCAAATATAAATCCGTATCATTCCTAAAAACAAATATGTTTCAAGGCGTAAAACCGTCGCTTCAAAATTTAAAAATATTGTGAATTCCATCAGAATAAAAAAGTTAAGTCACAATAAATTGCAGTCTTTGAATGCAAAATTCCGCGAACTAAAAATACAAGGGATGGAGGATTTTGTAGCATTAATAATTGATGCTTAGTAGGAAGGAGAATGTTGGCGCGTAGTTGTTTTATTTATTATATTTAAAAACTAGGGCATTGTGTTTTTAAAGAAAAATATTTTAATGCTTTCTCTGTAAATAAATATTTGAAATATTTTTTACGAGTAATTTAGTTTCAAATAAACTCAAACAGGAAAGTTCTTGATAGAGTTTAATACGCATTTTTTTCTGAGTATTTTTTTCGCATTTGTATATTTAGAAAAGTTAGAAATGAACAGCACATTTTCGATATCAGTAAATACAAATGAAGATGTCAAACACAAGATTCCATGAACCAAAAATAGAATGGATGAGGAATTTGGTAGCATTAATAATTGATGCTTAGTTGGAAGGAGAATGTTGGAGTGTAGATCTTTTATTTATTATATTTAAAAACTATGGCATTCTGTTTTTTGAAAAGAAAAACATTTTAAGGGTTTCTTTGTAAATAAATAATTAAAAAATCTTTTTTCCCTGTTATTTAAGTACAAATAAATTCAAATATGAAAGTTGTTCAATTGGTAGGGTTTGATACGTATTTTTTCATGTGTTTTTCCTTCGCATTCGCAATATTTTGGAAATTTATAAATGAACAGTTCCTTTTCGATATAAGTAAATACAAGAGAAGATGTCAATTTATTTTAAATTAGTTAAAATTAAATTAAATCACATTTTGATTCTGCATTAATTGCATTACGTATTGAAATTTCATAATTAATAAAAATAATCTTAGATCAATGCCTATCAATTCACTTTTTAAATTCATTCATTTATTTATTTCATTAAATACATGTATATTGCTTTCATATGTGAATCCAGGGTGTCTGTTTTAATTGTGGCCTTAGAAAAAATCATTAGATTAGATATTTCTATTTGGAGAAATGTCGCATATGCTATAAAAATTATATCTGATACTGTTTGAGTCAATATATGTACATCTGAAAAAATATGAATTATTTAAACTTTTATACAATTTGTCGATCTTATTAGTAACATTTAATAATTTTTTCTAATTATGCTAGCTTTTTAAACAAGGACAAGGCCTACTTTTCTATAATTAAAAATTGCTAAGTTACGAAAGTGAGAATTAGAAGTAGTACCAGGAATTGATTAGCACATTTTCCTGAACGCACCCATTTATACAGTATAAATTGATAATATTTAAAGCTTCATAACTCGGACAGTTGTAATTGTAGGAAAATGTAACTTTTTTCTTAAGCTTTTTGTGTATCAAGAATATTTCATTTAATTTGACCAACAAGATATACTAACTTAATAAACTTTGCAATGTTGCGATTTTTCAGCAGTAAATTTACTGAATGAAATAAGATATAATTCTTTTAATCATATAAAATATTTTTTCTGTTAAAAGAAACTGACATTGGTCCACTTTTTATCAGTATAAATGTAATTTATTTGTGTACTTTCAATCTTAATATTCGAATCCAGTCTCTGGTTGTTGTTTTCTCTTGTCAAGATGGAGTTTTTTCCAGCATTAAATAATTGCCTCGTCAATATTATGAAACATATTCTAATGCTTCAAATCCTTATGTAAATTAAAAATGACGAATTATAGGTTTTCCTCTTCCTTATGTAGTGTGTTTCATTCTTTACTTTTAAGGCCTTTTTATCGAGCGATAACACTCAATTGTTTGTCGAACGTGCCAAGTAAAAGAGGGGGAAAATGAGAGGACAGTTTTGTTGGAACGGAGGTTTTAATAATAGGTTGACTACCGTTTGAAGCGTATACACAGGTGATTAAAATCACTCTTACGAAAAAAGATTTATTAAAATGTTTTTAACAGCAGTTAATCGATAAGAATTTTTTCCCTCTAAGATTATTTATTCGCTTCATTTTTAAAAAAATCGAATCAGTTATCTTTTCTAAAGATGTATAAAAAAATCACCTTGCTCAGGAAGTAAGTAAGAATAAATGTATTTTTTAAGTATATGCCGAAAGTGAGGTGGTTCGTTTTGGGAATGGGTTACCTTCTGGCCTGTGCGTTTTAAGATAACCGTACATCTTGAAAAAGTCGATTTTTTCTTACGACATTTGTAAAAAAAATCTTCTATTGAATAGATCAGTCTTTGAAATATTCAAAGCAAAATTACTTTTATATCTATGTTAATTAGAAGTCAAGATATTAATATTTTCATAATGATGGGTAAACTGAAAGTGGACATTTAAATAAAAGGAAATACCGATTTAAAAGGCCAAAAACATATTAAAAATTTGTATAAACACAAATTTAGTTTCAAATATGGAAACATTTTTACACATCAAAATTCCAATTCCAATGAGAGTTTCAACGGTGTTTTATGAAAATTTCTGTCTGAATATGTCTTCGTATTATTAGGGTTATTTATGTCTGTAATGCAATTTAAAGAAGGTTTTATAGGGTTATTAAAGATCCGTAAGGTTATTGGAGTGTATTCTAATGCAAATGCAGTTAGAGAAGTTGTTAAACTCGACAAAGACAGAATAAATGAATCACAGCCAAATGCAAAAATTGCCTGAAAAAATTAAATGATTGAAAAAGGTAAACTATTTAAAGCTTAGGAGGAAAAAGATATCACCTATAAATGTGGTGAATTTTAAGTATGTACACACATAATTAATTATTAAAAAATGTTACTGTATACTTTAAATACATTTTGCTCACTTCTAATCAAATATAACTATCATATCACTTATCAATTTTTATCATCATATATCTTATCAACTTAATCATCATATATCTAATCAACTTTTTTTGCTCTCTTCTAATCAAATATAACTACTTGGTGGACTTTGTCTTTATATTATTTTCTGTGAAAAAAACTAAAAAAAGTTAAAATTGAGTGAGTAATTTTTTTTTTAATTTATAGCCCATTTTTGAATAATAACGCTATAAATTTGCTAAACATTTCGTGATAAATCTTCAACTGATTCTAAAATTTGTATTTATATAAAATTTGTATTGCATTTTGTATAACCATATGCTTCTAGTTCGTTTTCTAGCATTTTATTTTAATATAAATTTTGTTAGGATGAGAGTAATAGTCTTTGGTGTATCCAATTTGATGTTTTTTTAAGAATTTGCTTAAATTTATACTATTAAATGCTAATTTGCAAAAAGATTTAATGTTTATTTTAAATATTGGCATCTTATTGCTAATTTTGAATAATCTTAAACCAGAAATAGAATTAAAATATGTTTACACCATGTTTTTCTAAAAAAAATACTTCGAACGTTCAGATAAAAAGCGATGTAAATAATATATAGTAATTAAGAAGTAATTGTAGTTGAAAAAATATAGAAATTTAAGGAAAAGATTTTTAAGTGAAAGTAGTTTAAATCATTAAAATTCGATTCTGATAGTTGAGTGCTGATTGAAGAATTTCATTTTTAGAAAGAGGAAATCGCAGGTTAATACAGAAAATAATGTGTATAATGCTCGATTAAAATTATAATTCTCTTGCGCACTTAAAGTCACTCAGGTCATTTAATTTACTTCAATTAGATTTATATGAACTGCCCATATTAAGGGAGCACGATATCTCAAAAACCTAATTCTCAGGGGGGGGGGGGTAAGATATTGAGGATGACACATGAACTGGCACTTTTTTTACCCCACTTTCACTCAGGAGGTCTGACTCGACGTTAGGTTTTATGTATATTTGCTGCTGCAGCCAGGATCCATTTTTGGTCAGCTATCTCGTAAAATATCAAAATCAAATTATGTATAATGAGTTATATTAAGACGTAATTTTCTATTCATTCTATTTATTATCACTATTCGTACCAATAAATGATTCATCATACAATTGGAAAATTTTATTACACAAACATATATTATTATTAAATAATACTCTAAGCATTTATTATTATTTAATAGAAGACCTCAAATAGTCATTTGATACCTTTTTATGCACTTTTATTTGATTTGTTTCACTATTCTGTTGATGAAATTTTATTGCCAATTTTTCTCTTTCTCGCTAATGTGTTATAGTATTGAGAGTTTATGCAGTTGATGGAATTGCTTCATTTTAGTTCTTCCAGAACTTAATTCTGAGTTAGCAGATTGATTTAAGAACATTTTAATTTAATGTGGAAAGGGTCATCTAATGAAAAATTTGATAAAAATTAAAATTGCTCTGAAAATTATATTTACAATATTTACAGCAGTTAATTCCAAATTAAAGGCTAAGAAGGAAAAAGTAACTAAAATAAAAAAAACACAATTACTAAAATGAGTTACAGTGACACGACGCAGTTTAAAGTTTAAAAAACAATTTTATTTTGCAAAGGAATTCACATTGTTTATTAAATAATATAGCATATATAATATATATTATTCCAAATTGGGGTTACTTTCTTAACAGTTGTTATACAAGAAATAATTTGTGAGGATTTTGAATTTTATGCTTATTATAGTAAAACCTTCAGCATATTCACGAACAACATGGTTATAGCACGTCGAATATTTATCCTAATTTATAAATACAGAGGGGAGCTATATAGATCATTAAAAATATTACAGTAATATTTTTTTTGTTTTCACACCCAATAGGATATTAATCTATAAATATTTCAAAAGAAAAGTCACTTTAAGCCAGAAGATAAAGTCATGACATTGCTAATTCTACCCATATTTTCAAATGGCTCGTGAATGTATTAAAATATCAAAAAATTAAACAGAGAAGTTTTTTTAAAAATTACTTTTATCACGTCATCAATATTTAAAATTCATATATTCTATCTGAGTTTTTCTTTTTACTACAATTCATTGTTTATAAATATTTTGAAAATAATTCAAGCAACTAGAATAGAATTAAGTTATAAAACATCAACTTTTCCATAAAATTATTTTGGTTGTTATCTTACTCGAATATTTGTTTCATAAATGAAATCACATTTCCTGTAGGTACTTAAAAATTCGTTTTATTATCAGATTATGATAAATTAAAATATTAATCGATAATAAATGAAATAGCCTCATTTCAAAATTAAAACGTATGTTGCACAGTAAATTCTAGTTAAAAGAAATATGTTTCCCTGATTTATATTCAAAATTTGCCTTATTTGAAAAATATTTGTGTTAGTTCTTACTGATTTTCTTTCGTAGAGTCAAAATTAGGTTTTCCTTTATTTGAATTAAATTTCTTTTTAAGATATTAAATAATTTTTTTCATTAAAAATAGAAATAAGTTTGCATGCATGTGATTAGCAAACTAAAGTATGTAAACATGCTAGCTGTAAAAGGGAAATTCAACTTTAAGAAACTCAATAAATCCATACGTTAAAAGCATGTTATTTAATAATAAATCATATATATTTATTGCAATAACATGTTTCTAAAATATTCGATAATATATTTCGTTTAATACAAAAGGCTCTACATTTTATATCCATTACAATTTCGTTAACTTAATTAAATAATTAAATGTCACATTTTGCATCTAAGAAATGAGTTGTATTCAAATTAATGTCCATGGAATACTTGAGATGTTTATGTATTTCCTCGAGGATTTTCATTGAATCATAATGTCTACGAATAAGAAGGATATAATTTTAAAAATGCGATAATTTAATATAAGATAGTTCATGAGAAGGATGCTTAAGGGGTTAACTCGTAATTTCTTTTCTGCAGATAACTTTAACATCGTTACAATCTTATTTTAATTAGATATTAGGAATGAAGGCTACAGAATGAAGATTTTGCAATATTTATTTATACAAGCGCAGATCTTTAACAAATTTTTAAAATCAGATCTCATAAAATTAAGTGTTCCCCAGATACTTTTTGAAACAAACGGACTAAAATTAAGGAAGCTCATTTTCAGTTTGAAAAATGTAGTCAGTTTTCCTTAAGTTTTGACTTCTTTTATTTCGCCGAGTGAATTATTTATTTCTTAAAAACTGCACTTCTTGTTTTTAGCTCATTAAGGAGAAAAATGCTTCTTTCTTCGGTAGACCGTCACGTAGCAATGAAAATGCTTTTACAGAAAAGCCAGCATTAACTTCCCTGCCAAGACAGGGAGGGGGAAAAAGCGTGATGTGAGTATGCACGAAATAGGAAGTCTGCATAAAAAATTCGCAAAGGTGTTACTTTTGAAAGAAAAGGCATTGTTGCGCTAAAAAAAAAAGGAAGAGTTCTTTTTAAAATCCTAGAATTTTCTTTAGAAACGTACATCGGTTTAAACTTTATCAAGATTTCAGAGAGTTACTTCTTAAAAAGCCAGAAAATCATAATCTGTCCCCCCTCTCAAATTTAAGAATGTTCCTAAGTCTAGACAAGATATAGAATTTACAACAGTTTAAAAAGAATATGCGTAAAAAAGTACTCTATCTGAATAATGCGAAAACCATAAAATTCGGCAAACTATTATGTCTAGATCAGATATGCAAATTATTGCACTTTCGAATAGATGCGGATATCCGCACATAAACTTTACTCTCGCGTGTCTGACAAAATCGGCCGCATTAAAGACTTCTAAACACAGTGAACTTGATATTTGGATAAAATAAAAACAGAATCGAGATAATACGTCACATGAGGTAAATAATATAGTTTGGTACGATACCTTTTAAAGTCAAAATCTCCTTTAATATCATGTAAAGTAAATTGTAGTTTTAAATCTATATTTTCATTTTACATTTTTCATTACTAAATAATTTCATTTAGTATTGAAATACATTTTTCATTACTAAATAAAAATACTGTCCGACAATTAGTTATCTATTTCAAATATGTTTCTATAAATGTAAATTTAAATTTATATTTTGCACATTTTAGTTCAAATTATTAATTGCGTTGATTTTAATTAAATTTATATAAATATTTAACTAATTTAGTTTAAAAGTTTAATTTTTTCAATTATTTGAATTTTTGAGTAATTTTACAAGAATTATTTTGAATTAAGTTTTATAAAAATGTTACAAAATGAAAGAAAACAAATGCGTAAAAATTAGTGGTTGTTATCTAACATTCTGAATTCTGAATTCTTCAATTGTTTTCAAATTTGTGAATAATGTCACGCCATTTAACTATAACTTTATCAAAATGCATCAGATACATTTTGAAGTCAGATTTCATTTTTTTAAATATATATGAAAAATTTCGACTCAATTGACAAAGAGAAATTGCGTTTTCCATCAGATGCAAACAGACCTTATAAGCCATTTTTCATTCATATTAATTTGCAAGTAGTGCAATTATTTTGTCAAATATTGATAATTGATTCAATTTCTGATTCTAAATATACGGTGATTATTTGATAACATCTGATTCGTTCAATATAACAATAGTTTCTATTCCTTGTATTTGAAATATCTGTAACAATTTTGCAATAAATATCTAATGTGTTATATTAAATATTATACTCAGTTACAATAAAGTGCTTTTTGGTGTCAAAAATAACATATATGGTGTAACCTCCACAACGCACAATTATAAAACACTCGATTATGACATACTGGTTACATTTTTAAATGGTGTAACTAATTCAGCTTTTTTTATATAATTATGTTTCTACCTTGGTTTTTTTCATTTATGTATCAATAAGATATTTTTATGCCATCTTTAATTTTACCATCTGCTTGGTCCAGAAGAGCCAATTATGACTCTTGAGCTACAAAAAAAATGAATAAATAAACCCATACTGTAATTAATTCAAAAAACTAAGGAATGCTAGTTAGTGTAAACTAAAAAAAACACTTCTCTCACTGGTTTTCGTTCTGATGTTTCCATAATTGTGTAAAATGAACAAAGGTAACCGGATCAATTATCCTTTACATGATATCATATGTGATTTTAAAAAATCCAAAATTTTACTATATCTGTTTTGTAATTTTTATAATAATTTGTTCAACAATATTTATTTTTTTTCTTCATAAAATTTCATTTTTTAATTAATTTTGCACTATATGATGTACAGTCTGTTCCTCAGTTAGTATGTTTCAATTTATTTGTTGATGAAAATTTCACTTAATTTCTGTAGAAAATTAAATCAATTCAATTCCTAGAAGTAGAAAATATCTTTCAATTCAATGATTAGAGAATTGACATCCTAAACTGTAGGAAAGCAGCTCATATTGCATTTTAAGTAAAGCCCCTTTTGAAGTTTATAGAACGATGAATATTGTAATAAGTAAGGCAATTTGTCGAATTCTATTTGCTATGTCTTCATTTTGATTAATATTTGTGCTCGGAATGTATCTTTTGTACTCGAAATATCTAAAAGCTTTCTTTTTTTTAAAAAGAACAAATGGTACAGTAAAAATTAAGACAATTTCTACTTAGATCAGCCAAGAACAGTTTTGTTTTAATTATTTTTTTATTAAATAATTACAATTAATATAAATAATTTATCAAAACATTATTGATTTTCGAAAGAATCGAACTCGTATTCTTCACCTTTACGTGAAAAATACTGAAATCCTTCCATTTTACCGATTGAGCTACTACTTTGCGATTTCAATGCTCATTACAAACTGCTAAAACTCTATTTAGAGTATTAAAAATTAAGTAAATTTAATTAATGAATTAATATTTGAAAAGACTGAATTAACATCATGTGTCATCCACTGCAGGTTTAAGAAAATGTATTTGAACTTGAGTGAATGAATAAAAAGTATTTTATTAACGAATGAAAATTTGAACTATATATATATTAATAGTAGGAAATGGAAAAATAAAATTGAAATTAATAAAAAATTTTATTTACTTCTGAAAACTTGTTGCCAAATACTTGCCCTACTTTCATTCGGAGTTAAGTTTTGATTCAATAATGTTTCCATCAAAATATTTTCCACTGTAAAAAAATATTTTATGCACTTGATGAAGGTAAAATTATTTTTAATTACGAAAACATATATTAATTTGCTATTAACATTTTTTTAATCCTTATATGCTGAAGAAAGTGTAAGATATATTCAAACAAGTATTTACAGAATTTGAGAGTAATAAAAAATGTATTACAAAAGAATAGAAAGAAAAAGCGCGCTGTAATTTCATATAAAGCATATAATATATGAAATTCTGTTACCTTACAGATAAGTCTACGAAAAGTGGAAGATAGTATACCTGAATTTTAAATAATTTTATTAAGAATCATTTTGTTTACGTTTTTCCTATTAAATTTATATTTGGATTCAAGTAAATAATTTATGTTAGCAAATATAGCTCCGAATGTAAGTATATGCCATTGTGCCAAACTTGCTCGTGAATCTCTTTTACATAAAATAGTTTGAATCTTTCAACATCTTAAAAGGACGTAAGAAATTGTTTTGATTCAAAAACATGTTTTAGTTTTGATTTATCCACCTCCATCGTGAAATATGCAAAATAAAATGGAAATTTAAGTATCGGTTTCAGAATAAATAATCGATAGAGAATCTGATTGAATTCAAAGATCCTCCGCTACAGACAGCTGTGCATGAAAGTTAACAAGCAGTACTTCTTTATTCCTACATAAGCAAAAACAGAGCAATTTTACTTTGACATTCATGCAACATGGGTTTTGTCGGCAAAATCAATGATAAGTATTTTAGGTTACACCATACCTATTTCTCACAAAAATAAATATCTAAGTACAGAAAGAAAGCGGCAGAGATAAGAAACCCATTGAGTAAAATAAATCGATTTCAGGGCAGTCTTAGTTTATTTCCCCCTGTCTGTTTAAAGAACGATGTTGGTGATCCAGATCGACAAATGGGCTGCAGATAAAACCGACACTTCTTTGTATGATGTATCTTTTGAATTATCCAAAAAATTATATGGATTGCAGCTGATTTCATACAAATAACGTTTCTTTTCAAAGAAATTTTTAAATGTCTGATAATGACTTGATTGATGGATTTAGAATTAACAAAATTCTCGCGTCCATCTCCATTGAATCGAATTTCTGTTTCAATAAAGAATAGCCATTCATATTAAATCAATAAAAAATCAGTTGCCAGCGTCCTGGCACTGAGGTAGGGCGCCTTTCTTGTAATCAGGGCTTCACGAGTTCGAGTCCCGGTTAGGGCATGGTTGTTTTTAGGTGCACTATCTGACAGGTGTGGGAATGTGCTCCCCTGTAACAAGGGTAGGGCGTCTTTCTTGTGATCAGGGCTTCACGAGCTCGAGTTCCGGTTAGGGCATGGTTGTTTTTATGTGCACTATCTGTCAGTTGTGTGAATGTGCTCCCCTATAAAAAGGGGCTGTGCAAGTCAGTGTGTGTTTGTCTTCCTCTTATTAGCTAGAAGTCAGACTTCTGCCCTCGGGTGCTCAGGGGTCCATACCCTCAGAAGCTTCGGCATCCCTCTTTACGTTGTAAAGCGTACACGTCATCATCATTAAGCACTCAGTTAATGACAAAAAAATTGAAACTCTGTATTTTTATCGAGGGTGGTTATAGGTTCCATATTTTGGTGTAAAAGTAATTCAACAGAAAATTATTACAATTAATTAAAGAAAAATTACCTACAAAATGAAGCAAAAGAACATAAATTTGCTTAAATTTTTCTCAAAAAAGTTTAAATGTAAATAAATATATACATTGAGTCTAAAGGAACCAATTGTAAATGTATCGTTAATGACACTACCGATTAAAAATCGCTCTCCTAGCATTTTTTTTCTTTAAAAACTCTTAATTCAAAGAAAAGTGAGAAATCGCTTTTCCACTTAGATTTTGCGCGCGACAAACTTTAAAAATATCAGAGAACTTCGTAATTTCGCGCATCATCGAACTTAGCAAACTTTGTCAAACTTTTCTTTAATCGATTCTTCATAATCCTCTTAATGAAGATTAGTTTAAGAGCTCACGTGATCAGTAATATATTCTAAAAGTAATGAGTGCAATACTCAACCGAATAACGACGGATGATTACTTAAAATAAACGTTCGTAGTAAAGTTACTTAAATAAACGTAACTTACTACTTAAAATAAGCGTAAAATAAGAAAGTAAAATAAATATTATAAGTATTAACATATACATTGTACAGTGAGTTATTTTACATAACACAATAGTATAGAATATGTTTGAAAAAAGATTACACATTTTTGAATAGAAAACTTCGTCCGGAAATTTGACCTTGGGCTACTAGAGGGCAATGATTACGGTCCTATTTGGACTGGGAAGGGGGACTATTACAGATCCATCCAAGATGAAAAAGTAATACAGAAATGGTGTGTCGGTTCAGTAACATGGAATGAGCGAATACGTGGCGCATAAAAATTGATGAGCTTTGAACTAAAAGCCTCTTCTCTAGACGGACCAAACTCTATACACTCCTACTACCAGGATTTTTTATTTTATGAATGTTTGAAACCTTAGCCATGAAGATCTTACAGCGTCAGTCGGTGATCTTAACGCTAAGATCACTGAAATAATCGGAAGCATCTATGATATACCAACCAATTGAAACCTTTTCTAGAATCTATGCGTCAACATTGTGAAGAATGTTAAAATATTAAACTTGTAAGGAATTAGAACCTGTAGGAAATCGTGAGTTTTCTTTAAAGCACATTGCTGCGTTTTGCGTGTGTAATGAAAGTCATGTATAGCATTTTTATAGTTTCCTTTATTTAAGTGTTGCTGCTGTAACCTTGTGTTAATATCTCAGCTACGGTATCAATGAGTTCCCGATTCAAAACCTTATTCCAGCAAAGATCTCTCTTTAAATCGATCCAAAATATACTACATGGCATAAGTTTAAAAGATTACCAAAATAGGGTAATTGCTTTATTTTTTTATATTTAATTATGGAAAGTAAAGATTAATAATAACTATCTACTCATGAATGGCAGAGATATTTGTTAATATCATTTATTCGAATATAATTTTCAGTCATATTTAAAAAGCAATACCTTATGAATTAAATTAAGAAGATAATTAATATGTAATAAAATTTGATGAATTATAATGAGAATAAAAAATACAACTTTCTCTCTTTAATTCGAACTGTCCAAAATATACTACTCTTAGAATAAGTTAAAATAAATTACCACAAGCAATGTAATTACTTTAAATATTATGAAAGTAACAATTAATAATAACTATGTACGCATAAATGGCACAGTAAATTGTAAATACCATTTATTCGAATATAATTTTTAGGCGTAGTTAAAAACCAATACCTTATGATTTAAGTTAAGTAGATAATTCAAATGTAATAAAGTTTGATGAATTACGATGGGAAGAAAAAATATAATCTCCATTTAATGAAATTAAATTTTAAATTTCTCTTAAATCTGAAAATTATTTAAACCGGGGGGGGATGGGAAAGAATTAACATTTTAGATTTTAATAAATGACAAAACTACTCCAACTTATTTACCAAAAAGAATAATATATATGATTCTTAAAAAAAATAGTATATATATGATTCTTTCAAAGAATAGTGTATATGTGATTCTTAAACTGATTTAAAGCTATAATATACTTGTATTTAGCGAATGTCTTAAATTAGTCTTTGCATTTTATTTTAGAATTTAGATTTTTATTGAATAATTAATGAAACAAAAGTTACAAAAATTATACTTGATATAGTTTAAAGTTTCGAAAAAATTGCGAAAAGTGCATTAACTCAATCTTTTTTAGTCCTTTCGGTGATTCAGATTGAGCTCATTTGCTAATTATTTATCTGGACCTTTATAAATTTCTCTATCTATCCTTTATTTAGAATACCGATAGAAAAATGACTTTTTTTATATGTGAGGAAGATGAACTAATATTTTAAAATTCGCATGATTTAATAATAAAGCATTCTTTAATAATATTCTTCTAAGCATTAACTTAATTGAAAAAGGAATAGAACGAATCAGTTAAGTAGAAATATTTTCTTTGAAAATAACTTGATTTTGAAATAAAAGTTGATGGCATTTGAATATTTAATTAAAAATTAGTATACTTTTAATAATCGTATAAAACTTAATTTTAACTTTTAGACAAGAAGACTGTTGTCCATACAAATAACTTATATTGTCTGGATAGAAAGCAAACACTGAAAGACAAATACGCATAGCAGATATTTTTGATTAATTCGTATTATAAACTTAAGGTCGTAATGGCCTTATGGAAGGTATCTCTCATGAG
>JAOUZG010050968.1:8111614-8141537 GCA_026289955.1 Argiope argentata | reverse complement strand
GAACATGATTGCGGAATATGTAATACGACTAATATAAATATTTGGAAGAGTTTAACTTTATAGATGTGTTTGTAAAATCATGTGTTTTTTTTTGAGAAAATATTTAGATACGAATCACATAGTGATTACATAAGAATCGCTATACTGCACTGTACACATTTTAAAGTGTAAGTTAAATATATTTAAGACTGTTTAAGAGAGAGAAAGAGAGATAGAGAGAGAGGTTTGCTCATTTAAAGTTTTACGATAATTAATTATTAAAATAGTTTTGTTAAGATTACCGATTTCACTAAAATACTAATTACTTATATTTTTACTAAATATTTACTGTGTATTTCACTTTATATTACTAAATATTTTTTTACTTCTACCATAAAATTTACTAACAACTGGTGAGGCCTTCGAATAAATTCTATTACCAGGAAAAAAAATTTTATCAAACCTGAAAAATTAATAAAGAAATTTTAATAAAAAATGTTTTTAATTAAAATTGACTTTAAATTTTATTAAAAATTTTTTCTTTAAATTTATAGAAACATTTGCAAAATTTATGTTAAAAATTAAAATTTAGCATAATGTAGGATTACACTCAAATGTTGTTGTCTGTTATGGCTCTTGCCATGGACAAGCCCCCCACTGATACAGCAGCAGGTTTAAGCCAAAAGGAACGTCTCTTGCTTTTTGAAGTAACGCCAACTAGGGCCAAGAGTACGACTTAGCTACACGCTCACCATATTTGCTTGCACAACCCCTTTTCACACATCTCAAAGAAGAACAAGCATGCCCTAACCGGGACTCGAACCCGGGACTCCCAAAACAAGAGGAAAAACACGCTACCTCTGAGCCAGAAAGCCGGCCGATCTTAAATGTAAGAGTTCAATGTCAGTTGAATAAATTTAAATGCTTCAAGTTAATACCCTTTATAACATTTGATTTCGCTAAATCACTAAATTCACCCTTTAGGATATAAAGACAATATTTATTATAAGAGCGTTTTGTGATTTAATTAGTTGCATTGAAACTTAAGTTTTTAACTAATATTGATTTAAAATTTAAATTAATATTTTTCCAACATAATTTAACCTTATTTAGATCGATTTAAAATATTTCTGGTAAAAATTAAAATTTTCCTACTGAATTGCTAAATTCTTCATTTCATCATTTAATGCCAATGTTTAAAATAAGAGCGGTTTGCGATTTAATCAGTTGCAGTGAAAATTACTTTTTTCGCAAAAGCGAAAGCAAAAATCATAATTAGATTTTTAGAAAAGGATAATTAATTCTTTTGAGCCTTAAACTAAACAAAAGCATTTTCAGCATTAATATTAATTTCGATTTTCAAATACTCCAAATGCCATGGCATTTTATGCAGTTCATAATTTTTTGAGGTAAAGCTTTCAATGAAGACTTTTTGTTATATTAAGAATAATATTTTTTTTACTATAAAATTGTTTTTTCTTCATTTAATATCCATTAAAATTCACAGACATCCACTTGATGTATATTTTTGGTTTTCCGACTAAAGTGTCCAAGATAAGAAAGAATTAAAAAAAATCCTAATTAGTAATTTTAGAGAAATAAATTTAACTAAAAACCAACAAGCTGTTTATATCAAGTCAAATCCTATTAATCTTGATTTGTTAGTTAAATGTTTCAGTGCATTTAGATAAAAATAACTAACATTAAATAAAAAGATCAATTTTTAGCTTCATTTTGATTTTTTATATGTGATTATGCGTATAAGAATTTTCAATTTTTATAAATATTTCTTCTTTTTTAATATTAAAATATAAAAATTGAAATATAATGAATGTTTTTAAAAGCAGGTTTAACCTACTATTAAATTTAAAGGACTTTTAAACTTAATTTCTGTTGAATTTAAAGTAATCTTAAAATAGTCTTTCATTCGAGATTTTCTTTCTAAACACATACAAAAATTCAATGGGATTTATTCTTTAGGAAATATTACTTTAATTATTTTCTATATTGAGAGTATAAAATTTACAAATATATTGAGTTAATTTATTAAATATATCTAAAAATAAACTGAAATAATGTTAAATTTGATTTATCAAAAGAATGTTTTTATTTTGAAGTGTTTTAGATAAAGGAGTAGTATAGCTAAAAAAATAGTAAACTGAAGGGCTAAAATAGCACAAAGGTGTCCACAGTTTTTTTTAACCTCTTAGTGTTATTTAGTCGAAGGAATTCTAAGAATAGTTTGGTTTAGTCTTAACACATGTTGTCTAGTCAATGTTTGTATTCTCCATAACAAAATAAATATTGAAATGCTTCAAATTCAAACGCAGCTTCCAAGTGTATTTTGTGACTGATCGTTAGTTCATAAATGAAGAGTAATGCAGAAAAAATATCTCCAATATTAAAATAAACACATAAACAAAAAAAGGTAAGCTACTATCAATAATAAAATTCTTTTATTCAGCTCCAGCTTTTGACTATTACTTTTTGTGATTATGACAACTTAATAAATGAAATTTGATATTTCTATATTCTAGAACCCTAAAAGAAAAAATTATACTACAAATGTATGTGAAATTCCTAGATCCACGCTTTCCATTTAGCATACTAAATTCAGGAAAAAGTTAATTAATTTTTTAAAAAAAAATTATAATGAATTAAATTTGCTAACATTATTAGTTCCACAATATAAGGCAAATAGAGTGTTATCTAAATAAAAAAATATTTCGTCAGTACAAATATTAAAACAATACGAAAAACATAAAACTATAAATGTACTGAAGAATCTGCTTTTACTACAACATTGTACGACAAAAAAGAATACCGTTGTACATATACCCAGTAACGTAGATGCTTCTTCACTCAAATCTTAAGTTAAAGTTCTGTTTCAAATTATTTTAGAGAAGTACGTATTTATTCACAACAAAAGTATGCCTTTATATAATTAATATTAAGTAGTATAAAATTGCCCTAAACATTAATAAAAATATTTTATGTAAAAAAATATTTTTAGATAGTTGCACAGAGTGTTGCAAAGTGTCTAAATTTAATATAAAAGGGCCTGTGTTTTAAATTTAAAAAAAATGAGTGTATGAGAAGTTGTTTTTAAAATATTTCAATCCGGAATATACTATTCCATGTATTCTTCTATTCCTTAGTAGAACATACGATATAGTATGACAACTATTATTTGTTTATATACTTCTGTCTAAAGATTTTGTTCTTAACATACATAAGTCTTTACCATTTTACAAGAAATTAGAAAGCTAAGGTGAATACAGACATTTAGTAGTATATTTTTGATGACATTTAAATATCTAATATATTCATGCCATATTTCTTAAATGCCGATAGTGAATCATTCATTATTTGATGGCACATTAGAGAGTTTTTAAATTAAATAATCCCACACTGTTTGCCTTCATTGTAAATTATTTCCGAAAAGAAAATGACTGCATGGGGAATATATTTTTAATATACAAATTATTTGCCTGGGATATTTTTTTTTAAATTTTAACTTTTAAAACGCCTAAATATATTTCTTTTTCCCAATAACAAAGGCGTTCAAGTATATAAATCATTTTAAAATATGTCTACATATATGGATTCAGTTTCTACACTGTTAGTTCTAGATTACTTTAGATAATACTTCATTACTGGAATAGTCTCATTCTTCTAAGCTATTCTAGAAAGTACTTCATTACTGGTATAGTTTTATTCTTCTAAGCTATTCTAGAAAGTACTTCATTACTGGAATAGTCTCATTCTTCTAAGCTATTCTAGAAAGTACATCATTACTGGAATAGTCTCATTCTTCTAAGCTATTCTAGAAAGTACTTCATTACTGGAATAGTCTCATTCTTCTAAGCTATTCTAGAAAGTACTTCATTACTGGAATAGTTTCATTCTTCTAACTTAATCTAGAAAATCATTACTGGAATAGTTTCATTCTTCTAAATTATTCTAGAAATTACTTCATTACTGGAATAGTTTCACTCTTCTAAGTTATCCTAGAAATTACTTCATTGCTATATAACACATAGTTAATTTTTTTTAATTTACATATACTTAAAACCGAAACGATGCACATTAGAAGTATTTGAAAGTGAAAATTAATTCCAAACAATTCTTTCCTTCAGAAAATCTTCTAGGGTAAAAAAAAAATCACTTTATCACAAATCTGAAATGAGTGAATTATGAATTTGGAAGAATTATATTGAATTTGAAGTTCGAGGTTTTTTCTTTCTAACCCAGAAAAATCATTCGAATTCGATCCAAATTTTAGTAAATATGAAAGTTTATACATCAGCAAAAGAAAATAAATAGCAAGGATTCGATCCTAAATTTCTACGTAGGTTCAATTTATTCTTGATTGAGGTACTATTTCTTTTCAAAGAAGGAAAATGAGTGGCCATAAAAATTCCAGTGTATCTCGAAATGGCAAATGATCGGAGAGAGATTTTTCATATCGGCGTGCTTCAAGACTCGATTTCAGCCCAATTTCTAGCTTACAAATCAAAAAGTTTTTGGTTTAGAAAGTCAAAATTTGCTAGGTCATTATTTCAAATTTTAGGTATTATTTATATTTGTAATTCAACAAAAAAATTTAAGTCATTTCGAAATTTTAAGTGTTGAAAAAGGAGAACTGATTATAAAGTTAATAGTTACTTATTTTTTCCTTTTCCTAAAATATTTTTTCCTGATTTCAAATAATTTTGAACTGTTTCTCACATTTCAAGTTATTATAATAAGAAGACGCATTCAATTTTCTTTGTTACAAAAAATCATAATTGTTAGATTTTTAATTTACTTTTGAACGACTGTCATGTGCAGTTTTTATATATGGCTTATCTTTCTAATTTTTACCTTAAATCTTAAAAATGTACTGAGCAATCAATGCAATGTTTCAAATAGACATTGAAGAGACGCCTTTTTGATTAAATTCTATATTTTGTTTAGTTTGCTAAACACTTTCACAATACTGATAATATTTTTCTTATCTTTCGAAACAAAGTATTTCAAAATCTTCTCATGAATTTCAGTTATCTCAATATGTTGAACGATATAATTATTATTAATGTAAGTACGAATCAATTCAGTTAAGAAATAAAATGCGATTTTATCTGCTTTAAGAAAATAAAAGTGACAATTTGGCGATTTATGTAAAGCTAAAAATAAAACTTTAGTGATATCATCAAAAATTCCAATTATATCACATAGATATTTGAGTTAAAACAAACATTAAAGTTTGCACACGGTGTAAAATTCATTGTTAGAACATTATATTTTAAAAAAGATATTTGGTAAGGAATATTTTATAAATATTTTCCTTTACTCAAATTTAATACTTATTAATTAATAGATAAAGAAGCTATAAAACACTGATTGAAATTCTATTAGCTGCATCAAATCTGAAAACCGTTTATAAAGAACGGCAAAAAAGTTCATTAAAGTTTTTTAATGACTTTTAAAGTCTAAATTATACTTTATAGCTACGCAAATTGATAGAAAAGTTCAATTTTTAAAAAACAGTTATTCAAATATTTTCTTAAATTGCTTTTCCATAGTATAGAAAATTGTTCCAAAAATATAACTTAATCTAAATATAACATCGAAAAATGCATCTAAAATAACAAGAAAAAATCTTTATTTCACTATTTAAAATAAAAATAGAAAGGAAGACAAATAAATACACTAATAATAATCAACTTTCGCTCATAAATATACAGGGCAACATCAATAAAGTCTCTGAAATTCGAAAATTATTAAAGAAGCAGTTACACATCATGCGTACCTAGCTTTTCTCAACGTTATCCCTCACATTTTATTAATATATTTTAGGCACAATGTGTTGATAAAAGTGGAGTTGAGTGAACCCAAAAATAGCTACTGTTCAAGGAAAAAAACATATTATAAATCAGAATAGAGGAGTTTATTTTTCAGCCGGGGAGGATGGGTTACTAAGGATCCTTATTGTTCGTTATCGTACTATTAACAAAGAAAGGAAGCATTAATAACCTGAATCAAAGTTCAGTGACGACATTGCTTTCATTCATGTCTTTCATTCATGTAGAGCTATCTTGATATGATTCGTGAAGCTAATGGTGATCATTCAGAGATGTTTGAAATAAGGCAAAGACAACTTCATTATTTATTTTCTATATTTTTACAATTTCCACATATATTCGCTTGTTTTATTAAGTTCTTGAAACAGTGAAGAGACATTTAGATACTAGTAGGATTAAACTGTACAAAACATAACAAATCTACACCATGGTTCTTATAACAGTTTGAGTTCTTAGCCAAACTCATTTTTCTAATTTCTAGTGTTACGTGTTTCAGTATTATTGATGTAGTAAAGGAGATAGAAGCAATAGGAAAGGACGTAGTAAAGGGGGCAGAAACAATAGCAAAGGACGTAGTAAAGGAGACAGAAACAATAGCAAAGGACTTATTAAAGCAGTTTTCAAATTTTTCTCATTTTTAGTGTTGCTTGTTTCAGTTTCCGGAAATATTGATATAGTAAAGGAGATAGAAGCAATAGGGAAGCACATTGTAAAGAATACATTAACAATAGGAAAAGAAGTAGTTAAGGAGAAAGAAACAATAGAAAAGGACTTAATAAAGGAGACAGAAACAATAGGTAAGGACGTAGAAAAAGATACATTAACAAATGGTTATTTTCCGGTCACAATTGAGAAAATATATGAATTTGAAGACTGTACTGTTTTATTAGAGTAAGGTTTCAATTGTAAAGATGAAATAAATTAAAAATTCAAATAAGTCAAGAGTAAAAATTTTATGTAGAGTGAAAAAATTAGAATTCGCAATTTTTATTTGCAAATATAAATGATGTAAATAATGAAGCTCTTACTAGTAAAGTTATACTTTCTAAATTTGTAAGATATTTACATGATTATCTTTATGATATTCTCTCTCCACATTTATTCATTTCAGTTAGAAACTACATATTTTGATGTATAGACTCAGAAAAATGAAAATTGACAGAGAAAACTTTTTTAATAAAAAGTGTATAATCATATTGTAGATATTTTGTCTCTTATAACAAGAAAGTGCATCCAAATTCTTTTTTTCTTTTTATTCTATATTTTTCTAAAATTACTTTCGCGCAGAAAATAGTACTTCCTTTAAATCTAAGTTTTAAAATATAATCGCAAACCCAAGAAACTGTAAGACAAGTCTCTTCGCTTTTATTAAGCATGAAAGAAACTGTCATCTTCACAGGTGCCTCTTTTAGAGTTTATTATCTTTTGCCGTAAACATCCCTTCTTGCACTTTAGTAACCCACTACACTCCTGTAGCTTCCACTACCCTACCCACCGAACTTTATTTTGCACATCACGGCAACAAAGAAAATCTTCTACGTGCTGATTTCCATTCATTGCTAATTAGAGAGGCCCCCGATTTTCTTTTTAAACTTTATCACATTCTCTCCTGAAGTTCCTTACCTCTTTCGCAAGCTTCCCTTCTGTTTCCTGACTTCACTTTTTCCTTTTTTCTTTTTTATGCTTTTTTTGTTCACGACTTGGAAGTGCTTCCGAAGAAAATGAAACATGTAACGTGACTAACGCAAAAGTCACGTTATTATGTCCCCTCCCCCCAAGTTTTCTGCTTAGCATCACCCCTCTCCCCCAAATTCTGGACCCTTCAGGTCCAAGCGTTGCTATAAATAGTATCTGCGATCCCTGCTGGTCTCTTCCCAGAAGCTCACCCCAAAGATCTGCTCGAGTGCGAGGAATCGATAGAAATATATTTCATGTTAGGTTGCCCGCTTTAAGAGATGAATAATGGTTAGTTATTGCCAAGAGTATGCTTATTGTTTATTATTCAGCACCGCCATTATTCTTAACGGATGAATTTTTCTATGACAGATGGGAACCGTTTCTCGATGTTAGCAATCTTTAATTTGTCTCAAAATCTAACTCGCGCGGAGACAGCCGATTTTTTTTCCCTTCTTTCATTTTACCTTAAACTGGGAGGTTTCCAGGTGGGTAACATTTTTCGATGAGAAAATACTTCATGTGAAAGGGGGCTTACTTTATTTTATGTCGAGATTCTTTAGACCCTTCAAGACGTTAAGTTTTCACTTTCATTTTGGGTTGGCCTATGGTTATTTTTAACCTTTTAAGATACAAAGTTCCTCTTTTCGTAATCAGTTTATATATATTTTTTGTTTTGTTTTAATCCTTATACGAACATATTAGATTCAAAAGAGATTTAAGATTTTAGCGTAAACTTTTTTTCTTCTAAATTAAATAAATTTTCGAAGTAAAAAAATATGTTTGAAATTCATGTAATGGTTCCATTCCTTGTCTTTGGGGGAAAAACTAAATAAAAGTTATTTTTCTTTTTAATTTTCATAGAAACGAATTAAACATTGGTTATATTTTAGCATTTTCTATCATTTTGTAATTAACAAAAAATCTAAAAAAACCCATATAAAATAGTTCTTTTAAACTCTTTCATGCCATAATTTTTTCAATTAATTCGTCTTATAAAAATCTTCATTGCTTACTGGCAACTGTCTTTGTCCTTCTTTCTTGATTTTTGATAGGTGATTTTGATTCATCACATTCAATGGATTCTCACCTTCAGCATAAAATCATAAAATATGCGGTTATTTATTTAATATATTGTGATGAAAGGAACTTGTTATTCTTTAAGTCTCTTTATATATATATTCTTTCTGATTTACTGAAAGCATTACCTACCTTTAAGCCCTGATTAAAATAATTGGAAATTAAAAATATTCAGATTCATTTAAACAATTTTGTGTACACATTGTGAGCATTTGACCAACCAATTATATAAAAAACTTTATCCTTCCGAGTTAATCATAATCAAGTAAGATTTTTTTTGCCTATTCACTACAATACATAATTTTTTATTTATTTCGTCTATGGTAGTTTCTATAAAATAATTTTTTCCAAAAAATTAAGTTTTTAGAAATATAGTGCCTGTTCTACCTGAAAGGATATACAAGGTGGCCAGAAATAAAACACCCCTACTCTGACCTCCATGGATATCGAACTACTCAGTGTAAAGGCTCAAAATTTTGTACACATACTATTCAAAATATGGGGAAACGGATTTCACGAAAAAAAAATTAGTTCCTGAAATCACCGATAGGTGGCGCTGCACAACTGGAACTATGATCAAAAGACACAAATAATAATAAAAATTAAAATGTTTATGCGGAATGGAATGCTTCCATGCTTCCTTTTTAATTTTTCTGCCCCTTATGGAAAATAAAAATAGTAAAGAAGCTAGAACTCCCGTTGTAACTGCAATTTCATACTGTAACCAGAAAAATTTGCATAAAGCATGGTTAGAAGCCATGTTAAAAGGTGGGGAATGTCATTCTTATTAGTGATGGCTGTAACGCTGCCAGAACGCGCTTTGCTTGTGAAGTTGTTTTACGAGAATAAAGGAAATGCTCCAGCAGCACTTCGAGAGTTTCGCCGACTTAAGGATTTGCGTAAGGGACCATTGCTTCCACAAGCTCTCAGGAGAATGATCGCTCGATTCGAGGAAACTGGACATCTTGGAGTTCAGCCTGGTCGAGGACGCAAACCGGTTCGTTCAGATGTCGTTGAAGATGTTGCCACCGGTATTGTTGAACAGTCAATGGATAATGTTTTAGGCTGCAGTAGTGCACGTGCAGTGTCACGACACTTGGGTGTTCCCTATAGCACAGTGTGGAACGTACTCAGAAAAATGGTGCATTGTTTCCCGTACAAAATCCGCCCTAATCAACAATTGCTGGCCACAGACAGGGAGATGCGACTGACCTTTGCATTGACATTTCTTGTTAGAGTTGAAGTGGATGCATCGTGGCCGTGGCAGATTCTGTGGAGCGATGAGGCCCATTTCCACCTCAGTGGAACAGTGAACACCCATAACTGTCGCATATGGGACACGACAAACCCCCGTACCTTCCAAGAGATTCCACTCCACTCACCGAAAGTTACAGTCTGGTGTGGATTCACAGCCACATTCATCCTTGGACCGTTCTTTTTCGAAGAGGTTACTTCCAATGGCCTTGAGACATGTACCGTGACGGCCAACAGGTACAAAAGGATGCTCGAAACATTTGTTGTACCCCATTTGCAGCAGCGCCAATGCCTTGACACCATTACTTTTATGCAAGATGGAGCACCTCCACACATTGGACTCCCTGTGCAACAGTTTCTTCGCCAACATTTCACCACTGACAGAATAATCAGTCGCGCGTTTCCGACAACTTGGCCATCTCGTTCACCGGATCTTAATCCGTGTGATTTTTGGCTTTGGGGACACTTAAAAAACCTTGTTTATCGAGAACGTCTGATAACCTTGGAAGATTTGAAAGAGAGTATCAGTCTGCATGTGAGAAGCATCTCAGATGACCAGTTACGATCCGCAGTTGAACAAGCTGTCCACAGACTTCACATTTTACATCTTCAGGAAGGGAACCATATTGAGCAGCATTCCCTGCATCGATAACGTCCTTGTTTCATGTATGCTTGGTACTTTCAAATAAAATGTGTTTAAAACGTGTTTTTGTGTCTTTTCAGCATACGTCCAGTGGTACAGCGCCACCTATCGGTGATTTCTGGAACTAAATTTTTTTTTCGTAAAATCCGTTTCCCCATTTTTTGAATAGTATGTCCACAAATTTTCAAGCCTTTACACTGAGTAGTTCGATATCCAGGGAGGTCAGAGTAGGGGTGTTTTATTTCTGGCCACCCGGTATATATCATATTATAAATATCTATAAGGCAGATTATAAAGTTGTCCCTATTAGAAACATTTAACAGATCAAAAGAGTTATATTCATTGTTATATTGCTTACAATTATAGGTGTCTTATTTCCAGGGAATATAATTGACATTAATATTCTAAATACTTATTGAGAGGCGTATTGAGACTGTGAAAGCTTCTCACTTGTTTTGAATATCCATTTTCGTCCTTATAAATGGCAGTTTGTAAAATTCACAGCTATTAATACCCAAATACTTTATATTTAAATGCTAATTTGAAGGATTCTAACTTGCTTGCCTCTGTTATTACCGTCCGGTGTGTATGCACAATAGCATAATACAATTTCCTTATTTAACTGGTATAAGTAAAAAATTCCTTTATAGGTATAAATAACATATTCCTTCTTAGATATAAATAAAAGAGAGCCGACTTTCTGGTATAGAGGTAACGCGTCTTCCTCGTGTTCTTGGCGTCCCGATTCGGGCATGGTTGTTCTTCTGTGGGCTATCTTTGAGATGTGTGACTGTGTCCCCTGTTAAAATGGCGCTGTTCAAGCAAATGTGGTGAGTGTGTAGCTAAGTCGTACTCTTGGCCCTAGTTGATGCTACTTCAAAAACAAGAGACACTCCTTTCGGCTTAAATCTGCTGCTGTATTAGCAGGGAGCTTGTCCATAGGCAAGTGCCATAAGTAGCAACAACAATAAATAAAAGAGTAAGCTAATGAGAAGGGATGAGAATCTTCCGAAATGGCTGTTGGTTCTGGTATGTATGGAAATGGTGTAGGGTAACTACTCCAATTACTCCCTTCAAATGAAGGGACATTCCTCCTAAAACAGAAGTGCTATGGCAGATGATGGTCCTTGGGACACAACTATCATTCCTACCAGGAACCTGACAAAGGCAAGATTATACGAGGTAGTTGCTCTGGGTCTCCAAATCAGAGGGGTATCCCAAATCGAATAGAAAATTTATTTTACGTATTAATGAACTGTTTTTTAAACATATATCAGTACAGTGTAAAATCCGTCACTTTTATGTTAGCTTTATCATTAAACTATCGTATGAACTCCAAAATCTGTATTTCGTAAATCCAAGGATTTCTAGGGCTAAATTCAACTAAATTTAGGCACTTACGATGGACAAATTTGGCCAATCAAATGGCTGTATTTTTACAAATTACAAAATTTGATATGTTTACAAAAGGCATAGGGGCCTCCAAAGAAGTTTTGATCTCGGATTCAAGTTAGGCTAAGTCAGGACCTGCTCCCAACCATGTTGATTCGGTTTCTTTTCATTTAGATTTTTCTGTGTACTTTCGAGCAGGTCAAAGTAGTCAGGTATGATATCATACATGCTAATATTTTTAATGCTATAAACCATAAAAACGACACAATTTATTAATTTAATTAAGACAATTAAGTTAAAAAAAGTCAAAAAATTATACTAGAAGACATTTTAACAACAGACAAGAAGGTGAAAACCATTCTACGAGAGAAAATGTCTGAAAAACAAAAATGGCTGATTTCGAAAGTATCATCGGCAAAAGCTGAAAGTCAAGCGTGTTGCTTGTCTGCATGTGGAATTACCTTATCGATATTATTTATAAGGCATCTAATGCTTAAAACTTTCCATAAAGGAATGAGATTTCCAATATCTCTAAGTGACGCGGCAGAAACCATTTCTTCTTGTGATGATTGCGTGTTTCTTAGAAAATCCATTGATACCAACCTTGAATAATTTAATCTTTTTCTACTATAAAGAGTATTACTGTCTTTTTTTTTCAATAAGAGAGCTCGTAAAATCAGATGTTGCTCCGCTAATGGGGTTTTGAGGGAATTAAAAATAAATAAATAAATCCATCAGTTTCTGTTTATATGTTTTCTTCCTTGCCTTTGGCTATGAATAAAATTACCATTCATTCATTCAGATTCAGATGATGCTTAATGAGTTCTCAGATAAATAAGTATTTAAATTAGAAATTTACCAATGGAGAGAAAATATTTGATTCCAAAATTCTTGTACACCTCATGTTTATTGAAGATATGAATTTTAAGTAATTTAAGTAATTTATTATTGCTGGTGTTACAGATTTTGCTCTGTTGTTTATAGGTATTTTCAATTCACAATACTCAAAAAAGTTTAAATTACATACGTACAAAAACATGGTCAATTTTGATAAAGGCATGATTTCATTTAATGGGATTTTCCATTTATATGTCTGGTTTATTAGTTAGAAAATATTTAATGTAATATAAGGCAATTATTAAGTAGTGAAAAATATCATAAAGTACTTAACGTAATCTATATGAAGTCGGTTTAAAATTACTATGAAAATACGCTCAATCAAATTCATAGAACATAGTTTCCGAGTAATTTACTCGGATTTACCAACACAGTAATTTATTCGGATTACCTCGGATTTACCCAACAAGTCCTCCCGCTGTTCTGGCCTAGTGTGGAGAGAGGGGTGCCAGTTCAGATGTCGTCCTCGACATCTGACCGGGGCTCAAAATTACGAGGTTCATTCCAAAATAGCCTTAGTATTGCTTCACTAGGGGCCGTTAATATAACTAAACTGAACTAAACCTACCCGGGTGTGGGTGGGGGGTGGGTGGGTGTGTGCTTGCGAGAATTTTATGTGTTTTTCACGATTTGCAAAAATGTGATATAGGCGTAAATTCTTTATCAAATCACACATTTAGAAATACTTGCTGTAAAATTGTATTTAATAATAAATTTTTTTGACAAAAATTCTTATTTTGCCCATAAAGCCTCTTTCGGAAAGAGCGTCTGCTGCCCGTCTATAAAAACATTAAATGCGTCGAGGCTAAAGTGGGTTCGATAGAGACTCTAAAAAGTGAGTCGCAGTATTTGAAAATTTGTCATTCTCTGTCATAGAAGATGAAAACAAAAATGTGAATTGAGAACTAAAAAAATCTTTAAAAAAATATGCAGCATTGTAAATATCTAAATAACTTCTTCTGTGTCGATTTTACGATAAAAGAAGTTTTATTTTTACTTTCTAGAAGATTCTTATTTTATTTAGTACACGTTCGATCAGAGGAGATGATAGGATGGTCATTCACAACTAATTGAGGACTAAAAGTGGTAATTATTGCAATTACTAGAATCGAAATTTTCCTCATTAACGAATTCTTTACTGTTCTTTTCAAAACCTTACAGAACCATCGGGCACTTTTCACATTTACCTCATTACAAAGCATCTCTCATTTGATATTTTAAAGTAAAAAACAATGTTTTGAGGCATGTACATGGTTTTCCACTTTTAGTCTTCAATTTCTAAAGTGAAATATTAATTACAGCATTTCGAAATAGCTTTTTTGCAAACGTATTTGTTTTTTAAAAAGTAGTTTGAATAGAGTCAGATGAAATGACATTAATTTTGTCTTTTTCGGGAGCATTTTAAAATTAGAGGTACATAAAATGTAATTTCCAGTTCATTGCTTTGCGCTAAAAAAATTAATTAGATACACAATTATTCACTGAATACAAAACCAAATATATATACTGTTCAGAAAATGTATATAGGTTTTTGTTGTTTCTAATTGCATTTGCAATGGACAAACCCGATGAAGCAGTCATCGATTTTAAGCCGAGGGTGCGTCTCTTGTTTTGAAGTACCGTCAACTAGGGCCAAGAGTAGGTCTTAGATACTCACGCATTACTTTCGCTTGCACAACCCCAATTTAAAGGGGGGACAGTCATAAATCTCATAGACAGAACAGATGAAGAAAAACAATACCCGAACCAGGACTCGAACCCAGGACACTTAGATCACAGGGAAGATGCGTCCCCCCTGAGCAAGGACATCGGCAAATGTATATATAATTTAATGAAATTGGTATTACCTAAAAGCTGCTCATAGTCTTCTTATAACTCTGAATTTTTTTAACTGTTGAAATCAAACTAACTTTGAAATGGGTTAAAATAGTTTTGGGGACTTAAATTTATGAAGCAAAACTTTCGATCTTAAGAAGGACCTGTAGTAAGCCGGCGTCCTGACATATGTGTAACGCGTTTTCCTGTTGATCTGGGCGTCCCTGTTCGGGTATGGTTGTTCTGTGTTAGATCTGTAAGTTGTGTGAATGTACCCCTGTAAAAAGGGGATGTGCAAGCGAATGTGATAAGTGTAGCAAAAGTAATACTCTTGGTTCTAGTCGGCGCTTCTACAAAACAAGAGACCCTGATTAGGCTTAAATCTCTGACTACCTCATCAAGCTTGTCAATGGCAAGTGCCATTAGAAACAACAACATGTAGTAATTTAATACTATCTTTTGAAGCCAATGCGGCCTTTTGACTACATCTCTGCTTCGGACCATCTTCACCAAATAAATATCATATGTATTTGATGCATTCTAAATTCGTTATAAACAAATATTCTCTATTTTCTGCGGTGAGGAGTCTTCAATAAGGGGGAACAGACTACTTAGCTTCTCACTATTCTTCAAAATCTGAAGTTCTGACCCAAAACAGATCTCGTGGTGTTTGTAAAGTGACACAAGTATAATTTTTTATTGCGTCATTTTAATTTTTTTAATCGTTACGTCTTTGCTTTGTACAGACACTACAAGGAAACTGTTTATGATGAAAGGACGTATAATGGGCCATTATGTAGTGAAGTATATATTTAATCCTAAAATAAAGATAATCTATTTGTGAGTATACATGATCATTAATCTTTAGAAGCATTCAAACAAAGAAAACGAATTTGAAGCATCGGATTTATTTAATAATATAACAGTTTATATTAATTTGATAAAATTATTTCTTAAATAAAAAATTAATAATTTTTTTTTTTTAAAAAAAAGGACGATTTTTATTTCACATCAATTATTTTCAACTAATCATTTTTTAATTTCTTATTGGTTGGCATTATGGATCAAAATTTCATTAAACTAATAAATTAACTGATAATTAAGTTCTAGAAATATGTAGATAATGTATTGTCATTAAAAACATACAAATAGGAAAAATTTTAAACATACTTGAAAGGAATAAGAAAATCTATCATAAAATGCCATCTTTACAAATATGAAATAAATCAAGCAAAATAAAAGTGTGTTAAAAAGTGTTGTGGAATTTTTTTCGTCAGATAAGCCTGATTCCTACTACACTACATTAAGGTAGGAAGGAAAAATAATATTAATATATAGAGAGACTTTAGACAAATATAAAGTCATATAGATACAAAAAAATAGTCTTTGATCAACACGATTTATAGTATTCTGAATGACAAAAGTATAACTAAATAAAATAAATTAGTTGGAACCCAATTAAAGCATTTAAAAGTTATATTTAATAAAAGAATTCATCATAACGTTAATAATGTATAAATTTTTTTAAAAAATTTAGGTGATTACAATGCAAAAGGTCGGATTACATTTTGAAGAGCGAAACCTCATTTACTTCCACTTGGAAATAATCTTGCAGTTATTATCTCCAAAATATTTTGAATGAAACTAGTCAAATTTATACTGAAATCTATAAAAAAATGACTCTTTCGTCAAATTAACAAATAAGACCAGATAGAATTTCATCAGATTAACTTCATTTATGAGAACTATTTTAAACCATCTTTGAATGAAGATTATCTGATTCGATATTTATCCGATGAAATAATGTTCCAAAGATTCTATTACAACCTTTTTAGAATCGCGTTATTCCGCCGTAATTGTTGTGAGGCGGAGTTTTTTAATTTAAATTCCTCTAGTGATTTTCTATGGCATATAACTAAAATGTTTAAACGCAAATTCTGTATGGAAAATGAGTGAGGTATTTCATTTTTTCCTGAACATAAAGGAAAGACAGTCTTCAGGTTTCCTCTTTCAAATCGACTGTTTTCTGTTTCTGGTACTGTATTCATATAGAGAGAGTTAATTAATTTTTTACATTTTATAGTGTTATTGAATTCTATACATAATTCTATACTTTTTTAAACATTTGCTTAGGAATTAAGATAATAATTCTTAGGTTTCATAATTCTATTATTAAACCCAAATACTAAGGAATACGATCTTTTTTTCTTCTTTAAACTCTGTATGGATAATTTTATAGTTTGCAATCGTTTGTAATGCGCTTACGGATAAGGTTTCTACTAATAACAGTATAGATTTTTTAAAATTAGTACTTTGTGAACAAAACGGCGATTTCAACACTTAATAGAAATAATGAATACGCTTTTGAAAAGTTTTTTTTTAATTCCTACTATTATCTCTCTCTCCCTCTCTCTCTCTCTCTTTATATATATATATATATATATATATATATATATAATTTAATAAAATAATTTTATTAATCCATTGAAGTTCAAGTAAAGTTTTTTTACTTGTAGTGGATCACAATAGACGTTAATACAGTTTTTTCAAATACTAATTAATAAATTTTTATTAGTTAATTAAAAACTAACTTTCTCACCAAAAATCTTTATTTCCCCAACGCCAAATAAGTGATGAATTCAGTTTGTTTTTTCAACACACTAATGAGGTTAGGCTTAGCATGTTTCCAGCCGATTATTTCAAACGATGCTGTTTATTTTCTTAGTATTTGATGCACTCAAAATTAATCACTGCTAATGATTCGATTTTCTTAGTATTTGATGCATTCAAAATTAAACACTAATTATTCGATTTTCCGGATTCATTTTTAAATATATTCGAATAAAAATATTACATAATAAAAAAAATTAAATATTCCTAATCTATGTTGCTTTACCCCTATTGGTGTAGCCACAATTGACTTTGAATCCTCAATTGGCGCTGAAAATTCAATGGTAGTATAATTTTTTAATCAATTATTTATTGTACTTAAATGTTAGGCATTAATAACCTGGTTAGTGCGGAGCTGGATTTGCACCCCTTCGGCTGCGAGTTCAAACCTGCCAGTCGAAGATTCTCCCTGCGTGGTGGACGTTAAATCTGTCTTGGTGCCAAAGTTCTCCATGTGGAGAGTAATACCATTGGGGGTACCGGGTCAGAAGCGTCTGTTCTCTTTTTCAGATCTAAATTACGATCTGTGGATTAAGGAATGAAGTCCACTCCTTAAAAAGGGTTTGTGACGTATGTGAACAAGAGGTCAGACTTCTGCCCTCAGGTGCTCTGAGGTCCACACACCTCAGAAACCACTGCATCCCTACTTCCGTTGTAAAGCAGAACGCGTGAACAACAACTGTTATTATTTAATAAAAAAAGCTAAATTAAAAAATTTCCTAATTGCCTAAGTTGGAATTGATTTTGAAAAAATTGTTTTTATATTACTTGTTTTCTTGCAGTTCAATACGAGAACTAATTTTTTCTTCTTGATTATTTATATAGCAAATTATGAAACATTAGTTCTGGAGAAATATTTTTCAGTTCTACACAGTCGAAAAGGCACATTTGTAGGGTCCCGCCTGATTTATAAAAAAAGGGAGTGAAATTGCCACGTTAAATGAATAGCTCAATCTGGCCTTTTCGCAAATAGTGAAAGTTAAAAAGTTGCTAAAATATTTGTACTGTATCATTCTGAAACTTTCGAGAATAGCAACTGTACAAAGTGATAAAAAACTCAAAACTAAAGGTCAATTTTTATCACTTTGTGATCCCTTCAAAACTTTCTTTCCTCAATTGTTTAAGAAATCAAGGATATCTATCCCATCCAACAGCTGAGCAATTTCTCTCAATAATCACTTGTCATCATTTGTAAAAAGTTATCCTGAGAACAAAGTTTTTCCCATTCCCGATAAAATATACCTGATGAATTAAATGTACTGAAAGGAATTTCACCGTGAGCGACATGAGTTCCGTGAGTTCTTGTTTAACTGTGACAAATGAATGACTTCGAATTTTTACATTAGCTGATGGTTCATTGATTGGAAAAACTCTGCTGAACCAGCAAAAAAACGTCATGGCAAAAAAATAATAATGAAATAAAATAGAAGAAAAGGCAGGGGGTCTCAAGGTTATTCGGTTAATGATGCCTGAAACTTCAATAACCATTTTGTATTCACCTTTTTCGTTAAATCGAAGGTCAAGAGATTGTGAGTTCCCAAACTTCAAAATATATAATTCATTTTTTATTTAACCTCCACAAATAACAAGGACATCTACTGGGAGATAATTTAATTCACCAATATTAAAAGTTTGAAATTATTTTTGAATTAATATTATGTCAGAAAAACAATTTCAGCAACATAAACAAATTTGATATTTGAATGAGGTTTTTTTAGTTGTTGCTTTTAAGAAACATACAGGACATTTTTTTCTAAAATATGCAGTATGGCTATGAAATAAATTTACCTGTTTGATGGCACTTTCAAATAAAACTTATGAAAGAAATGAAATTGGATTTCTTACACATATTATAAAAGGCATGAGGAGATTCCTGGGAAAAACTTTAGAAACTAAAATTGCCTATAGGAGAGACCTAAGGTCTATAGAAACCGAAAATAACTCAATAATTACAATTACTTAAATTCTCAATAATGCTCGAATGATTAAAAAACGCATATAGGAACTGAATGACGCACAGTATGAAACTCACAAAATATTAATCTTTAAACTTTTGCACATTTAAATAATAAGTCTCAATCATCATTTTAAAGGAAGCACAGTTTTCCTATTGTTGTTTGATAAGGATTATTATAAAAACATAACAAAATTTATTAAGCTAATTTTTAGCAATTATTATATATTTCCTATGAGGAAGGTATTACATACCAGATAATATTTAATACTGTTTCTTTCACTTAAGTTCAACTCCAATGTTTCCATGATATGTGTGTGAAATTTAGTTTAGTTCGATCTATACGTAGAATTTAGTTCATTCTGCTCATTATTTCGATCAATGCATGAAATTTAGTTTCATTCTATTCATTATTTCGATCTATGCATGAAATTTTGTTTCATTCTATTCATTAGTTCTATCTTTGCATGAAATTTAGTTTCATTCTGGTCATTATTTTCATCTATGCATGAAATTTGGTTTCATTCTGGTCATTATTTTTATCTATGCATGAAATTTAGTTTCATTCTGTTCATCAGTTTGATCTATGCATGAAATTTGGTTTCATTCTGGTCATTAATTTCATCTATACATGAAATTTAGTTTCACTCTGTTCATTAGTTCCACCCATTCATGAAATTTAGTTCCATTCTTTTCATTAGTTCGATCTATGCATGAAATTTAGTTTCATTCTGTTCATTAGTTCAATCTATCCATGAAATTTAGTTTGTATGTTCATTAGTTCTACCTATGCATGAAATTTAGTTTCATTCTGTTCATTAGTTTGATCTATGCATGAAATTTAGTTTCATTCTGTTCATTAGTTCGATCTATGCATGAAATTTAGTTCCATTCTGTCCATCAATTCGATCTATGCATGAAATTTACTTCCATTCTGCTCATTAGTTTGATATATGCATGTAATTCAGTTTCATTCTGTTCATCAGTTCGATCTATGCATGAAATTTAGTTTCATTCTGGTCATTATTTACATCTATTCATGAATTAGTTTTATTCTGGTCATTATTTCTATCTATGCATGAAATTTAACTTCATTCTGTTCATTAATTCAATCTATGCATGATATTAGTTCTTGTTAGGAAACAAGAACTAATATCTTTAGTTAATAATCTTTAGTTAGGAAAGTTGTCTTATAATTAACCTGAATTTTCTATTCCTGCTTCCGTGTAGGAAAGTTACCATTTTAGTGATGTATGACTGCTGATTTTGTCACTGGTCTATTCTTTTTTAAAAATCGTGTATGAAATGAGTTAACTTGATCTACCTTAACAACCACAAATAACGGTAAAATACTAGAAAATAATGTGATTCCAACTTTAAAAGATAAAAAATGACTACCCTCGACAATATTAAAAAGATGGAGCTCAATTCATATTATTTAATATATTAAACAACTGCTTCACTAAACGTTTGGCGATGATCGTGTAGTTAGATGTTTCCAAAACATTTTGCATACTGTTGACCAGATTTGAATCCTTACGACTACTGATTAAGGAGTTATTTAAATAAGTCTATAAAGATAAGCACAATTTTATTGTTAATTTTAAAAAACTGCATTAATAGCATGTCCTAGAAAATCACCTGGAAGCATTAGGTACTAAGGTGGATCAAGCTTTCATACTTCTGCAACTTTTGATTGTTATTGAAGGCACACATTTCGAGAATACTTTGTAATAATTCAGTCTATGTATTTTAACAAAGAAAATATGTCACAATTTCACTCTACAAAATAATATCTAAAGTGTGATTTATATTAAAAAATTGTTAAAGTTTTTTTTTATTGTGTAATTCATTTTCTAATGGTTTAAACATTACAATTGGTAATTTTCTGTTAACATATTCCACATATTTTTTCGGGGGGGGGGGGGGTTCTTCAGAAATTTATATTTTAATTATAGTCATTCTATGTAATGCTGTAAAACCCTTTTGGATAGTTTCGGGAAAAAATTTCATCAGAATTTTTAGAATATTTCATTTTCTCGAGATAATATAAAGAAACTAAGCGGATAAATCAAATGGTGATGTATATTACCTATTACGACACCTGGTTCAATAATGTTCCTTTATAAATCATCTTAGTAGAAAGCGTACAGGAGATATTTGCAGCAGAGTTCCATGATTTTATTTTTACTGCTCCTCCACTATCAGAGTCAGAACCATAACATTTGCTCATAACCTGGCATGATTTCGAATATTCGTTACTTTTATCACTCTTCGGGAAGTAAGAGATTACGACTTTGGGCAATGGATGATGGGAAAAGAGAGTCGCTCCTTCAAAGAATCTCATCGAGCTTCCAGTTCAGCATGATGATTGTTAAATTGAACAAGCACTTGAAGCACAGTGTCAGGAAAAATGAAACTGGTAAAGGCAGAAAGCTTTTAACAATAAACTTCTCCCTCGAGAGTTTCAAAGTCAAAACTACTTTGAGATATAAAAATATTCCTGAGATAGGCATTTTTAAAAAGGAAGTAGATTGTATTGAAGAGGAACTCGCGTGCATTTGCATGAAATTCAGATATGAATTTAAATTTTAGGTTCGTTGGAAATCTTTTCAATTATTATAAAGAAAATATTTTTACTTTTTAAAGAAAGTTCGGAGATAAAGACGAGCCCAGTTATTCCATTTCTCAAGTGCTTGTTTTTGTACTTTGCAGAATGGGTAAGAATATTATATATACATTTAACATTATAATATATTGGGGGAATAAAATTTAAATATTTTTTAAACATCTGGAAAACAATATAAATATCTTGATGAACTTTGAATTCTGCCATTTCCTGAGTGCGCTTATTTTTTTTAAATTCTTATGACTGTGTTAACTGGATCTATTTAGTGCCCATTGTAAGATTCAAATGTTAAAAGGTATTTTAAAGGTGTCAGAAAGGTATTTTGCTTTTATTATAACATAATATGCTCAGATATAATTTTGTAATGCCATATTTTTATATTTTCACCATGCATTTAACGTAGCATAGTCATGCCTGGCTTTTGCATCATTACAACACAACTCCAACTCTAGCTCAAATGTATAGACGAAAACAAAATTGATTCAAGCTGGATGTCAAAATGGCATTCTTCACCAGCGCCATACATTATAATTTTGAATTTTTGCTGTTGCTTATGGCACTTGTCATAGAAAAACTCGCTGACAAAGTCAGCGACTTTAAGCCGAGTTTTAATATCTCTTATTTCAGTATCGCCATCAAGGGATAAGAGTACGTCTTACACATTTAATTAATAAATTTAATTCACTAATACACAGAACGTAAGTGAACAATCACCTCTGATCCAATACCACCAGTGGTATTGTCTCGACTTGGAAGACTTAGTGGCTACGACAGATTTATAAATGCAACAATTGCCATAAACACTCAAAGTCTTCGGCTAGTGGGGCTCAAGCTTACAATCCAAGGAAAGCGAATCCAACGCCCTATCAACCAGATTATTCCAGCCTTGTAATGCTGAATTAAAAGCTTAAACTGATAACAGTTTGCAAACTTTTATAGTCTACTTTAAAAGAAAACATTTTATTTTGATAATGGAATACGACGGAAAGCAAAAAGAATGGTTAAGTCATTTTCCCGTGTTTCGACAAAAAAGATGACATTTTCATTAGCAACACGTTTATTATATATTAAGAATAGTCACAGAGAGGCTCTCCGAACCACCACGAAGGCACACGGATTAACCATAAAACTGAATGACCGAACCGCCGCAACAGCAACACTGGTGGGAACTGGGGTTGAGTCCTAATGGGCCTTACCGGTTACGGTACAACCCTCCCCGTAGGAAATACGTCCAGTTATCGATGGTAGGAATCCAACACCCACCTATTAGTGTTCCCTCCAAGGCGAGATCCAACCATCATACCGAAGGCATCTTATCCTTATTACGAGGAAAATATTTAAAGATAAACGATCGACGGTTATTTACATATATACAATTAAATTCTTATTTATATTTACACTCATTTCTCGAAATTTCCATTGGAGCTCCTAAAACATAGTCTTACCGGTACCAGCCACACACTTTCACGAAACTATTTCTCTCTCTTCAATTCCTTTCCTTTCAGGCACAAGTTTATATTGTTTTAAGCATTAAACTGTCGATAATTATTTACCGTTAAATTCCAATTTAAATTTAAACACATTTATTGGAATTTCCAACTGTAACTCAGACCAACATACTCTTACCGGTAACAGCCTCACTCTCCCAATAAACTGTTCCTCTCTCCCTCTGTCTTCATTTCATCTCGTTTTGAATGTATTTCTACAAAAACAACAGAAAAATCTTCATTGAAGGTGAATATTAATTAGATATTGTAATAGCACTTTACAGAAAGAGATTTTTCTTAAATATTTCCATACTTAAGTAATTTTGATCTAAATACTTCATTAAGATTTATAGTGTTAGAAACAGTTCATCTAAAAGGCAGTGTCGTTAATTTAGATTAGTTTTCATTAGTCTTATTTTTCTGCAGTTATATTTTTATTAAGAAATTTCATGCAAAATTTTGAGTATTTAAAATTAACTACAAAGTATTAATTCATGATAAGTGTAATAAAGTTAAGCCTTTTAAGACGCATTTAATAATTAAAATGAGATTTTTCTTTTGGGAAGTTTCAGAACTTTAGGTCACAATATCTCCCATTTAATTGTTTATAACTTTTTTCCTCATTTATTTGAACATAAGAAATCAATAACAGTTATAGTGTCTTTATAGACTACATTTCTAAAACCATTGATGAATTTATTGAAATTCTTGTTCTTTTTTAAAATCACTACATGCAGAAAATATTTATTACATTTTAGTCGTATGTAATATCAAAAATAATTTTGTCGCTATATTCCCTTCAAAATCTTATAATATCAAAATATCAAAAGATAGTTCAGTCTAAAAACTTTCAAATTGAAAGTGAAAACAACTTTAATCCTGGCGAATTCGGAATTTGTGGTTGATCCCTCAACCACAGCAATTCCTTGAAATTTAAGTGAAGTTCTACATCCTCCACGCTTTTCCCAAAAGTATAGGTTACTTCCTTTATCAAATCCTTCCACTTTCAAGGAAATCTAACGTAAAGGTAAGATTTTCAGCGATAGTGTCTCCGTTTGCAATAAGTATACGTTTTTTGTCTTATGGGGTTTGGTTTAGTCAGAGTTATATTTTTTATGCGATAAATCTAGGATATATTTCCACCCATATTGCCTACGTGTGTTCTGATTTTTACTGGAACAGAATTTCATGTGAATAACATCTCCTAAAAATCGGCATCATATTTTAATGATAAGGGGGAGGGGTATGTTCGACTTAGAGCTTTATTATAAAAACTTACATAAATCATCTTCTTTTTAATTATCTTTCATCTTCTTTCTAATTTAATGTGAATAACATCTGAAAATCGACATCATATTTTAATGATAAGGGGGGGGGGTATTTTCGACTTAGAGCTTTTTTATAAAAACTTACATAAATCATCTTCTTTCTAATTATTAGAGAGCATTTATCGATCAATAATTATCAACTAGAATCAATAACTATTAATAATTATTAATGTAGGAATTTTTAATTGGAAAATCATATAATTTCATAATTTGTTTTATATAAAAAGTAAAATTAAATTGCGTTTTTTTTTTCTTGCTAAATATATGTTTCTACTTTCGACTTCTTTATAATAAAATAAATATATCTTTTTAAGTCTGATATTTATGTTTAAAATATAGATATAGATAAAAAGAAGTATTAAGCTTTTGTTTAATCCAATTAATGTGCACGTTATTTTAAAAACTACTTTCAAAACTTCAATAAACCAAAATCAAAATTTATTTTGAGTTATTTAATTTGTAAAAAGAACTATAAAACAATAGGCTTGGATAATCTGGTTGTTAGGGCGCTTGATTTGCATCTCTTGTGCTAGGAGTACGAATCCACCATCGAAGACACTCCGTGTGTGTGCATGTGGTGGCTGGTACACGTTAAATCTGTCGTGGTCACAAAGTCCTCCTTGTCCAGAGTAATACCACTAGAGATGCTGAAGCAGAGGTGATCTCTCTCTGTTCCAAATATAAATTAGGATCTGTGGATGAAAGAATGGAATGTATGAATGAAGTTCGCCCCGTAAAAAAGGGTTGTGACGTGTTCGAGCTAGAAGTCAGACCTCTGCCCTCGTAAGCTCCATATCCTCAGAAGTTACTGCACCCCTCCTTCCGTTGTAAAGCGGAACACGAGAACAACAATAATATTAGTTAAAATTTCACTTCATATTTTCATAATTTTAACTATAAAGTAATAGTATATATAAATATGTTTTATTAACATGGAAAGATCTTACTGTGTTGTCTTTTTATTAAAATTTTTATAAAAAAGCGGTTGGAAAAATTCACTATTAAGCATCCTTCTTAAAATTATAATGTAGATGATCACACTCTTATTACGTTTTCTATTGATAATAAAAATTATCCTTGTCAACTGAATCAGCAAGAATTTTTCTTGAATATTTAATCATCTGAACATAAAAATTCCACTGGAAATCATCAGGATAAAGATTTTTTTTTCATCAAAGTGAATGCTTCCAAAGTTTCAAAAAAATTAATAGCAATAATCCTTTCCTTAAATAAATTAGAATCAATTTCTGGAAAGCAAAAAGTATTTTTCTCCTTATGTTTATCTAAGGAGAACGTGTTTAAATATTTGTTTTTGAAAAAAAATCAGTACACTAAAGTTTATCTATTAACACTTTCGCAAGATTTTGCATAAGTTTCACCCTAATGAATTCTGAAAAAGAAAAGCAAAGAAATGCGTGAAATTCTATGCCCTCCAAATCACTCAGGACACACCAAAGAAAAATCTAATAAATTTCCTTCGATTTAATATCAAAACAGATGATATTTTATTTTTATAATATGTAGCACCTTGATTAATATTCAATTCCAAAGGCTTAGTTTTAGAATTCACAAGGATGTCGCATCGCAAACATTTAATTTAGTCTTACATAATCCTAAATTCTATTACAAACTTCTGAAGTTTGAGAATATAAAATAAATACTAACTTCCCATTCTAGAACACAAAATTAATCCTTCTCATTTTACTTATTTGCTTATTTTCCTTTTTCCTCCAAAGTCTCTTCCTTACAACACCAAAAAAAGATCTTCCCACCAAATATTCGCAACAACCTCAGCTGACTTATTTTTACGAAAAATATCTTTCCATTTATTAAAAATCTGATTAATTTTTGCATTCAGTGCGAGCGCGATAGTTTCGTTAAGATGCAAAGAACTTTTATAATAAATGAGATTTTCGAATTTAATATTTAATAAATCCTTTCTTTCCCATGTACTTAACTCGGATCGTCCGAAAATAAATTAGCAGAGCATGCTTTTACTCGACTGTTTTTCTATTTTTTTCCAGGAGCTTTCCGAACAAACGAAAGTTGCCAAGGATTCCCTTAATTATTTTTAAAATTTCTAGTTTCGTCTTTACGCAATTTCGTCTATACGCTATAAACGCAATTTTTCGATGGCTTCTAATGCTTGCGTAATATTTTATGGTCTTAATAAGATTTTCTCCACTGGGTTCGGCCCATAAGATATGCAAATTCCATTCCACAACAGTAAATAAATTACCAACATTCGAGTCAGAAAGCGGTTGCCAACATTCTTGGCCATGGGCAAATGCAAAATACGCTGTCACAAAGCTCTGGAAGATTAGGGAGTGGAATTTCGCCATATACACAAGCTTCATTGATACAGGGATTAAATTGTCTCCCAATACATCATGCGCTTTTAGTTATTTCTCAACAATATCGTGCCAAGGCTTAAAAATGACCTTTTGTTAGTTGATTCTGAGTAGAATTAGTTGAAAATATTTTCCAGTATTCAGTTGTTTCTACCAATATTTCTGCAATCTCAAACAAATGGTAAAGAGCTATTTATTGATCCTGTTCATTCGTGGAAGGTTATTATAACTCCTCCTTAAAGCTTAATAATTGCAATTATTATTAAAGTAACTATTTTGCATTCTATAATTTATGACAAGATGATTTCTCAAACTACACCGAGACAATATATTTTGACAATCTGTTAAGCTTGAAGACGGCGAAGTTTTAATTTTCGCTGCGTACAATATCGATATAAATTGCATGTTACATTATGCATACATTATATAAGATTATATGATAAAAGATTTATTTTAAGGAATACATTAAAGTAATGCTTTGAAATTGCAAGACGCATCATAACATGTTTAGGATATGTGGCATATAAGGCATTTTGCGTTTTATATTTCGTAAAAGCATTAAACCTTAGTAAGTCTTAAATTAAATTTGATATTTAAATATCATTTGAAGCTGCATTACAGAGAAAAATTCTATGGATTCCTTTCAAGATTTTGATATTAATGGTTATTGCGGTTAGTATTAGCATCAGTGATTGTCATTGCATTAATTTGTTGCGACATCAACCATGATCAATAAGTTTGAAAATAATCACAGTAAATGGAAACAGCATACAAAATATTAAACTGACTTCAGAAAATAATTCTCTAACATAATTAAACCTTAGTAAATCTTAAATCAAATTAGATATTTAAATCTCATATGAAACTGCATTACGAAGAAAGGTTCTACCGATTCTTATCAAGATTTTGAAATCAAAGATTATTGTGGAGAGTATTAAGTATCAGTAATTATCACTGCATTGATTTGTTGCGGCATCAACTACGGCCAATAAGTATAAAAAGAATCACAGTAAATGGAAATGACACACAAACCATTAAGCAGACTTCAATAAAAAATTCTCAAAAAGAATTTAACCTTAATACATCTTTAAATTTGGTATTTAAATCTCATTTGAAACTGTATTAAAAAGAAACATTATACAGATAGATTTTCCATATTTTGAAATTAATGGTTGTTGCGGCTAGTAATAAGCATCATTGATTATCATTGCATTGATTTATTGCGACATCAACCATGATCAATCAGTTTGAAAATAACCACAGTAAATGGAAACGATACACAAAATATTAAACAGACTTCAGTAAATATTTCTCTAAAAGAATCTAATCTTGGTAAATCTTGAGTTAAATTTAATATTTAAATCCCATAAGAAGCTGCTTTGTAAAGAAAAATTCTACCTATCCTTATTACGATTTTAAAATGAATTATCATTTTGGCTGGCAATAAACATCAAAGTTTATCACTGCATTGATTTGTTGCGACATCAACTATAATAAATAAGTATGAAAATAATCACAGTAACGATATGACATACAAAATATTAAACATACTTCAGTAAATAAAATGATTAATTGTATCAATCTTGTTCGCCATTTTGATATTCAATCATAATCTAAAGCACATGAAGTCATGTACCAAGATGGTAATCAGCGTCAGGAATGTTTCATATCATACTCATTCATGATTATGTCAAATGCATACATCAATCAATCTGTTCACTGAGAAAAAATTGTTGCAAATCAATTTCGAATTTCAAAAGCTAGTTAAGACTCACAATTCTTGTCACGATATCCTACAGCATGGTTGATCAAAAATTTTATGGGAAAGAAAATACAATTACATCGAGTCTTTATTGAAAGAAAATTCACTATATTTTCGATGAAAGAGCTTTAATTATTTTGAACCAATTAATTAAAGCAATTACTTATAACGTTGTTCAATAATATTTACTTTTTTTCACTTCATATTTTAAGAGCCGGAAGCAATTTATCAGTTTCTTCCCGGTTCCGATGGAAGCGGTAATTAATTAATTCAAATTCACGGATTCATTCTTCTAATTTATGAGAGCTTATTTCTAAGCATCATCCAAATCGAAACTGTCAAAGAAAATATTGATTTTAAGTCAAGAGAAATTGGGATAGGATGTGCTCATAGGATTTTACGCTGTCGTCGGAATAGAATATTTGATTTGTTTTTCAAATTATATCTCTTAAGTGATATAAATTTCCCGATTCCTCGAGGATGATAAAATATAGCTTTTCTTTCTTTTTCTTGTATTCTGTCATTGGCTCTGTCGTAAAGAGGATTACTAAATGTGCGGTGCAATCAATCAATGTTAATTATTAGCATTAAATATTTAAAATTTCCCATGAATTCAGCTTTCTTGTTTGCTTATGAAACATTTATTCTTTTTTTGTTTTATGAAAATTACACTTTTAGGAAATGTAACCGCTATTTCATTTTCCGTCAGCGCCGTAACGTAACCTCGCTTTTTTGGTGAATCGCTGTATTTCAATCTTTAATGGATGTGAAGAAAAATAATTTTTAAAACTGCATGTTTCACTCGGTTCTATAATTCAAAAACAAAATGAGGCATTTAAATGAAATATTATGCATAGTCTTTATGCCGAAATTGTTGATCATTATTCAGTTTTGCACACATTCATTCTAAATAAAATATCTCCTTATGTCCACCTATGCGCATTTAAAAATAATAAATCAAAAATGCAGGTTGATGATTGAAATTTACCAAACGTTTATCATTTGAATGGTAGATGAACATCAAACTGATGCCAAAATCCGTTCCAAAAGTTAATTGTCTGACGAGCTTTCTGCATTTGTATTTCTGGAAACAATAACTCACAAACGCAATAAACTAAAAATTTCGATATTAAACTCTCTATCCCTTTATATATATATATAT
>JAOUZG010050968.1:8097240-8110729 GCA_026289955.1 Argiope argentata | reverse complement strand
ACACACACACACACACACACACACACACACACACACACACACATATATATATATATATATATATATATATATATATATATATAGAGAGAGAGAGAGAGAGAGAGAGAGAGAGAGAGAGAGAGAGAGAGAATTATCCAAGAAAGTTGTGGCTTTTGTAGATTTCATAAATATTGTTATTAAGTAAATGCTAATATTTGTATATATATTTTTTTCTATTTGTGCCATACAAGTTTATTTCTTTAAGTTTCTTACTATTACTGATTTTTTAAAATAATTTGTGATTCAGCTATTTCTAAATTATACATTATTAAATGAACAGTTAAAATCTTCTCTTTATCTTTTGAACATGTTATCAAATTTTTAAAAGAAATCTTTACTTAAATATAATTAAATTAAGGTTAAACTCTGCAGTACAATCCGAAAAAAAAACCTTATTTTCCTTACTCTCGTGGAACTTTCAAATTTTTCATTAAAATATTACTGCTTTTTCTACTTGAAGCTTTGAAGGAAATACTTGAAAAGTTTTGTAGAATATCCTAACTTAATAAATATTTATATTTAAAAGCATTATATTTTTAACTTAACAATTGGATTATTTTCACTTCTTTATTTTCCCTTTATAATCGACTTACCAAAATATTCCGTTTTTCTTTCTTGAAAAGTTTCTATTTGGTCATAGAATTCATAATTCCTTTTAAATTGCTGCATTAAAAATCTGATGAAAAGCTTCATCATAAAATTGAGGGTCTCATATCTCAGCTTTAATGTATATAAAATATTGCTGAAATCATTTCAATCATCTTTACTTGAAAAATTAAAATTTTTAATATATTTTTAAATTTTAAATCCGTTTATATTCATTTATCAAACCGATAATTAAACGTTTTACTTATAAAAAAAACCCACCTATTTATCGTCGCTTTAGTATCAAATATTCCATGTCAAAAATCAGATATGACAAGACATAAGAATCTTGATGCAACAGTTGAAATCACTAAAGAATAGTGTCATTCTATGAAAATATATAGAAATCAAATATTAATCAATTAAAAACACACCTAACGAATGCTTTATATCAATGAACTGTTTTAGAAAATTTTGTGTACTACATTTTGATATAACGTCTCCACATCTTCTTTTTTATTTAAACACAATCAAGATCAAAAAGGGTAATATAAATAGATTGCTGCTTTAATTTAATTAAAAAGAATCTCTTTTAGTTTTTTTTTCTGCTCATATATATTTCAACTTTAAAAAAATTTCAAAGACAATGCTATAACATTGATTGTAACATGTCCAGGGAAGATCGATATAAATGACTTCTCAAACTCTATAAAATATAGACAGAGGGATTCTATTAGAAAAAATACTTTTCTACTCCTTTCTTTGATTCGAAAAGATTTTTAACTAATACATTAAAATTCCATTAATGTTAAACTAAAATTAAAAATTATATTTTACCTTCAGTTATATTTTACTCCTTGATCTTTCATATCGTCAAATAACCATTCCAGATATTTATTATTAAAATCAGCAGTTTCGATGTGAAACTAGAGTGAACATAAATGGCTTTTGCAACTCGGTAAGGAATGGATAATGGCGAAATGCAGCATCCGCGCAAGTCATCCGACCCAGACTTAATAGCACTGGTGTTGGTTGGATCATAAAACGCGTCGTAGAATCTACGTCTGGAGATAATCGCTTCATCTTCCTTCTATATGGCCTTAAAAATGTCGCACTGAAAGTTTTAATACACAAACAACGTTCTATCGTGAACAGCTTGTCATCATTAAATGAAACTGTAACCATATGTATAAAATATAATGATTATATTGGAGCAGAGAGTTAATTCTGTGACAAATATTATTGCCCCTTTGGAGAACTTTGGTAATTTAGCATCAGAATTTCAAGTGAAAATCGTTTATATAATCCATATAAGTCCTAAGAATGATTAAACATTGAGTTTAATATTTTTACAGTGACTGATATTAAGATGGTCGAAATTGTGTAGAATTTTAGGTTAAAAATATAGAAACAAATTGCAATTTTTCAATCTAGTGTTATTTAAATTAAATAATAATATTAGATAGAAAATAAAAATTAAATCAAGAATATTGTTACGAAAAATCACCGGCGTGGTTCGTTTGTTATGTTGGATTTGTAATGCAAAAACACAAGTCAGCAGGCCTCAGCAGAAACAACGACGACGACGTTTATTTACAAATGGTGACACTAACACAAAGATAACGAATTCAAAGACGGCACATACGTACAACCGAAACGAACACAGGAGAGTACACAGCAGCTCGCTATAGCAGAGATTAGCCCACAAATAGTAATCGACCACAGCATACAAAGCGAAAATGCAGAATCCAGCAGGAGAGGGGCTCCTCGGAACTTCGCTCTACGATTTTTCCAAACGGCTGAACTTATCACTGACTTCTTGCTTTAGCTGCCGACTCAATACTCCAAGAGTGACTACTCCACACAGTATACGTCGTTGCTCCCCCAACAGCTAACAGGAATCGGCACACAGCAGTTCAAAACTCATTTGAACTACACACAATGTTGGCACCCCGCTGTTGCTTTGCTATCTTTTCGGATACTCGTTACTTGTCTTCTACTCCAACTCCTCTTCCAGCTCAGTTCAATTCACAAATATTCACACACACAGCTTAAGTCTGCTGGAATTTTATAGTTCCTGGAAGGCGGGCCCAGAACCTTCTAGGTTAATCAGGGCGCATCTCGGTTTCTATTGGAAGGATCATGAAAATTCTTGAAGTTTTAAGCGTTATCCATTTTATCACCAAATTCTTTCCCAAGTCGCCAAGTTTAAAGCCAAGCCCTGATATCAACAGGGCTCATAGTGAAACGATCTTTCCTTCGATGACAATATTCGGGCTAGGAAGCAATATTACAGGTTTGTAACAATATTCTAACGGGATTATAATAAAAATCAATGACATTATTCTCTTCACTTCCTTCCAGTGTACAAACTGATTACTCAAGTTTTGTGTTAAGCTTCGTAATATAATGAAGGTAATTGTATACAAAGTTTGTATCTCTTCTGTTTTATATAGTGGGTATATATAGAACGTTATTGCAGATATTCCTGCATATTTATATTCAGATACAATTTTAATGTCAAACTTACACCCTAATTTCGTTTTGTTTTTTTCTAATTTGTTGTTTTCAACTTATCACATGAAAAGACAAATGAATGGATATTCAAACTTTTGATGGAATTTTGTCAAAAGTTAGAAATAAATTCTATTTTTTTAAAGTAAAATTTAAAAACTAAAATTTACCCATCTGGCTTGTTACTGGTTTGTGTTGGGCAAACGAATCGATAATCTGTAATTAAATGGCAGTTCGAAAATTTAGAACATACCTACGATTATAATATCAAAATTCACACATCATTTTTTTCATTTGTAGTGCTTTTAGCTAATTGTGATCCTATGCTCATGAAAAGACAAATGAATAGCAAAAAAATTGATGAAATTTTGTCGAAATCTACAAAGATGTTATATTATTTTAAAGTAAAGATCAGATACCAAAATTCAGTTTTCTAGCTTGTTGAGGTTTTGTAGGGTTTATGCATACGCGAAAGATATGCCAAACGATAATCTACCCTTTAAAGGCAGTTGAAAAATTTAGAACAGATCTAAAATTCTGATGCATTATATTAGAAATATTAAAATTCATGTGTATGTCTTATTGCATTTTTTAGTTCTCGTATTTATTTTTAATAAGTCAAAAGCTAGCAATTCTTGAACGAAGAAATACTGAAACTACGTTACTTCATTTTTTTTGACAATTTTAAATGCTTTTACCTCGCTTACGAAAATGTAAAGATGTTAATTTATTATTTTAAACCTGAAGAGACTTTCAAAAACACTAATTTAAATAAATTATATTCAAAATTCCGGCCTGAAAGGGTTAATGAATTCCAGAATTCAGAGGGAGGCTTGCTTTGCTTGAATAATAAACTGCATTTATTTCTTTATAATTATTTATAAATAAAAAAGGAATATTTCTTTGTAATTATTCATAAATAAAAAAAGAATATTTCTTTATAATTATTCATAAATTAAAAAAGAATATTTCTTTATAATTATTCATAAATGAAAAAAGTAATCTGTTAATTTTTATCCTTTGCATTCTAGAATAGATAGATATTCAACTGATAAGGACTTTTACTTTTTGATTATTTTTTTTCACTATCCATAAAATAACCGAGTCGGGGAAAGTATTTGAAACACTGATTTAAGGAATTCGCTTGAAAAAATACTCCCTTTCAGAATTTCAAAATACAAAAGACGCTTTTAAATTCCTTAAAAGCCTTAAGAATTTAACTGACAAAATAAAAAGACCATTAATGAAAAGAAATTCCTCGTTTTGAATGAATGATTTTTTTAATAAAAACTTTTCCTCGCCATAATTTTTAAAATAAGATAAGAATTTATCTTTGTTTATATAAATTTATTAATAAAGAAAATATATTTTTTCATTCTTTGAAAATTATGAATGGATTTGGGAGCATTTAAAACGAATAAATTTTTCTATGATGGACTTTCATTTTCGCTACAAATATTTTTTTGATAGAATTTTTAGTAGTATATTTTTTGAAAATCTAAAGTAACTTTCTGAAATTTAAATTGGGAATTTTTTAACGTTTCGAGCTGGAAAATGATGGAGATTTCTTTAAAATGACTAACCAAATTAGAAATAAATATGAAGCTTACAATGCAAAAAATAAAATTTAAAAACTTAATATTCATTTCTAATTCAATAAATTTCATTTGCATTTTAGATTAAGCAACATTGGCTACCTCTAAATACATTTTATCTTCTTTTTAATAATTTTTAATTCACGAATTATTTACTTATTAGTTGGTTTCGTAATTATTGTTTCAATTCTATGTTTCTGTATGTAAAAGGTGTTAATTCTATGTAATTTCTTAAGAACTAATTAATCATAAAGGAATTTATACTTAAAAGAATTTTTATAAAAATTGTGTTCCTTTTTTGCTTGTAAGGTATTGGAAAAGAAAATATTGGAATTTCAAAACAAATTTAACCTTATATTGATGAATCTTTACGATTCAGATATTGTTAGATTTTGAAAAGAAAGTGTGGATATTAATTCATAGGAGTCCATCTGTATGTAAAAGGGATAACCTCTAAGGGGCGTGAAGAATTAAATTTTGTGTGGCATCACAAAATTACATATTTCTCTCAAAATCTCTGAACTGGAATCTGTATGTCTGTCCATCCGCGTTTGGTATGAGAATAAGGATAAAAAGTACTTAAAAGCTTATCATGTTAGATAAAATAAATTTGATGTATGATCAATTTACAGTCGACAAAAATAAATACCCAAAAATATACTGGATTTCTTTCATTGTTATACGAGCTTTGATATAATTACAGTATGTGTGTTTTTGCAAATAAAACTAATCAGGATTAAGTTGATATGATGACGTTAGTTATGGGATCGTGATCTTCACATTTAATTTAGTTTTGTTTGTTTGTATGTGCGTATGTGTGTGTTGTAATGTAGCGCGTACGTATGTGTTATAAAGACCAAGGAGCTGAGGTTACATTTTTTATCATGCTGATTTATTATGTTTATTTTTCATGATATAACTGAGAGCTATTTCTTTTGTTTTTTTAGTATTATTTCTATTTTGTATTTAGAAAATCAACTGTTTTTCTGTTAGTAAATCACTATTTGTTTCGATGCATTTTTAATCAATAGTTTTGATTCGAATGTCCGTATGTTTTGAAGTTCCTAAAATTCCAGGTCTTTAATGTTTACTTTTAATATTATTGCATATTTATATCTAAAGTGGGCTATAAATCATACAGATATTTTTATTTTCTAAGCTGTTTGCCAATTCACATAAGATTTTCTATTATAGCATTCATTAGTTAGTCTGTGATAATCAAATCTAAGGAACAGTTAACAGACCATCTAGATGTGCACATCTTCTAGAACTCAATGACGAGTTAATATTATCCTAATATTTTACATTTTTTGTTATTATTTTAATTTATTTACCTAATTCTGTTCACTTCATCTTCTTGCAACTCCCTTTAAATCCAGCGATTCCAGGATTAAAAAATCTTTCACTGCTGACAATACAATTACTTAATTGACATGTATTTCAACAAATTTACTGCTATATTAAAAATAAATCGTATTGCAATATTGCAAGTATTCTGCTAAAACCTGTATCTACTTATATCATATGTTTATCTTGCTACATATACAAAAAATTTGTTTTCTGGTGGGTGATAGAAATATGCAAACAGATTTTTTTAATAAATATTATTTTAATACCTCCAGGTATCTGTAACTTCATGTGGATTTCAGTGCCCTTGAATAATCTTTTATTTCGTTTCTTCAGGCAGATTAATTCTTAGAGAGGGGTGGGGGGGTCACCTCAGATAGAGAGATGGGAAACTTCTAAAATGATAACAGGTTCTAACTACACTTGCATATAAAGAAATAATGTGTTATCAGCTCCCCCCTATGTATGCCTCCAAATGGGTGGGTTGTGCCGTGACCAGTGATGGTCCTTAGGACATAACGCTAATTCCCACTTTGAATCCTGGCCCTTTAATATTTCTGTGGGCCTTCGGAAGAGTAAGAGTAATGTTTTATGAATTATATTTAACAGACAGATTGTATTATTTTAAAAGAAAGAAAAAAGGTTTTAAACCATATTAAATAAAAGAAAAAGTCTCGAAACAGCTTATTTTGCAAAAAATATTAATAAGTGTTAATTACAACCAATAACATTTCTGTTTTAATTTAAGATAGGCAATTGTTAGTCAACTGCTAACTTTGATTTTGCTAACAAACTTTGATTTTTGAAAAATTTGTGTTTCAAATAATAATCTCGAAAAAAAAATCCATCTATTGAGTTTTTTCAACAGGAAAAAACTAGAAAATCTTCCATCAGATAAGAGTTTTGTAGAATTTTTCATGGTTATCTATCTAATTTCCTTTGTGGATTTTAAGATTAAACATTAAACCCCATTTAATCTGTCGCTCAATGGAGTTGAGAGTTTTTCTCTTTTCTTCTACTGACTCCTAATTCTTAAGTAAGCACACAGAGGCCCTGAAAGAAAAGTTTTCCTGTCGATTTAAGTTGGAATAAGAAAAAAAGAAAAGATTTTGATTTTATTCACTTATACTAACTTTATTTCCTTCATACCTGTGAAGCTAGCATTTATTTTATTTTATTTCATGAGCTTTAGGAGTTTTAAAAATTTGTGCAACTATGTATTCTTATTGACAATATGTTTTTTAAATTTTTTTTTCATAACTTAATTACCATTTAATCAATTAATTTGATTGGTTTTTATTTCCTTATTAATGACGAGTCCAAATAGCATATTCGATGAAAATTGACTGCATGATTACATAAAATGTATGATAATGAGTTATAAATTTGCAATTGAAATGTAAAAACAATTCAAATGATTAATTTATAATTAATTAAACTACATCACACTATAATTAATTATACTACCTTCTAGCATTTTAATAAAAAATTTATAATTATTTTTAAAAACTATATCAACTATTTTGACATTTTATCTTTAAAAAATAATATTACTGGAAATATAATTTTATTCGAAAAAACAATTAAAATGAGATATTCTACATTCTAGTATTTTAATAAAAAAAATTATAATTACTTTAAAAATTAAATCATCTTTTTTGGTATTATATCTTTAAAAAATAATATTACTATAAATTAATTATAAACGCATAATATTTAAACCTTCTGATCCTGAAACTAAATCAAAATATTACACTGACTAATATTAAAGGATATTAAACATAAGCGCCTAATGTTCAAACATTCTGGTACTGAAACTAAATCAAAGTATTAAACTCATTATATTGACCTAAAAGTATCAGCATAATTAATGAGAAAAGACAGCTGCCACACCGGTTTACCAGAAGATTATTTTTGTAATTATGGATGCTTTTTGCCACATTTTACTTTTGTTGACAGTTATTAGATGATGATGAAAAGATCCTAAAAAAACTTACCACATATTAGAGTAATAGCTTTAATTTTCCTTCTACGATAAATAATCTTCTAAAACCTCTGATAAGTAGTGATTAGGCTTACACATTCTTGAGAATGAAAGCTAATAGAAATTTATCGAACGATGCTGTTTTAAAACTCGTTTAGTCAGTTTTATTAATAGCTAATCATTAACTTTAAAGTATGCTCATTATGATCCTGAAAATTACTACATAAATTATTGTTTGAGGTATTTAACCCTGGGGAGTTTTAGAATTTTGAAATCCACTTCATTATTAAAGGTGCTGATAATGGCCTTTTAAATGGCAAAGACAATTGCAAATAAAACGTTTTTGTTATATTTCCTATGATCGTAATCATTTTTAAAGAACGATTTCTTTTAATCTCTGTTTTTAATAAAATTTCTTCCTTCTCAAACATTTGAGTAGTTACGACCAATTTTACTTTTTTAACTACACTCAACAGAAGAATAGGTTTCTACTAAGTCAGCTGCTTCATGATCACTTTTTTATTGTAATGAAGATTTTATACATTTTATAATGAAGATAATTAAATTATTATTAAAGAAGAAGAATTATACATTTTAGAAGAATCAATTCTTTTCATTGTCTTTTCTGTGAAATTTTTAATCGAAATGTGTAGGAAAATTATATATTTTTTATTTTATTTAAATGAAAAAACACTTGTAGTTTTATTCTATTTATCTCAAATGACGGTGCAAAAGTATTTATATAATAAAAATAATTGGCAGTATGTTGTCACCGATGTGTAGCATTGTCCGCGCATTCTTTACATGTTTTCTGATTCGTGGGTATTTTCTACTTTAAAGAATTCAGATTTTTAAAATTATATTAACATTAGTATTGCTTTTGAAGCAAATAAAACGTATGATATTTAAATTTTGCGGTTGATTGCCAGTATGTGTTGTCATCAATGTATTCAGAGAAGAGTTTCCAAAAGTTTAGGGAATACAATATATTTACCATAAAGTACTGAAATACATCGAAAAATTTAGAGAATAAAATATATTTGCAATAAAGTACTAAAATACTTAAAATATAAACTATACTAAATACTTAAAATTTGCAATAAAGTACTAAAAAGCGAAATCTCAGTTAAATTTGTTTCAGGCTTGTATAAAATATGACTTGCATAAAAATATTAATAATGAATACAATTGCAAATAAAATCATTAATAATAGATACAATTCCAAATACAATTATTAATAATAAATACTATTCCACATTATTAATGATGGATTCAATTCCAAATACAATTATTAATAATGGGTAGAATTACATCAAATATTAATAATGAAATCAATAGTGCAATATACCATAAATTAATTGTGCGGTATGAAACACTACAAATAAAACAATAATTTCTAAGCTCAATAAAAGATTTTTTCTAACTTCCAACTACTATAAGTATATTGTATAAATGCCACTTTTTGAAAAATTAATGCTAATTTTCCCAATTCAATATTTTAACATTTTATAATCGCTTTTCAAATTTTTTATAATCTTTTAACTTTAAGGTTGAGACTGATGTTTTTCTTTATGGTATTGTGAATTCTACCATTCAAAAAGAAATAAATATAAATTAGATTTATTCTTCAGATATAAATAAGTGGTATAAATTTATTATTTCTATGAAATTTGATTTTGGTAAACATAAATCTCAACTATAAAGGAAATAAAATAAATTCAGACACATATTACTTCTGACTTTTAACAGATTTTTCTTTTCCCTTTATGTTTCCAAATATTTTATAACCATAAAAAAATAAACTTTAATAAAAAATCTCATTTTAATTCATAAATGTCTAATTGATAAAATTAAAGGAATTTATTTCTATTTTTATTGATTATCAAACACAAAAATATTAGTTTGCTTTGATTATACACGAAATATAAAACTATTTTTATGTTCAGCCCATAAATACTTTCTACAGAATGTGAAAAAAAGTAGTTTAAAAATTGACTTGGGGGTGATGTAGCAGCCAAAGGAAATTTCATTTAAAAGGGATGATCTAATTAGGAATAATAAAAGAATAATATGACAATGCTCTCACTTATAAATAACATACCATTAAATATGTATGAAACTTTTCAACCCCTGGGAATTATTATTTTATGCGTTAAAATATTCTCTAGAACATTAAATCCATGACTTTAAATTCGACAGAATTTCAAAAAAGCATCAATGACATAAAAATTTCTCAAAACTTAATTAGGTTGAATCTCGTATATGTGCTATAATATGTTTGATTTTTTGCATCGCATTTTCTTGCTCATTTGAGGAAATCAGTCATGGATTTCATAAAATGAGCAATTATGTTTTTTAGTATGATAATAAAGAATACTTTTTAAAACTACATTTATCAAGCAAATACCTGAATTGAAATTACAAAGACAGAATAAATTACCTTTTTTTCAAAAAAATTATAAAATTATACTGAGATATCAGATTTTTCGGCTCAGTCATTGTCAGCAAAAAGATGTTATGACTCTTGGCAGGATTATATTTTTATTTTTAACTCAAGTTGGGGGACAATCTTGTATATTCAGCAATCGAAAGTTGTTCAAATTCTAACCTCCTTACAGATGGAGTTTTTCTATCATAAATATGGAAATGTCGTACAAAAAAGCTCAAATGGTTGATATTCTTTTCCTGCTCCAAATATGAATTCTAAGTGTCAATGAATCATGACGAAAAAATATGGTTTTGATATTCAAAGGAGAATCTGCTATCCATATCAAATAGAAGAACTGTTTTGAAAATTCCAATTTTATTTCATTTGAATTTTCACCCCACATTTGGCCCTAAAAGGTGTTATATCTGATAGTGTTTCAGACATTCTGATGTATTATGTGATGCGGGAATACGAAGGCTGACTTGTCAACTGAGATATTATAAACGTCTAAATCCGATTCAAGTTTGTGAAGCAAAATCTTTGTTCGCCTTGATTATAAATTCAAAAAGTCACAATGCATATTATGGAAAGTAAAATTTGAGATGGAAACGTCAAACATCTTTTATAAAAATGTATACTATATTTACATATTAAAAATAATGAAAGTGCGAATTTTTTAAAACTAATAACATTAATTGGATCATGAATGAAGTAAGAAATAAATTGTTCTTACTAATGCTAATCAATATTGTAATAACCATGAGTATGGTGGAAAATTTTTGTAATCCTTTTGCAGTTAGTCATTCTCGATTTCTGATACATTTGTTGTTGTTCTCGTGCTCCGCAATAGAAGGGGGAGTGCAGTAGCTTCTGAGAGTATGGACCCCTGACCGCCCTATGGTAGAAGTCTGAATTCTAACTCACACACGTCACAAATCTTTTTTTACCGCGCGGACTTCATTCATACATCCACAGATCGTATTTCATATCTGGAGCAGCGAACGATCATGAACGATCTGACCCAGTACCCCCAAAAGATATTACTCTTGACATGGAGAATAATTTAACGTGCCACATTCATTTAGCGTGCTACAGCAGATTTAACGTGCCACAGCCAAAACACACGCGGAGAATCTTCGGCTGGCGGATTCGGACTTGCATCCCAACGGATGCGAATCCAACACCGAGCCAACCAGGATACCTCGGCCCTCTGGAACATTTTCAGATTATTATTCAACATTTATCTCCCAAATTTGCATATAATGTAATTCGGGATTGAAAATTGTTTTTGACTTAAAGATATCGATTTGAAAATACTATAACTATAATAAGTTCAATATCATGAAAGCGTAAAATGTGATGAAGAGTATGTATCTAGTGAACATTCTTTCTCTTAAAAATAGTTCATCTTGGGTGGCATCTTATAGTATACAGTTCAAGTAATGAACTTTAGAATTTCACCTATAAACAGTTTATATTATTGCTCAATTAAAGTTACTTTATAATTGATCAAGATATATAAAAGGAAATATCCTAAATTGTATTTATTTCATATTAAATGATATGTCATTTATAATAATTCAATGTTAAATTGATAATAATTCCATGTCAGGTGTACTTATTTCATATTCGTTAATTCAGAATATCTTTTCATTATTCCAATTCCTAGCTATAAAAAAAGCCTAACGATACTAGTAGAACAAGTCACATTTTGAATTGTTTTTTTTTATCTTACCTTCAACAAACAATTTTAAATTAGGATTCATTCACATCGATATTTTATAATTACATCATAAAGAATTCAGCATAATTCATAAAAGCTTCTGACGATACCATTCTATTTAAGGCGTTATGGCTTAACCCATTTGTGAAACAAGGTCAAACTCGGTTCGCGTTTTCCCATTTCAGTAAACATCGTTCAACTTATTATCATTTAGAATAATTAGAACCGACTTTGTCAGCGGAAAATCTTGGAAAACACTTAAGATTTATACAATGAAGATGCATTTTCAGAATTGATCTTTAGAGTTAAAATCGAAAATCACTTTTAACGTAATTTTCCAAGTTTGTATAATATCACAGTTATCATTTGGCTCGTACAATGCCTTACTGGAAATATACATATGAGTTTATAATTTGTGTTACCTAAGATAACAACTGATCGAAAAATTGTATATATTTGAAGGAATTAATATACTGATACATTTTGATGTATACTTTATGTAAATTTTGGATTTAAGTTTCCTAGAAAATCGAAAATATTGAATTGTGGGCATAGAAATCTTTAAAAAATAATACTTTTCATATTTTAAAGACATATTAATATTTCGTTTTGTAGAGGTGTTAATTAAAAGTAAAAAACATGAAAGATACATAAAAGGGATGAGAATAGGGAAAAAATCAATTAATTTTTCCTTGACACATATAATTTGTGCTATTGAAATTTAAGGCAATAAACTAATCATAAATTAAATCATAAACTAAAATTATGTAAGATTTCATCTTAAAAAATATTAATTTCTAGCATTATTGTTTCCTAAGAATAATCAACTTGATTTGTAGATAATCAGTATATTTAACATTCTGTTATACTAAACATTTTTGTTTGCATTAATTATATTTTTATTGTAAGAATATATATTTCTATTTTAATGTTACAACATTCTTCCTTTTTTTAAATAAATTTTTTTAGTTAAAATAAGAAGTTTAAAAAACTGTAAAATATGGTTATTCTGACAGAAATATTGTAAGCAACTTGAATTTTAATTACATTTATAATTTAATTGAACTTTTAATTAATATCCGATATATACCCCTTGTTCCTTCACTGTATCTTAATTTCCAATTCTATTGTTAAATTTTTGATTATGTCTTTTATTTCCTACTTTATACTATACTAATAAAAGCGTGATTAGAATTTAAAATTTTTATTATTTTATAGTTCTTATTTTTAACCCTCCAGACGGCGACGTTCAGATTGCTCTACGTACCGAAAGC
>JAOUZG010050968.1:8079699-8091058 GCA_026289955.1 Argiope argentata | reverse complement strand
TGGAATTAATAGAATTCCAAAAAATCTGTAGTGAAGAAAGCTAACCAAATTCTTTAATTAGTACTTATCAAAAGTTTACTCTTAAAGCTATTGTGATAAAATATATAATGTTATTAGTAAAATACAATTTTATTTTTCAACAAACTCAAAAAAGACAATATATATTAGCTACAATAAAAATTTAAAGTTGTGAAAATAAGTAAAAAAATTAAATCCGAATGGTAGAAAAAAAGATGTATTAGTTTTATATACACCAACAAATATAGATAAAATACCTCGCTTGCGTTTATTTGTTTGGGAAAAAGAAAAAAAAAAATACAGATTTTTTAAATTATGTTTTTGAATTTTTATATTCAAATTCAGAATATTTAAAAATCTTAGCCTTAATTAACAATAATTAGTTACATCTTTAAAGCTTTGGTAAACTAAACGAGAATTTTAATTTCTTCATTTGGTATTTTAGGAGATAAAAACTAACAAACTTGATAAATAAATTAAAATCATATCTGGTGAACTCAAACTTTACAATTAAACTTACTATACTTTACTATAAAAGAAAAAATTGTCAAATTTTTATTTTATATTTATTTTTTAGATTAACTATTGTTTCACGCTAGAAAGTTTTAAAATCTTATGGATGAATTTATTAATAATAATACGTATATATGTTCTTTTTCATATTAAAAGTAGGTTAATTTTCATTCATTAGATTTTACTACCCTTATTTAAAATTCAATGGGGATTCGCATTTATTCTCAAAATCTCAAAATAAACGTCTGAAAACGTAAACAAAATTTTAAAATGCTTAAAGAACATGACCAGGAAGACAAAATTCATCCAGTCCACTGATAACGATTGACTTCTTATCTCACATTTCTTTCTCATTATCTCGCAGCTTAAGTTTGGGGGAAGCGAAAAACTGGAGCCGTCAAAGTACGGGCAGTGACAGTTTTAAGGTGATTTAAATTTCCGTCTATTCACGGGCCTAACGCTTTGAAGGGAGAAGAGATTCCGTCTATTTGCGGGCTTGACGCTTGGAGGGTTAATATTTTCATTAATTATGAGGATACATATCATAGAATTTAAAAATTAATATTTCTGAAAGTGAATTCTAGAAACCGGTACTTTCTGAAATGAATTTTTAACCACAAATAATTTATTTAATGATAATTTTGAACTCTAAAATTATAAAAATGTCCAACCATTATCTGGAGTCAATGATTACTACAAATGATTGTGCTCTAGTATATGAGGAAGTGACTAAATTGGATTATAAAAATTTCGTCTTTAGAAACACGAAACGAATTTCAGTAAAAGTATATAAAACATTCAATACATTCTGAGATAAGTATGTTTATTCTGTCACACGACCTGAGCGTCATCATTTCAACTTCGGAAAGAGGAGCAAAAATTCACATTTTTCCAGAAGAGTGCCTTTCTTTTGCCATCCCCATCATTCTTCTTCATTCGTCTTACAGATGCTCAGCAATCTTTGTAACATGATATCACATCTAAGAAAAATGATGTCACAAGGGGATTTATTCCCCTAAAGATAGAAAAAAATTCTGCTTCTTCAGCAAGACAATTCTTCGATAACTTCTTTTTTTGTTCGTTCATTTATCAGTATTTACGGGCTTCCTCCATTGATTCAATATTAAATGAAAGGTTGAATTTGAACTTCGTGCAAAGGTGTTTTTTTTTTCATGAACGTCGTTAAGATAGGAAAATAACAAGGATGTGCTTAAAATATTTATTGGGAAAAAACCGTCATTTGATAATTTCTTTTCAGATTTGAGTAAATTATCACTATTTTCTTTATTTATTTTAGAATTAATTCTGAATAAACTTTATGTATATCTTGAAAAAAATCAAATAGATTTTATTGTAGATTACTTTTCCATTTTGGAATTTTTTCCCCAATGAAACTATGGGAATGTAAATAATGAACCATCCTGTTTGATTAATACATTATTTTACATAACTCTGAATGTTATTAATAAAATGTCATAGTCGTTATTAATGTAACAAAAACCGATTTTTTTTATTTAAGTTATTTTCTACTTTTAAATCTTTAATTTATAATTAATTATCATAAATATTTTGGAATATCGAAATTAGTTGTTTTTCAAATTCACCACCAGTCAGCGCCAGTTCTATAAAATCAAAATTAATTTATTCTATTAATTGATAATTAAGCTAAGAAAGAATTAAAATAAGAGTATCATCATACATAAAATACAAATTAACAAAATTTCAAAAAATCTAGCTCCTGAACAAATATTTGATAAATTATTGCAAAATTCCATCTTTAGAAACATGAAACAATAGGTTCAATAGGTTCAAGTAAAAAATGTTAATTAAATTAATTAAAGTCAATTAATGTTAATTAAAATTAAACTAATGTTTAAATTTCTGAAATTTTTCACAAAATTCGTGTTCATGTTGTTATTTTATCATAAAGAACTCTATGGGATTATCAAACACGATTTATAATATGAAATCTTTCGCATAGTCTCAACTTTCAGTGAATTTATTCACAAATTAATAACACATTGCAATATAATTCTCAGATACCGTGTATTTACTTTACTACAAGTGAATGATAGAAGTTAATTTACGTAAATTATTCTATGATTACTTAATAATCAGTGTTTTGTAATTAATGCTATTAAATAATTCGACCATATATCGCATTAAACAGTCTCTCCTTAAAATTTACTTCGATGAATATGTAATGATGTAATTTTCCTGCAACAATTACTAGACCGTTAACATACTATGAGATGTCAAACAAAATATGTTACTTGTACCAAAACTGTAAACACAAATTGAGATTCTGAACATTGCATATTAACTATTGATATTCTCTCCTAAGATACAATTTAAAGTATTTTACAATTGGAATTTCCTATGCTACTGCCTTATTATTTACATACAATAGATACGCATGTATATGAGTAATTATGAATAAATTATAATTTTTCTTGTTGACATGTGTTGAAGGTGAGATGATAATGGTGAAGTTAGTTTATTGCTTCTTAAAATGGAGCGGCATTCTAGTATTTTTATTTTTGTATTGATAAGTTTTTCTTTTAAATTACGTGAAATTTAACTTCAGTTATAAATACAAACAACCATCAGAAAATGTGCCATTTTGTTGATGAGGTTTTCATATAATATAGAGTAAAAGGAAAAATTGCCATAATCTTGAATTAAATCAAACTCTTATCTTCGATTCAATCAAACGGTTATCTTCAATTTCAATTCAATCAAACTCTTATTTTAAATTCAATCAAACACTTATCTTCGGTTCAATTAAACTCTTATCTTCAATTTAAATCAAAATGAAATGTGACTTCATTCCTAAAGCACAAATTCGAAATAACTCATAACGAACTACCTATATTATTTCAGAGTTTCGATATTTGGTTTTATTACGATAATCGGCTAACAAAATATGGAAGCAATTCATGATTATAAGTATTCAGATGCGATTATTACCTTCGTGGTATCAGATTATTTTCAATTTGAGCAAAAACACCTTCAAATCTACAGTGTTAATTTTTATTAGCAGATCAATCCGTCGTGTTTCACGTTTATTAAATGATTAAATAAACAATTAAGATTAAATTAATTAAGAGATTAGAAAATAGTAGGGCACTTTCAAGTATTGAAGATATTCTTTACGTTCTTCTACGGATTGAAAAAGTCTTAAATGCTTCAAATAGAATATGTCAGCTAAATAAAAGGTGAATTACTTTCATGGATCAAGGGACTGACAGCAAAAAAACCATAAAAGGAATGAAATTTTATAAAGCTATGAATAATGATTATGGAATATTAGCTCTTCCACTGTTGTATGAGTCTTACTTTGACATTCATGATAACATAAGGGAACTTTTGAATTTAGTTTAAACAATTTATTCATACTTGGCAATTCATTCAAAAATTTAGGAATATACTTAAGAAATCTTTAATATTTTAAAAAAGAGACAGATTTTCAATTAGATCTTCGTAATTATATATTTTTATTGGGCCCTGGAAAAATTTATATATTTCGGATTTTTTAAAAAGAGAAGAAATTGAATTATCTCAAAATATAGTGATTATATACTTTTATTAGGCTCTAGGAAAATTTATTTATTTCGGATTTTTTAAAAAGAGAAAAATTAGAATTATCTCAAAGTACAGTTTATTCTACTTTAAAGAAGAAAAATATAATAACATTTTTCGTATGCAGTTCTATCAAATAGAAATTGCTGACGCATTCAAATGTAAGAACTCCTTATTTATATTTCTATAAAACAGTAAATATATTATAAAAATACCGTAAAATGATATTATATGAATCGATTTATAATACAGTTTTAAGGGAAAGGAACTGAATATTCTTATCTCATAGAAACGTGGCAAATTCTAAGGAAAAAAGAATGTAAGAAATACGTAAATAAAATAAAATTTATTTCTTCTATTGTTTTCAATTTTTCCAAATTCGTTCTTCATTAGATTTTTAATACGAATTTCAAATCAACAGTTTTGAGTTGAAATATTATAGCTGAAATTAATTTTTGCTTAACAAAAATAAGTTTTATTAAATTTTTATACCTCTTGTTTCTGGCTTTTCATGTTAACTTTAATATAAATAAAAAATTTAATAAATATAAATTTTTTATAATTATATAAATAATAAATATAAATATAATTTTTTTAAAAAAATTAATATATACATTTTTTGAGTCCTGCTTAAGAATTTCTTTTTTGAATATTTTTAAACAAACAGTTAATACCCTTGTTGTGACCTATAAATACAAAGGAGAATATAGTCTTCCCTCATCCTACGCACTGCGCATGCGTGATAACTCTCTTTCTAACCTTTGAATTCCTACTGTTTCTAAAAGGTCAGTTTTCCTACTATAATCTCTTAATGGTCTAATCTGTTTCCTTTGAAGACTCCTATTTCTGGGGGATACTTTTGTAAGGCCATTCTTTATCCTGAGCTCCTGCTACTTAATACCCAGTAGCAGGAGCTCAAAACTCCAGGTATTAAGTTAGAGATTCGCTCTCGCCATTAAAATTTGATTCCTGAAAATTTGGACACCAGCATCTTGCGAGTATGAGTTTTTAATTGATAGGCTGTAATTGATTAATAAATATTTCGATACCGTAATCCATGACTAGGAGTGTAACGATTTTTGGATTATCGAAAAATTTCCTTATTTTTGAAAAATCTATTTTTTGATGCCAATTTTCGAAAAATATCGATATATCGAAATCGGGATCAGGAATAATAGTTCAAGATAAATCGTGATACAATAATGCGATTTTCTCAATTCAATTGTTTTTTCGTTTTGGTTATCAGATAGTTGTAGTTTTTGTTGCATTACATTCTCTTTCACCATCATGCAGAATTTTTTCTTATAATTCTATAAATATTGCTAGATTCTAATATGTAAAAATGCTTGTTTTAAACGCAATGTTATAAATTGAAATATACAGACATTACTTTGGTATTGACTCTTTTTATTAGGGTGTTAACAAAATAATTTTCTAACTTTTTTTCAATTAATACTATTTAAAATTTATGATTGAAAAATGAAATACGAAATTAAAAATATTCAAAAAATAAAACGTAAAATTGAAGGATGTTTTTCGTAAATGTGTCTTTTCTCTCCAATTTCAACCGGACCTACAATGAATCTTTATAGAATATTTCTAATCCATCATATATATGCAGTTATTTAAAATACACCATTGATAAAACTAGGTGAGAAAACATCTGAAAATAATTTGTATTTGCTCAATTTTTTTCATTTTGTTCTATAAAAAATATTTTAAAGTTTAAGAACTTTTCCGTTTTTTTTTAAGTATACTTAACCGAAATAAAATAAAACCCAAGCCAGAAACAGAAAAAAGGATTCTTTAGTTAACGATTTTTTATTTTTTTTTAATTCGCTAAGAAAAGCAAATACAAACCCTATTCAGAAACTTTCTCATTATACACTGAAGTGACAAAGGTCATGGGATGACTGTTAATATCGTGTCGGTCCTCCTTTTGCCAGACGAAGTGCAACAACTCGACGTGTCATGGAGTCCACAAGTCGTTGGAAGTCCTCTGCAGGAATATTGAGCCATGCTGTCTGTATAGACGTCCATAATTGTGAAAGTGTGGATGGTGCAGGAGTTTGGGCACGAATGGACCTTTCGATGATGTCCCATAAATGCTCGATGGGATTTATATCGGACGATCTAGGTGGCCAGATCATGCGCTGGAATTGTCCGGAATGTTCTTCAAACCAATCGCGAACAGTTCTGGCCCGGTGACATGGCGCATTGTCATCCATAAAAATCCAACCGTTGTGTGGGTAAAAGAAATCCATGAATGGCTGCAAGTGATCTGAAAGCAGCTGAACATAACCATTTCCAGTCAATGATTGGTTCAGCTGCACCAGAGGACCGAGTCCATGCCATGTAAAAACAGCCCACACCATTAAGCAGCCACCACCAGCTTGAAAAGTGCCTTGCTGACAGTTTGGGTCCATGGCTTCGTGGGGTCTGCGCCACACTCGAACTCTAACATCAGCTCGTAACAACTGAAATCATGACTCATCTGACCACGCCACGGTTTTCCACTGGTCTAGAGATCAGTCGATATGCTCACGAGCCCAGGAGAGTCGCTGCAGGTGATGTCGTGCTGTCATTAAAGGCACTCGAGTCGGTCTTCTGCTGTCATAGCCCAAGGAAGACAAATTTCGCCGCACAGTCCTATCGGATACGTACCTCGTGCGTCCCACATTGATTCCTGCAGTTATTTGACGAATTGCTGCGTGTATATTAACATTGACCATTCTACACAGACGTCGGCGGTCTCGGTCGTTAAGTGCAGGTGGTCGCCCACTGCGTTGTCCATGATGGGATGGGATGCCTGAAATTTCCTACTCTCGGCACACTCTTGATACTGTGGATCTCGGAATGTTGAATTCACTAACGATATCCGCAATGGAATCCATGCGTCTAGCTCCAACTAACATTCCACGTTCAAAGTCTGTTAATTCTCGTCGTGCCGCCATAAATCACGAAAAACCAGTTCACATGAATAACTTGAACACAAATGAAAGCTCTGGAAAACGAACTGCGCATTTATACTTTTTCGCTGCGATACTACTGCCATCTGTATATTTGCATATTGCTATCCCATGACTTTTGTCACTTCAGTGTAAATTATCATAACTGGTATATACATAACTGGTATTGCAGAACTTGTATATGCATAATTGGTATTATATAACTGATATATACATAACTGTTATTACGTAACTGGTATATATATATAACTGGTGTTACATAACTAATATATATATAACAGGTATTTTTTTTAAAAAATTCATGAAGAAAAGCAAACTCAAACTATATTCTGTAACCTTCCTATTATAAATTATCATAACTGATAAATACTAAACTAATATATACACAGTTGGTATTATTTTTTAATTCATGAAGAAAAGAAAACTCAAACTATATTCTGAAACCTTCTAATTATAAATTATCATAACTGGTAAATACTAAACTGATATATACACAATTGGATTTTTTTAATTCATGAAGAAAAGCAAACTTAAACTACATTCTGAAACTTTCTCATTACAAATCATCCTAACTGGTATATACTAAACTAGAATATACATAACTGGTATATACTAAACTAATATATACATAACTGGTATATACTAAACTGGTATATACATAACTGGTATATATGCATAACTGGTGTTACATAACTGATACTTTTTTTAAAAAAATATCATGAAGAAAAGCAAACTGAAACTATATTCTATATCTTTCTTACTATAAATTATCATAACCAGTTTTAATAAAGAAATTACATTTGTTACTCAGGTTAGAATTAACAATTTATATGTACTATGGAATAATTTTCTTTTTATTAAAATTTTAAATTTCTCTGATTTATAAACTATTGAGCCTGCACATCAAATTACACTAACGACACTAATAATATATTTAGAGGACTGTAAAGGACAAATTCGCTGTAAACTGATGCCATGAAGAACCATAGAGGTCAACATTAACCCACTTCTTGGGAAGCTCTCAACAGTTATAGCCCAGACGTGCATTATTACAGATATAAGGCAGACACGAGCACTAACACTCGGAAAAGCTGTAAAATCTCTATAACCGAAACGCTAGACTCGACTCTTGCAGATAGAGTTCTTTGGTAATACCATAAACTCGTGCTTATGATTTCAAGCTTAGGATGGGGAAATTAGAGCTCTAAGGTCAATATATTGACAAAAAAAGTAGCTAAAGCACCGTTACAGTTTAAAACGATATTTTTCCTTTAATAAAATCTTTAATGCGCATTTTTTAACATTGAAAGCTTATTTATTCAATAGAAATGTATTTATTTTTAGTTTGTATAACTGTGTTATATGTCCTTGCTTTAATAGTAATCCTATATTAGTAGTAATTTTGATAGAAATAAGTCTTCTACATAACTTTTATTTAGAAATTTTACTTTAGACATTTTTAATAAATATTTCTAAAGTAAAATTTCTAAACGTAACTAAAGCACCTTTGCAGTTTAAAATGATATTTTCGTCCTTTAATAAAATCTCTAATGTTCATTTTTCAACATTAAAAGCTCATTTATTTATTAGAAATGTATTTATTTTTAGTTTGTATAATTTTATCATATGCCCTTGCTTTAATAGTAATGCTTTATATTGGTAGTAATTTTGATTTAAAAAAAGTTTTTTACAAATCTTATCTTTGTTTTTGACATTTTTAATAAAAATTTCTATGAAATAAAAGTTTTTGTAATTGTTTCCTTTGAAATATAAAATATAATCATCTAAAAAATTACCGTCAACATTAATTTTATTGTGCTTGTAGAAACATTGAGTCAAAAGATTTATAAGGATTTAAATTATTAACCTTAAACGTTTTTCAGATGGAAAAAAAAATTCTGGAGTTTTGGAATTAGAATGTAAATTAAAAGTGAATAATATTTATTGATAGGAAGAAATTCGTTAAGTAACATTGTGCGATTAAATTAATTATTAAATAAATAAGAACTTAATAATCCTATATGCGTATTAATTTCAACTTTGTAATTTTATGATGTATTTTTAAATCATTTCAGTTAAAGGGATCTTAGTAAAGAGACTAAAAAATACAAGAAAAATAATTGTATACCTTTACTTTAAAATTTCAAGTTTTAAAAATCATGAATTTATTTGTTAAAATGTATGTACATTATCTCAAGAATTTTATTACCACTTTTTATTGAAATATAATAAAATTAATCAAAATAAATGATTTAATGCATAGTTTTAATTAAGTCAAAACGCATGAATATTTAATGTAAGATAAATGACGGCATGTACACGATTAAGTAGGACACATTAATTCAATCATTATCAGTCTTTCGTTAGTATTTAATTCTACTGTGAAGTCAATTTTTGTCTTTTGCCACGAAAAGTGCAATTTATGCGAAAATGTAATTACCTTTTAATTTGATGTGTAAAAAGTCAGCATAAATGTAATACATTTATTAAATAAGATTGAATAACTGAGGGTTTTTTTACATACTAAGCCTCGGAGATTAAATGCTGATTTGAAATAACTTTGCCTTGAGAAATCAAATATGATTTTATGCTTTAATAATAGGCTTCTTTTCTGTCAATGGATTAACATGAAACATCACAGCATTTCTTTTACGATGATTATCTCTCCTTGTAATTCAGGGTGAGTTTGTTTTACATAATAATCCTCGGAAATTAAATGTTGTTTTGAAATAACTTTACCTTGAGAAATCAAACATAATTTTATGCTTTGATAATAGATTTCTTTTCTGAAGATGGATTAACATGAAACATTACATTATTTTTTTACAATGATTATCTCATCTTGTAATTAAGGATGAGTTTTTTTTTACGTACTAATCCCAGAAAATTAAATATTGATTTGAAATAACTTTGCTTTGAGAAATCAAACATGATTTTATGCTTTAATAATAAATTTTCTTTCTAAGGATGGATTAACATGAAACATCACAGTATGTCTTTTTAAATGATTATCTCATCTCTTAATTAAGGATAAGTTTGTTTTACATACTAAGCCCCGAAAATTAAATACTGATACAAGATTTTATGTTTTGATTATAGATTTTCTTTCTAACGATGGTTAAACATGAAACATCACAGAATTTTTTTACGATGATTATCTCACTTCGCAATTCAGGGTTGAGTTTGTTTTACATAATAAGCCGCGAAATCTAAACTCTGATTTGAAATAACTTTGCTTTGACAAATCAAACATGATTTTATACTTTGATAATATATTTTCTTTCTAACAAATAACTGACATAAAAAATTACAGTATTTTTTATACGATGATTATTTCACCTAGTAATTAAGAATGGGTAACTTCAGGAATGGTGGTTGGCTCTCACTACCATTGTGGGTGCATGAAAAGGGTGGAAGAGTCTGGTATCCTCCCCTCAAGGACGGGACGTACATCTTTGGGGAAAGGTTGTATTGTGGCCAGTAATGGTTCATAGAACTCAACCACAGCTCCCGCCAATGTTGCTGTTGTGGTGATTGGGTCATTCAAGTTTTTCCATGTGAATTTTGGCGGGTCGGAGTAGTGAATTTCCAATTATGATTACGAGTATCATCATTTTTCAAAAAATCATTAATCAAAATCTTAAATGGTATAAATGTAATTTAAATTTGATAATGATCAATAATCATATTAAATTTAAGCTGAGAAGATTTCCTCATTGTTCCAACTTAGTTTTATTCTAGGCCTATGTTGTTGTTTTCAATTGCTAAAACCTTCTTCTTACATTAATGTCCTTGGCAGTTCTTCTTTAAAAAATGTTTGAAAGATTTATAAAAACTATGGGTGATTATGTTACAGGTCATTAATAGTCTATTCTAAATTCTACATGTAATGAGTAATTGTAATGAGTAAGTTAAAAACTAAATTGTAATGAGTAAGTTAAACAAATAAAATGAAAAGATTTTTTTATGTGATTATAACAAATAATACTCTTAGTGGAAAAATGCATGTTATAATAAACCATTTTTAGACGACTTATCTAAAATAAAATTTGATTCATTTCATAGTCTTTATTGAATTCCTTATATACGCATGTAACATAAATTTAAAAATGAGTGACCAAAAAGAAGACAAATTGGGACTGAATTTGACTTCAATTTTTCAATTTATTTTAAATATTTATCAAATGTTTTACCTAATAATTTAATAAAGTTTCATCTAAAAGTAGAGAAGTGTGTGTGTGTGTGTGTGTGTGTGTGTGTGTGTGTGTGTGTGTGTG
>JAOUZG010050968.1:8056142-8079689 GCA_026289955.1 Argiope argentata | reverse complement strand
GTGTGTGTGTGTGTGTGTGTGTGTGTGTGTGTGTGTGTGTGTGTGTGTGCGTGCGTGCGTGCGTGCGTGAGTGAGTGAGTGAGTGAGTGAGTGAGTGAGTGCGTGTGCATGCGTGCTTCGATAGCTCTTAATCCAATTTAAATCTTAATTAATTCCCTGCTATTTTTCTTAGCTTTTCTAATGCTTCTTTATTCTAAAATATTCTCATATTTCCAGATCTATATTCTACTTTTTTATTTAATTATTTCTAAAACGCGTTCTGAAAATTTCTGAAGCTTTGCTTCTTATATTACCATCAAAGGGATAAAATATCTTCAATATTCCTTTCAAAGATACCTAAGATTCCCTTTTCTAAAACTATGCTTATCAAAGAAATGCCCAAAAGAACCTACTAAGTCTCTGGTAGTATAATTCTTTAAAATCACTATTTAGATACGATGTTTGCAAATAAGTTCAGATATTTTTCAAAGAAAGTGAACGAATACTTTCTATTACACGATAATAATATAATATAATATAAATCTATAGTCATAAAAATAAACATTCTAAACTTCAAAAAACGCAAGATGCTGCAGGAAATAGAGTGATTGTCAATCTGGGGAAAACACAAGATACGCAGCTGGAGGGGTAATAAAAACAATAAGGGGAAAACCCTTGCTTTGCTCTTGTAATTATGTAACCTTTATTCGAAATTTCCATGCGCGAACTTCAATATTTCAATTTTGTAGAAAACATAAACCAACGACTTGTTTGTAAAGATTTATGCACCTGAACCAAAATATTAATCACTTCAAGCGTAATCGATTTTTCGACTAGACGTTAGCTTTGGTAATAGCTACTATTACATCCCTCATAAGAATATTTCCAGCGAGTCAGTACATGAGCCAAGTGACAACTTTAACATTCTAGAACTTTACAAATTACTTTAAAAGTTCTTCGATTTCGACACAACCGTTTGGCACTGAAAATGTAACTTAATGGAGTAGCGCCTTAAATACTTCTGAGGAATTTATGCAGACGACGTAGAGAATTATTCTAAATAGTAATAAGGGGAATGTCGTTTTCTGAGATGAGAACACACGATTGGAGTTGGTCATTATTTCACAAATGGGTTTCGCCGTAACGGTTTTAAATTGAAGTCTACGGACAGGTACTCCTCTAAAACGTACAGAATCCTTGATGATGTAGATTTGAAAGGTAATGAGAAAGTAATTTAAAAGTCATTAAAAAATCCAAATCTTAATACTTAGTAACCATGGCTTCATATTTGATTTTTATACTTTGAGAGCTACAAAATGTAAAGATACTATCGATATACTTTTTTAATTCAAATCAAACTACTTATGTTCTATGATGAAATTTTAACTCTATTCTTAAATACCTTCTATTAGGGCAGGCTCTCACTATATATTATTATATATATCGTTCAAATTTTTAATCATTTATAAAATATTTTCTATTCATCCACTCAAGTTCAAATACATTTTTTACACTTGTAATGGATGACAATGTTTATACAGTTTTCCAAATATTAATTCATTAATTAAATGGAATTAATTTTTAATACTTTAAATAGAGTTTGAGCAATTTGTAATGAAAATAGAATTCAACAGTCAGTAGCTTTATCGGTAAAATGCTGGGATTTCAGTAATTTTTACTCGAAGGCGAAGAAAACGAGTTCAATTCTTGAGGAAATCGATAAATTTCTGCTTTAATTATACATTTTATCCAAATGATTTTCGAGATTAAATTAGCAGTCGTGGCTTAGGGGTTAGAATGAAGATTTTTTCTCAAAGAAATAAAATTGAAGAAATTTTAAGCTTTGTGTTGAATTCCGATTTCTCTCCTTAAAACCTTTGTCAGTCTTTGTTGATCACTTCTCGTATCGAACCTTAAAATTGAGCTACGTGCCGAGACTGAAGAACCGCCATTTAAGGAGATATGTAGACCATTAAATCCGTCAGGACCACACGATCTCCCGTTGGTGTGGTGTATATAGGGGGGTGCCAGCTCAGGTGTCGTGCTTTATAAAGGCACGTTAATATAACTAAACTAAACTAAACAAGAGATTATTTGTGTTCAAATTTCAAGAGCACCCAGAGCTGGACAAATTCTCAAGATAATAATTTTTAAATTAAGTTAATGGATTATAATAACCCAAAATTTAAGAATTAAACTAAGGCTTGAATTAATTTTCAATAATTAAAGCAGTTATCATGAGAGGGCGAATAACATCTTGACATTAATTGAAGTTAAGCTAGCGAAATTTTTAAACATTATTATAAAAGCTTCATATAATTTATCTATGCATCTATATTTAGTTTAATAAATAGTATTTCAAAAGAATAAAAAGAATTGCTGTATAAACTATGAAATAGAACTGTGTGATTACGAAAATAATTAGAGCTTTGAGTCAAACTTTAAACAAATAAAGATAATAATGCCATAGAAATTTTTTGCGTGTATTGATTTGTAACTAAAAACGCTTCATAATGAAGCAAAATAGAAATCGGAAAAACTAAACTAATAGCTAGCTATTCCTTGGGAATTTTAATAATAACAGGAATACTTCTTAGAATACACAATAATATCTTCTCCAAGATGTACATTGTAAATGAGCATTTCTTTGAGAAATGCCTTTTTTGATGTAGCAATAAAGATAAATTATAAAAACATTATTATAATAAGTAAGGATTATTATTTTTTAATTATCTTCATTCTACGCATGTCTTCATTTTTCTTTCTCCCTTTCTTTCCTTTTGCTTTCCCTTTCCCTTTATTTAATGTCCATCTTTTCAAAATCTAATGCAAAAGGTATAAAATAGTTGGGTTACATCTATAGTGGTGTAAATCACATTTCCTTTGATTTTAGAAATTGGCTAAGCGTAAGCAGCAATGTATCATTTGGAAATAAAAAATATTTTATTATTGTCATTTTTAAGATCTCTTTTATCGAAATTTAATGTAAAGATTCAGTTGATTTTGTGGAATGGTTTTAATTTTAAATTTAACTTTAAAGAAAAGGACACACTTGTACTTTTGCAATTTTGCCTTGTTCAAAATTCAATTTCTTCGCTGATGTTTCATCATTTCATGCCTTTTTGGCAATGCATTTCATTTTTTTTCGGTAAAACAGTTGCTAAATTTTATTTTATAAACTATAAGTACTTGTACTAAATAATTTAAAATATAATGTCATTGATAAGACAAAAAATATTAGAAAGTACAATAATTCAGTTTTAAAATATCTTGTTAAGAACGTACAAATTTACTATAGAATATTTGTTAAAAAGAAGATGAAAGGTAAAATGAAAAAAATGATAATGGCTATTGCTTTTCTCATAAAGAAAAAAAACTTTAACATTGCATTCATTTAATTTAAAAGTATTTTTAAGAACTTGCAAATTTACTACAGAGTATCAATTAAATGTCGAATATAAAAGCAAAAGGAAAAGAAAATTATATAGCTAGCCATATTTAAGCATTGGCTTGGTTGTGCTATTGTTATTCTTTGAATTAAATATATTTATTTAATTCAATTCCATTTGTCTTAAATGTTTTGCTTATTTTTGGAAAGTTTTAAGTTTCTTTATCAAAGATCATAGATTCTTTTAAACTGTAAATGACTCACGTCCGACACAGGGTTAGCGCGTCTTCCTCGTGATCTGGACGTCAAGGGTTCGAGTCCCGGTTAAGGCATGTTTGTCCTTCTGTGTACTGTATCTGTGAGGTGTATGATTATGCCCCCCCCCCATAAAAAAGGCTGTGTGAGTGAATATGATGAGTGTGTAGGTAAGTCGTATTCTTGGCCCTAGTTGGCGCTATTTCACAAACAAGAGGAACACATTCGACTTAAAATCACTGAGGGCCGTCAGCGCGCTTGTCCATGGCAAATGTCATTAGTAACAAGCTGTAAAAGAAGTCTTATTGATTATGGAGTCTTACTTAACTCTATTTAAAATTCTTATTCTTAAATTAATTTTGAAGATGCTATTGTATTTTAAACTCTTGTTCAATCTCTGAATCTTTAATTAATTACTTCTCTTATCGTCTATAACTCCGCAACTGTTTAATTTTGAATTATTTAGTACAGATTGTAATACAAAAGGCTTTAGAAATCATTATTCCATCGCCGATATATTTTGCTGTAACAACATGAATGAAGACCACTCACTGAATTATGCATTTGTAACATTTCATTATTGTATAGATAATTGAGGAATAAGGAGTTATTTGGTGGATGATTATTCATACTAGAATTTAACGAATTTAATTATTTTGAGGTCCATTAAATAAATTTACGAAGCTAACGAGTATTCTAAGGGAATTGATAACCGCGCTTTCATACTAAAATGATTGGATCGAAACATAACTCGCTTCATAAAAGAATGCGAAATGAAACCATCTGCTGATTTTCGATATTTTCTTGATGGCGCTCGTTTGGCTTCAGATCAAAGTCGATGGGATTCATCCTCCTTCTTCCTCCTTTTTCTTTCTTAGAAAAGCTTTAGTAAATGAAAGCAATAAAAAAAAAAAAGAAAATATTCAAATAAAAATTCTAAAAAGAGTTATGTGTAGTATTTTCCTATTTAAACAGGATTTGGAACTGGAATTAAATTATTTAGAATTACAATTATCTGAAATGTAAATCTCATGAATAAGAAAGAAGCTAAGTGGAAATTTTTTCAACTCGTTCGTTGATGGCGATGATGATATTTTTGCTTAACAATGGAAGGAGGGGTGCAGTAGCTTCAGAGGATATAGACCCCTGAGCACACGAGGACAGAAGTCTGACTTCTAGCTCAAATGCAGATGACACACACTTATCACATTCACTTGCACAGCCTCTTTTCACAGAAAGGTACATTCACACACCTCACAGATAGAACACAGAATAACAACCATGGCCTGACCGAAACTCGAACCCGTGACTCCCAGAACACGAGGAAGACTCTCTACTTCTGTGCCAGGACGCCTGCAGTCGTTCTTTTCGTTACACCATTAAAAGACTTTGTCAGATTTTTATTTTCTTATATTCTATGCATATAAAAAAGTTATGTAATCTTCAAAAAATTTAATCATCTGATTTTCCTAAATTTTCACATTCTTTACCTCTCCAAATCTTTAAAAAATGGAACTATATATCTTTGTATCTTTTCTTACCTATAAATATGTGAACAAAAAAAAACTAAAACAAACCAGAGGAGGAAGTCTCCTGAAACTTTCTCGCATATTTTTCAATGGAGATCTTCCTCCACATAAAATTGTAAACATTGGATAAGGCTGTGAATATCCTGCATGGTATTGGTGAACAATACTTACGAAATGAAGATGTTTGGGAATTCTGACATTTTTATTGGATCCGATGAGAATATGTGTATTTTGGACGTCTTTTTTTTTGTCGATTAACAACAGCATAAGACACGGCACTACAATTTCAGTCACAAGAGAATGCACATAGCTTATAGAATTTCATTCGTTCAAATCAATGTTAAGTATTGAGTTACATACTTACTAAAGCTCAGACCGACAGACGGTTAAGTACAAGTTTGATGTATTTAGTGCAAAAATTTGTGAGTAACTACATTTTAAGTGCTAAATAAAGGTTCCAAATTTTACCTACGTAGCTCTTTGCGCTTTGTAGTATAAAGTTCCTTTGACCTTGAACAATCAAACAAACTTTATGGTAATGAATTTCGTTCAAACTTTTACCGATATCTACAGATTCGTTCGTTATTTCATATACTAAATTTCAGTTGTCTAGTTCAAAGCTGTTTTGAGTTATCGGGTTCATAGAGTGGTATAATGTCAAAATATGGCTTTCGGACACGAGGAGATCTGAAACGTGGAGATTCGGGAAAATCTCGATATTCGAATTTTTCATCGATTACAATACTTCCTCTATATTTCTCAAACGATAAAGTTAAAATAGAATGCCTGAAACAAATAAAATTTGGAAGATAACATTTACTCCAAAATTGTAAGATTCTATAAAATCTTGTTGGATTCAAGAATATGGCAAGTTTCTCTCCTCTATAACCATCTGTATCCAAGAGGTCAAGAAAGCTTCTTAAAAACATAATGAGAAATATATTACAATGTCAAAATATACTTTTCGGGCACGAGGAGATCTGGAACGTGGAGATTCAACAAAATCTCGAGATTCGAATTTTCCGTCGATTACAATACTTCTATACTTCGCATACGCGAATATAAAAATAGAATGCATGAAACAAATAAAACTTGGTAGATAGCTTTTACTCCAGAATTGTACGATTATATGAAATTTCGTTTGACGTACGTGTACGATAAGTTCCTCTGCTCTATGACCATTTGTATCCCAGAGGTCAAGATGGTTTCTTAAAACCATCTTGAGTTTCAACATTTACAACATCAAAGTTGAGTTTCAACATTAAAGTTGAGTTTCAACATCAAAGTGGAATTTCAACATCAAAGTTGAGTTTCAAATTCTACAACATGAGTTTCAACATCTCAAACATCTACAATGAGCAATATACATTAAGTTTATTGTTATTTAATCACAAAATAATGCAGGTAAGTGTAAAATTTTTATTGGCAGCATAATTATTTATTTATGTGGGAACGTGTCTACTCAAAACTTCAGGAAATGAAAAAAATATATATTTATATGTGATTTAACCTTAAAATTTCAGATATAATTGAAATTTTCTGCTGCATCAGATAAAGAGAAGGGGGCCAATTTTTCTTTATACTTAGAAATACAAAACCTTTTATATTCTCAAAATATTTGATAAGAAAGTGTCTGTAAGCCGATAAGAAAGAAGTTTCGCTAGCTTTGTATATCATTAAACTTGCAAATATAATTACTCAGAACAAATTTTTGTTCATATCTAGATTTAGAACCTTGAAATTAAAAACTCTCCAGACGATTTTATTTTAGATTTCTGCAATTTACATTTATTTTCGTTTTAGATATCGCTTAAAATTTTTCCTCTTGTAAAATAATTCTGAACGATTAATTAATAAACTCATTTCCTTTTTACAGTTTGACGGAAATAGGATAGTTTTTAAGAAAGATTTACTGACTAAATAATTATAAATAGAAATTAATTAAAAATTTATATTTAGAATTAATTACTAATGCATTTTTTTCCTTTAAACCCAATTATGTATTTGTTTTAAAAATTATAAAAATCATGTTAATTGTGATTAAATTTTCTGGAATCTACTTTTATCTTGAAAAGTGTTTCATTAATTATATTTAATTGAGGTTAAATTTCAGGAATTTATATGCGTCTAAAAAGTGGTAAATTTCAGGAATCTACATGAATTTAGAAAGATTATTTAGCAATCCAGAAAGATTGCTCATTTAGGTCTTCAGTCTAATCATCAGATGTTTTTTAGTTTTTAGCAACCACTTTGACTCTTCGTATATCTTTTTTTTATTCAACTTTACTGGTTTCATATTCACTAGATATAGCGTTAAGTAATAAAATTTTAATAATTGTTTGATTTTTCAACAAAGATTCTGAACATTTTTCTTTCCCTGCTAAATGTCAGCTATTTCTTCTTCATTTAAAACTTTAAAAAAGTTAAGAGTTCCAGGATACAATACAATATTTTAATGCTTTCAGAAATTAATAATTCTTTAATCACTTACTTTTATTGAATACAAGAGATATCATTAGGTATTAAAATGTGAAAGAATTGATAACGTGATTCCATAATAATTATAATTAATTATATGAAATATATTAAAAATAAAAATAAAAAAAGTTATTTTAACTAGATATTTTTAAAATTATATTTTGCTAGTGATGCAAAAAATAACACAAAGGAATATTTTTATTATTATTCTGGAAGGCAAAACAAAATTCGCAAAAGGTTGGCTAATGAAAAAGATTGTGGAAATTAAACCACAATGCGTTTAAAGAAACTTAACAGTTGCTTAAAAATTAGATTCCCTTAACATTTAGGAACAATAAAAAGTTCTTAATGTGATTAAAATTCCAGTTTACAATCAGCATCTTAATATTCCAGTATTTACATCAGCATCTTGTGATTTTACAATTTTTGCTTTGACTACGGATGTAAATATAAAAATTCTATTAAAGGCTTAGCTAAGGAAGGAAAAAAAGGATAATGAGTTTTAAAAAAATTTTCTTGTCATTTTTATAATTGAGCTTTCTCACCAATGTATGCACTTCACAAATTCAAATAGTTATCAATTATCTTCCTTATTATTCTGGAAGGCAAAATAAAATTCGCAAAAGGTTGGGTAGTGAAAAAGACTGTGTAAATTAAACCACGATGAGTTTAAATAAACTTCTGCACAGTTGCTTAAAAATCAGATTCCCTTAACATTTATGAACAATAAAAAGTTTTAAATGTGATTAAAATTCCAGTTTACTAACAGCATCTTAGTATTCCAGTATTTACATCAGCATCTTGTGCTTTTACAATTTTTGCTTTGACTCCGGATGTTAATATAAAAATTCTATTGTATTCTTAGCTCAATAGGGAAAATGAGATTTTTAAAAACTTTTTTCTTGTTATTTTTATTGCTGAACTTTCTCACCAGTATATGTACTTCACAAATTATCCTTCGAATTAAAATAGTTTTCAGTTATCTTCCTTATTGTTTATTGTATTTAGCTATAGATATCGATGAATATTTAATTAGCTATTGATACATCTCAATCTCTATTAAACTCAGTATAATCTTAGATGGTAATTAGATAAGATACTAACTAGACATCTATGTAATACACAGTTTCATTTCAACGGTTAATGCTTGTCGTTCTTTATTGTCCTAAACTACCGACTGGGACTTTTATTAAAATGTAAAACTTCTGTTTATTTGCTTTAAAATTAGTGTTGGAAGTCGACCTTTATGATCGTCTACAATAGCGTCTTAATTCTGGAGCCTTATTATGCTCTCCATAATTTCCTTTTATAACTGAGCTGTTCGCTACTCATTTTCTTACTGTAATGAGTTCCTCTCGTATGTTTGACAGCGGTAAGGTACTTGAGATGAATGTTTACGTCATTAAGGCAGCATCATTCGTGAGGAAATGGAAATAGTTTGGAGACACAAAAGGTCGTAACCTAAATAACGATTAAACACTCAAGAGAAGATGATAATTAATCTCTTAAGGTCTTATTGAAAGAGTAAACGGATATTCAGAGACAACGCCTCTCTTATCTTCTTAGAAAATTAATGAGCGAATAAAAGCTGGATGCATCCAAAGTTTACCAAAACTTTTGTCCCACTTAAGTTTCCCTTACAGTATTATATTGATTTACAATTACATAATTGATTGTTAAAACTTTAAACACCTATGGTGGGTTTAAAAGTGAAATTTAGGTGAAGAATTTGATGGAACAAATTAGTTAGTTTTTCTCTTTCATGTTAAGTCTTCTACAATGTCCAGCTGGTTCTGAAAACTGTAAACAAAAAAGAATAACGGAAAATGTTTCCCTTTCAAGATCTTTTTAAGAAGCTTAAATTTATTAAATAAATTAATTAACTAATGGGATTCAGATGAAATGAGAGAAGAAAGTTTTATCTATGAATACAATGCGAAACATGCAAAGAAGAAAAAACGAACATTTTTCTCAAAGTAAACGTTTATGCGTACTCCCTTAATTTTCCAAATCTATTTAAGTGATGAACTTCATTTTTTTTTAGTTTGAAGTGCTTTTTTTGAAAATTATTATACAAGAAGTAATTTATTAATGTCACTTGTATATTATGAGCATATTTAGGATTTAATTGTGGCAGTTTCAAGCTTTATGACAGGAACATTAAGATTTTACGAGCGGCATGATTATACGAGCAAGTATGAATGATTATGTAAATGAATAACGTCGTCTCTTTAATATGCATAGTAATTTTTTATCGTCACTTTTTCCTTTAACCTTGATACAATAGATGAAGGTCATATTTTTTCAACTATGATAATAACAAAGGAGAAGTTACTGATCCTAACGCTTATCATTTTACAATACAGTAAGAAATCATGAAACTATAAGGGAAATTCACTCTTCATCTCTTCTATGTGTCTTTATTTACTCAGTAGGAATAGAAACTTTTGCTTTGTCTAACATTCCTAAACAATTCGATCTCTCAAATACAAATGCAGATAATTTTCATATTTCTTAGTAATTCTTCGATATTACTAAGAAATTTGTAAATATATGACTTTTTTTATCTTAAATATTTTAAAATCAAAATGCTAATGTTTATTTTCAGTCCTTAACTATTTTTAGTTAACATTATTTTTAATTCCCGATAGGAGCTGTTAATTAGGATCGTTTGAAAATAACTTAAGATAAGAAATTACCGAAGATAATCGAGCTATTAGGATCGTTTAAAAATAACTTTAGATAAGAAATTACCGAAGATATATCACGCCATTAGCATCGTTTGAAAATAACTTTACATAAGAAATTACCGAAGATAATCGCGCTTTTAGGATCGTTTAAAAATAACTTTAGATAAGAAGTTACCGAAGATATATCACGCCATTAGGATCGTTTGAAAATAACTTTACATAAGAAATTACCGAAGATAATCGCGCTGTTAGGATCGTTTGAAAATAACTTTAGGTAAGAAATTACTGAAGATAATCCTGCTATTAGGATCGTTTGAGAATAACTTTAGATAAGAAATTACTGAAGATAATCGCGCTATTAAGATCGTTTGAAAATATTTTTAGATAAGAAATTACCGAAAATAATCGCGCTATTAGGATCGTTTGAAAATAACTTTAGATAAGAAATTACCAAAGATAATCGCGCTATCTTGATGTTTGCAGATTTTTAATAAATATACTATAATATTTTTTAAATAAATGAAACGAATTGAAATGTTTGCTTCAGAAATTGAATTTCACCTTTGTCTAACATTCGTAAACAATTCGATCTCGAAACACATATGCAGATATTTACAAATTTTTAGTAACAAGTTGATATTACTAACAAATTTGTGAATAGTCGCTTTTGTTAGTCTTAAAGGTTTCAAAGTCAAAATGCTAATGATTGTTTTCAGTCCTTGATTATTTTAATTAATAATATTTTTTTTATTTCTGATGTGATATGTTAATTAGTATCGCTTAAAAATAAATTTAGACAAGAGATTATCGAAGCCAGGAGCTTTCTGGTGTAATCTTAATATTTCCAAATATTTTGTGAAGTACTGTAATATTTTAAAATATATACAATGGGGTAAAATATTAACTTCTGAAATGCCTTGACTCAATTTTTATAAACCACTTATATGTTATTTAATGATGAGTTCGAGTTATATTTGCATCTTTCCCGCTGCTAGCTGTTACATGTTGAATTTGGAAGTTGTTCTATTTCAAAGTAGATTATTGAGGTTTTCCTATTCCACCGATTTTTTAAAAATATTTGTGAAACTTTGCCTTCAAAATTGATGATTATTTTCCTTAATAATTTTGTATTTTTACTCGAGTAGTGTTTTTTTATTGTTATCATCAAATTAATGAGATATTTGTTTCAAAAATATTTTGGAAAGTTTTAAGGAATTACTGAAATCCACTAAGATTTTTTTGACAAAAATTCTGAAAGAGACGGAGAAAGTTTATCCATTCTTTCTAAAGAAAAAAAGCACATTTTTCTAATTTCATTATTCTAAACTCCAGGGTAATTCATTTCTCTGGCTACAACCAGAAAATTAAACCTGGACAAATAATTACCGTTTTCTCCAAAACTTTTCGAAATATTTTATTTCTGCTTTAATCCGATTAATAACTCGTGAATTATTTTTGGAACGATAGTTCCTTTTTCTTTCATTTTGCTCTTCGTGTGGGAACAGTAAGAATGTTTCGTCCTTTTTTAAATAAATTAAAGCAATCTGGAATTTTAACTTTTCTTTCTTTTTATTTGATCCTTTTCTTCTTGTTTTTGATTGATCGTCTTAGTCTTATCATTTCAATTGATTTTTCGATCAGTTATTTATAAGAGATTGCTTTTGCTTTCCTGAGAAGCTTTCTGCAATTTTGAAAGTGAAGTACTAAAATGCAAGCGACTCAATATTTCTCCCTTCCTTTCAAATGATGAATAAAGTTTTATCATTAGTTATAGAAGATTGAATGAAATGAATAATGTACGAATGAGTGAATAAAACGAAGAATGCTTCCAAAAGATGAGAAATGAAATAAAATAATAAAAAAAAGAATTTTAAAAAAATCGAAATCTGCTTTCTCTAATTTTATGTTATCATGTGAGAACAATATTATTTTAAGGCATTATTTGTTTTAATTAATTTAAGTCATTAACCAAGTCAAACAGGTTTGAAACAATCATGTGACGCATGTGTCGATATATCGAGCATCAGGTAACGGCGAACATTCGTGCCAAGTTGTAACTTTTTGTTGGTGATAAGTCGCCAAATGAGACAACCATCTTTATCTTTTTCTAATAACCCTAAAAGTGTAAAATTGATGCATAAAAAGCAGTAAATCATCAATTTTCTGGGCTTTCATTTTGGAGCTTTATAAATCTCAAACCAATTCATGTCCTCACATGATATAAACAAAAACAAAATGCAACAATGTTACCATTAACTTAAACTTTCACATTAAAAATTAAATTTCTATTTTTAAATGATTTTTTTATCGATGAATCGCCAAATGTGATAACCTTTTAAATTATTTTCTAATAGCCCTAACACTGAAAAGTTGAAGCCTCAAAAGCAATACATTGAACACTTGTTGCCTACGCATTTTGAGGTTTTAAAGCCCTCAAACCAAAGCAACATCATGTTCTCACATGATAAAAAATGAGGACCTATAGTAGACTCCTTTATCCTACCTATCAAGATAATATTATGCAGAAAAATGAAAGATCTTAACATTGTTAAACCCCAAATGGTTCGGTTCAGCTCAGTTCAGTTCAGTTATTTCGACGTTCCGTTTTAAAGCAGAACTAGTGCTATTTTTAGACTGACTTTGCAATTTTGAACTGTGGTCAGATGATGAAAACAGCACCTAAGCAGGCCTCTCCTCTCCAAATTTCTGCACCACACTCTCTTATATGACGGTTCTTTGGTGGAATTGGACCTCGAGCTTGAAACCCTCCGGTATTGGGGTGGAGACTTTACCATTATGCTATACCGACCTATAGAGCGATTTATCTATTTGTAAAGCAAAACAACTATAAAAAAAACTAATTAACAATTCCTTCAACCATACGAAATCAAAATACAATTATGTCAAGGAATGTACATAAAAAGTTAGGATACAAATTACTGGATACAAGATCATTCGACTTGGAGTATTTAAAATTTCTATATTTTAAAAAATCAACAATCCCAAAAATTCATTAAAAAAAACTATTACATCTTCTCAAAAGGACTTCATCGGAAAATCCTATAAATTTCTTTTAGCTTCACCAGATGACTTTTATTGTTAGCTAAATTCAAAACCATACCGCCAAAATTTCAAAGTAGTTTGCAAATTATGAATCCCTTTTCAAGGAATCGAAATCATGTAATTAAACCAAGGGGAAGATCTTTATTGTCTTTGATGTCTACAAAAGTCTATGATAGCTTTTTATCCCAATATAAATTAATACTCTTTTTCATTAATCAATTAAAAGATTCAGAATCTTGATTTGAATTACCGGCGTTTAACACGAAAATATATCTAAGGCCATTACATTATTATAATACTATGCTCATGTTCTTACCTTTTGAGAACTCGAGAAGACATGTGGTTATTGTAGACAATGCCTTTCAACCCCCCGCCCCTCCAGTATCAGAATAGTGCTGTTGGATACGTACTACAATACCCACCTGCTACAATGTGATTTCAGCCGTAAATCCGATTATGCCGGATGACTCATTCATTGGATAACCCCTTGCGCATCAAATTGGTCATTAATTACTTGATGACACTTTCAGAGTCGCTGGAGGTACGTGTGCACCATACAAATGCCATCAATGTACTTGATGCCACACTGTCATTAGACTGAAATGTCTATCAAGCAATTCTCACACTTATGCTATATGCCTTCATGTAGCGTTTTTTCATCATATAACAAGTATTTTATAACAAAATCCTTTAACGATAATCATTTTTCTAAAAGAAATAGTAAGTTCACTTTATGATTATTATTTTAAATAGAACTTGATGGTATCAAGTAGAATCGGTCGAATTTGTATTGGATTTTTCAAAACAAGAGAAGTAGAAATAGCAGGTATTTCTTAAACAGCAAACAGAATTTTAACGAGCAGTCAAATGATAAAACCTCACATTACATTTTTATTTCTGAAACAGTGGGTATTCATTAAAATAAAATAATTATTTTGCGCTTATTAAAATACTTTCTAAAAAGAGAACATCCTCAAAGACGAAAAATCTGAAACTTCTTCAATGGCTTATCGAACACAGTAACTTACTTATTTTAGCGAAAATAACAAAAAAAATTTATTAGACAGTTCAAATAAAAAAACAGAGAGTATTTTCTAAAATTTTTTGTATTATTTTTACTATCATCATGCATCTGCATAAACAGGCAAAATTCGGCATATCAAATAATGCCTTTTATAATTATTTTTTGTAGTTAAGAGAAGTTTGTTTAGTTTAGTTTAGATGTGTTAAAGTCACATTTTAAAGCAAGACAAGGACTATTTTGGTACGAATTTCATGACTTTTAACCGGGGTCAGATGACGAGAGTGACACCTGAACTGGCAATCTCTTCTCCAATCTTCCAAACCACACCAGTGGGGGGAGGGGGCGTTTAGCTCCGACGGATTTAACGAGCACCGTAAAGGAAACAATTAAAAATAATAAATTATTTGCTTCAGACTGAAAGTTTTTCACTCTATACATTTCTTTTAATTTTAAAAACTCTGATTTAATACAATGGAAACACGTTTCTGGTTTAATACAATGGAAACATGTATTAACGTCCCCTTTTAAATCAAAACAAGGACTATTTTGGTACGAATGACTTTAACCGCTGTCAGATGACGAGGGTGACAGCTGAGCTGGCAATATCTTCTCCAATCTTCCAAATCACAACAGGGGGGAGGGGTCGTTTGGTTCCAACGGATTTAACGTGCACCGTAAAGGAAACAATTTAAAATAATAAATTATCTACTCCAGACTGAAAGTTTTTCAAGCTATAAATTTCTTTTAATCTTAAAAACCCTGGCTTAATACAATGGAAACACGTTTATTTTTACAGAGGTGAAAACATTATTATTTTTATTTACTAACCGTTTTGAGAGTTCGGGTTATTCAAATCAAGTTTAATCGTTATTTTTTAAAAAGCTAGAAATATTAGGCCCTTCAAGTAATTCAAATAATACATCTTTATGCATGGAATTTATATGAAAGTTTATACAAGCATGAAATATTCATGATATAGAGTTAGAAGCCTAATAATACTCAAAAGTGAAAAAAATAAAAGCATTGACTAATACAAAAATGAAAAATATCAAAGCATTGACTAATACAAAAATAAAGAGATATTATCAGAGTTTGATGAGAAAAGTTTCTCAAAATGGAGTTCCCCTTGACAAGAGAAAAATCAATAGCAGTAGGAAATCGGAGACACCATCTAATCAAAATGTAAACTAAATTTCAGGATCCTTTTTCCAATCGCAATCCAAGTAAAGTAAGGATTTCTCATCTTTCCTTCATGATGAATATTTCTATTTCCTATCCTTTTACCGGAGCGTCTTGTTCCTATATGATAATCAATCGATAGGAACAAATTTTTTTTACAAAATATAAATTTTTAAAATCATTCGTTTAAGAAATATTTCTCCAACATCTTAAATTACCAACGATTTTTTTCATTTTCAAAATCTAGCCTAATTTTTACAGTAGCTAAATCGAATATATATATTTTTTTCTTTTTGTTATGTTTTACATCAATTAGCTAATAATTATTAAATAAATTTTCTAATTAGATACTATGTTCTTTTTTTAAATGGATTTTTTTCGATTCATGTGAGTTTCGGTTTGATTATAGAATTGCGAAAATGCATTCCTTTTCTTTTGATAAATTGCAGTAAATTGATAAATTTATTTTTTTATCTCTCACAAATTTTCTTAAACCTATTATTTGCCGTTTTAACTTAATGCCGATAATAAAAGCTGATATCTTCATAATATAAAAGTTTTTTCTAGCGGCATTCAAAAAAAAAACATCAAAAGTATAGGTACAATAGCAAGCAGAAGATATCAACTAAGAGCAGAAACAAAATATCTTTAATTACTAATTAAATTAAGATCGTTAATTAAAAACACTTTTTTCTTTTTCCTAGATTTATTCTGCTCCAAACCTTAACTAAAAAAAATTAAACTCGAATGCAAAAATAAAATTGAAAAAAAGGATGGTAAAATAATACGGTAAATAAGTTGTTAATGTAGCGTAAAACTGAATTTTTTTCTGTTCTATACCAATGATTCTCTAGTTTTCTTGGTTCTTGGTATCCTAGCTGAATTTTAAAAAAATTCATGAAGTTCATGTAAAATTCAAGCAAATTCCTTTCTTTTGTACTAAATAATCATCAGCTTTTTAGAGCACTTTAGGTCACTTTATAATGTATTAAAAAATCCTCATAAAAATAGTTAATGATATTATTAATGATCCTGTTGATAACTACAAATTTTATCAAATTGTGCAGTTAAATCGGATACAGCTACTTTTGATTAATTTTCTACTTTTATTTTCGCTTTATGTCAGCAATTATCAAAAACTTGGCTTTAACGTAGCAAAACGTAGATTTAAGAAGCAGTAAAAAGATTTAAAATTATCTGGGCTTTACGACCATTTATAATATCTTTCGGAACGTCTCTGAGGAAATCAAGATTCCTTTGAGCTTTCACTTTAGAAATTACTTGTACTATACAAGAGGACTAAGATTTGCATGTTTATAAAACAGAATTTTACTTATTAATTTAGTAGAATTCAAAAACATATTTAGAATCATTTTTTATAATCTTAGATATTTTTAACAGTTATCATCATTTTAATAGTTTAAAATTAAGTTCAGTCAATTAGCAGTTATCATCATTCTCACTGTTAAAAGTTAAGACCAATCAATTAACAGTTATCCTCATTTTAAAAGTTTAAAATTGAATCCAATCAATTAACAATTAACGGTTAAAATCCATCAATTTACAGTTATCCTCATTTTAAAAGTTTAGAATTAAAGCCAATCAATTAACAGTTATCCTCAATTTCACAGTTAAAATTTAAAACCAATCAATTAACAGTAATCAACATCATCTTAAACTTAATATTGAAACTACTGTTATAATGATCATAATAGTTACTTGATTTAATTTATATACTTCAACATGTAAAATAATAAACAATTATTAATATTTTTTTTCTTTCTTTCCCAGAATTCTTTTAACTTCAGTAGATGATTCAAGTTTACCCAAATAATGGATCTTACTCGTAAGGGTTCATTCTCCAAACTATACAGAAGAACATTTCGTTATAAGAATTGCATTCAATTAAATTTTTCCAAAAGCAATGGATCATGATGCAGATCAAACTTTCATCCTTAAGAACTTAAAAAGGATACGGTAAGAATCATTCATTGTTTTTAAAAATTGTAAAATATAGCTAATATTTAAGTATTAGGATATTTTTATACCAGAAGACTTCAGAGCAATTATAAGTTATAGATTAATTTTAAAAATATTTCACAAAATTATTTAAAAATTTCTGGTATATCATCCCAAATAATTTAAGTAAAAGTAATAGATGTGTATTTGATTTCTTCAGTAAGTTATTTATAAATTTTCAGAACCAATAATATTTAATCGAACTATTCCATATGTGCTTAAAAATTCAAAATATAAACCTGATCTCATAAGCATATCTTTACATTTAAAAACCTATTTATGTGCAATGCTTTAACATATAGTCCGTATATTAAGAGAGCAGCTTAACTCTTTGACTACTGATCCGACCCAACAGGCCGTATAAATTCTATCTTGGTTGGCCCGTTTCTGTTTCAAATCCTGAGAGCAGGATGTAAAACGAGTAATCAACATAGATATTCTGGCTTTATATCTTGCACCTTTCTTTCGATATAGAAAGAGACATTCCAAGATAAAATTTGTGCTATCATTTGGGCTAGGTCAGCAGTGAAAGGGTTGATGTAACAGCTTAGTTTGAAACCGAACTTTGTCAATTGCCTTAGTATCGTGAAAAAATATTAAAATACATAAGACCTGAAAAAACTTAGTCAGATTCATTTAGAGAGGTTCGAATTAGAAAATAGTTTTTTTCTTTCATTTTAAAATAGTTCAAAAAGTTCAATTTATATTCACAGTACCAATATACCAATTAGTAATTTAGACTATTATGTCACCAAATATCCAAATATTTTAACAATAAAGAATTTCTAGTTACTCAAATCTCAACTTCAAAAGTTTTTCTATTCTTTATCTTCTGTTCATTATAGATAAATTCAATGATGATAAACTTAAAAGTTCACAGCTTGATGTAGATTCTAGAATTATCTGCCAGCTTGTTTCATTTATTTTTCTATTCATTTAATTGTTGGATAAGAAACAAATAACTTACTAGCAGTTGTTATCTTTGCAGGTCTTGCTGGCTGGAAACTCTCCGATTCACATAATCTGATGCGTCCGATCATTTTGTTAGACAAAATGTACCAAAAGATGACCAAATGCAGCAATAACAGGAATTTGAAAGCTACTCATAATCTTCCCCACCACCGCCACCGTATCCCTATTCCTCTAGAACCTTTAAAAGACGGCCCTTCTATGGATCCCAAAGAGAGAATCTTCTTGGAAGCAGCGGAGAGAGGCGACAAAGCCACCATGATTCGCTGCCTCCAGGGCCCCAATCCTGTCAACGTCAATTGCACAAACATCCTTGGCCGCAGTGCAATACAAATAGCAGCTGACAACGAAAATGTCGAAATTGTCGAACTTTTGCTACAGCAGGAAAACGTCAAGATTGGCGATGCTTTGTTGTACGCCATCAGCGAGGGTGTTTATAAGATTGTGGAAATGCTTATCAACCACCCAAGCATTACCAGTGAGATGTTAGCAAATGGTTGGGCCAAGTCTCGTCTTCCGGGTGAAGAAAGTTCTGATTATTCACCGGATATATCACCAGTAATACTTGCGGCTCACTGCAATCAGTTTGAGATATTGCAACTATTGCTAACCCATGGTGCTGTCATTGATAAACCTCATCCGTTATCCTGCACTTGTCCTAAATGCCGAGAAGGAATACATACAGACAGCCTGAGATATTCTCTGAGGCGAATTCATACATATAGAGCCTTGGCAAGCCCGGCGTGGATATCCCTAACCAGCGAGGATCCTATTCTCACTGCATTTAAGGTGAGTTTGATTTAATATAGGATTTGGTTTAACATAAGAATGAAATGAACTTCATATATATTTAATACTAGCCGCCTTTGGCGACCAGTGGTTAGCCAATCTGGATGCTCATTAAAATTTTAATAATTAAATATTTTATGTAACTCCTAGTTTAATAACTTCACATGAAAATATATAAAATCTTCAAAATTTGATAATCATATTATTCACTTATAATATTATAAAGGCCTTCAGCCGTAACGTCATATATATATCTCTAATTTTTTGTCAGCTCCAGTAGAATTTATGATTTAAATTTAAAGTGGAAATGATTAAACTGCAATTAATGTAAGAACATATTTTATTAAAGATTTTTTTAAAAATATGATTACTGAAAACAGAGTGACTTAAACTTATAGACACTAATGAATATATTTCTTAATTTATGTAATATCTCAAGAGTATTTCAACAAAATTTCCTCTTATTCATCATCAGATTGATTAATTAACAATTTTAAATTTTAAATTCGTTAAACCTTAAGACAGTAAACAGAATCGTTAGAATTAATCAGTCGAAAACATGTTAAGCCTAACCACGTTAGCATGGGAAAAAATTGCATAAAAAATTATGTACTTAAAATTATAAGTATATATGAAAAATATATGCAATAAATACAATTTAATTACAAAAGCACACAACTAACCTAAAGCCAATTTATTTATAGAGTGTACCTGAAATAAAACAAAATAATAAACCAATTAACTAAACTGAAGTCCGTATCCATTCAAATGCAGTTGTCGAAAATCCGAACACAAATGTTTGAATTTTCTACGCCAGTTGAGGTAACTTTATGCAGATTATAAATTTTTGATTATCTTTATTCTGTTTTATTTTAATTCAAAAGTACTTTAGAATAAATCCGAAAGTTTGATTAATTTACAATGTTTAATTTTAAATGCATCAAACATTCAGAATATAAACAGAATAAACAGAATAATGTTCTGTCAAAAACATGTTAAGCCTAACCTCGTTAGCTTGGGGGTAAGTGACGCCGTACTCATTTGGCGGTAGGGATGTGAAAGGATTTTTTGCCGGGAAACGCCAAAATTTGGCTTAGTTTTTAAATAATTAAAATTCTAATCAAAAATTCGGAAAGGGGGCTACTAGGCGCTCATTCCTGACCACCAAGGTATATTTGTACCAAATGTTTTAGCTGTAGGTCAAACCGTGTGGCCTGTAGAACGCCACACACATACATGCACTCATTGAACTTTATTAGAGGTATAGATAAGAATGAATTGAACTATTTAACATAAAAACTTTACACAATACTTTATGGTACAATGTTTGAACAATAATGTAATGAAGAAATATTTAGATTTTATTTAGAAGATGTTAAATACTCATTGTATAACATATTCGTTCACTATAGCATCACATTTTGTGTCATTTTTTGTTTAGTTGGGTGGATGCATGTCGACTTGGGTACCCTGAGCAATTATTTTATCTACCTCTTAAACTAATGATTTTTGATAATCTACACCGGTGATTTTAACAGGATAAAATTTAGAGACTTTTATTTAGCTTGATTTGTTTAATACTTGCTTAAGATGGAATTTTGCAATCAAATTTTTGTTTACTTCTAATATTCACAGTTTTTGAAATTTCGTCCACTTAAGAAATGTTGAAGAAATGCACCATTAGTTTGCATTAAATATATTATTACCTTATTTTATCAAAAATAGTACTCAATATTTTCATTCTATTTTTATGAATAACAATAATTTCTGTTATTTTTGTTGTTTCTAATAACACTTGTCATAAATAAACCGTTTGACGTCAGTGATTTTAAGCAGAGGGTACGTCTCTTGTTTCATTAGCAAAAACAAGGGCGAAGAGTACGTTTTAGATATTCACGCATCACATTCGTTTTCACAGCCATTTTTTACAGGGGGTGGACACATTCACAACCCTTGTAAAAAAATTAAAATTATGTATGGATTTTAAAATTATGTACACTTTCATTATCTCCTTGATAAAACAATATTTTAATTATTTTCAAAATTATCGAATAATTGATTAGTTTAATTAAATTTTGGTTCCTAACTAATAACGTCATCTGGTAGTGTATATGAAAAATGTATTTCAAAGTTCTCTAATGTTTATAATATTGAAGAATAAATTAAGGGCCAAAAATTAAAAAGCAATAAAATTGAAAACAAATTAAATATTTCATTATACTTATAAAAGTATATGAAAAGGTAATTAATTTTTTTGGGAAATATAATAAAAGGCTGTGTTATATTTCCAAAACTGTTTAATGCAACAATTTATTATTTACATGCATTAAAATATTTTCTGAATCAACCATTCCAGCAACTAATCGAGAAGACTCAAGAGAAAACTTAACCATTGAGATGAGAAAATTTTAATTAATTTTCAAACATTGAAATTTTTAACAATGAAAATGACTTTTAATATTTGCAAATAGGTGTGAAATACGTTTATAACTGCTTTTGACAAAAAATTCATATTCCTAATTTTATATTTAAATATCTTGACTGTCCAATTTCTCACTTTGGGCGTTTGAAGTTGTTTATTAGCATAACATTCAAACATTTAAAACGATTTCTTAAATGTAACAATTAACAGAGCATAAATATCATTTAAAAATATACTGCTTTGCAAAGAGATGCAACATCAATTTTAATTATTTAAAAATTCTTATGCTTTCAACTTCCTTTTCTCGACGACAAAGTTGTATAGTATCTTTAAATATAAATTAACTAAATAGAATTATTTATTATTCAAATTTTAATCTTAAAACTATTTCCAGGTTTTCACATAATTTTTTTCTCTAAATATCAGATATGGTTCAAGTTTTAACTTTTAAGATACCAATCTTGTGTAAATAGCAAATAAAAGTATCAAGACATTTTTAATCTTATCTGGTTATCGAGACACTTTTAATAATCTACATTTTTAATCTTAGAATAATCAATAGCATAATCTGCATATTTTAATTACATAATCTCTTATTTAAAATAGAGTTTATAAGTAGTTCATTTTTAAGCTTTAGGTCGTGTTTTCAAAGATTTAATTAATTGTTATTATAAATGCGAAACTCATTATTAACTTAATAATAATAATTATTATTATTGGCTTATTATTAAAACTCAGTTACGAAAATATTGTTCTGAAAATTATTTGCACAGTACTTTTGCTAATTAATTGGTTTTCTTTTCTAAATAAAAGACTTAGAAAAAATATATGCAAACAAATTATTATAACATTTTAATGTAAACTATATTCATCTTAGTGATATACAGAAAAATACTGATTTGTTAATATTTTTACAGTCCTTTTTTGCATCAGAAACAAAAATGAAAAAGCTTTAAAGACATATATTTTATTATTTACTTGCTAATTCAGCCTTTGCCTCTCATAATAAATATATTTTTAGGTTTTTATTAATAAAACAGTAGTTTTAATTTATATGGTCGCTACTTTCACGTATAACTTTCTTATGTTACAATATATCTTTGGTGAGAATAGAAATGTTGGGGATGCAGCTGATTTTCTCCAATGAGCAAACTTTTTACTTTAGGATTATATTGATTTGTTAGATATATACTGAATCAGAAAAAATACTGATTTGTTATTATTTTTTAATGTCTTTTTTATCAGATACAAAAATGAAAAAGATTTAAAGACATATATTTTATTATTTACTTACTCATTTAGTGTCTGTCCCTTTAATTCATTGTCACGGTACCTGTACATATAACTTCCTTATGTTACAATACATAATTGATGAGAACAATATTGTTTGGGATACAACTGACCTCCTCCAATGAGCAAAATTTATCCTGGAGGATTTACCAATTTGTTAGAACTATACTAAATCAGAAAAATACTTATTTGTTAATATTTTTAATGTCCCTTTTTTTTATCAAAAACAAAACTAAAAAAAGACATATATTTTATTATTATTATGTCTTTTACAAATTTTATTATTATTATTATTATATATTAAAGACATATATTTTATTATTTTCTTCCTAATTTAACATTTGTCTCTCATGATAAATATTATTATGTGTTTTATTAATAAAAAGTAATTTTTAATCAAGCGTCAGGCTACCTTCACATGTAACTTCCTTATGGTACAATATGTATTTGGTGAGAAATGTTGAGGATACTGC
>JAOUZG010050968.1:8019847-8036151 GCA_026289955.1 Argiope argentata | reverse complement strand
ATAGATAGATAGATAGATAGATAGATAGATAGATAGATAGATAGATATACTAAGAAATTTATCCTATAATATTAAAATCCATAAAAGCACGTTCTTTTTTCAACAAAAGCCTCAAAATGTTATTAATATGCAAAAAAAATTTAAGCATATATTTATAAATAGTAGGAGGATAAGACAGTTTCTAAAATCTTTCACAATGAATTACATTTTTCTCTTCTTCTATATTTAGAATTTTCGACTTAAAAAAGATTGATTTTATATATTTTAATCGATATGTCTGGCCCATATTCAAAAACAAATTATGGACTATTATAAATAGTTTTTGAATTATATTTGGATATATTTAGATAACTTTCTTTCTAGAAGTTGACTGATATGTATTTTGAAATAACCATTTCAATTTATTTCATGAAAAATGTTTAGAAAAAATATGGAACTAATTTTTCCCCGACTTATTTATTATTCTATATTTCATGTATTTCAAATATGAAATATAATTTCTAAACGAAATATTGACTCAAGTATTTTAACTTAAGAATTTAGAGAAAAAATAAATAGAATAATGATTGGAAACATAAATAAGGTTGTGATTTATAACGAAGTCGCTTTTGAAAGGATTCTAATCTCTTATTAAATACGAGCCTAAAAGTTTCTGTATGTTCTCATGAAATCATAACAGAAATTTATTTTCAATAATCATATATAACTTCTCATAAAGTACATAAGTACTTAAATCAAATTAAATTTTTTATATCATTTCTTTAGTCTGCTTTGATGTTTTCATATACATATCAACAAATAATAAGTCTGAGATCTTTTTTTGTTATAAGTTGAAAACAGGAATTACATTTCTTATGATGAGTTTATGTTCATTTCCCTGAACGCTCATGCTTCAAATAAATTGCTTTTAGCATTATCAACATTCTTATATCCAATATAATTTTGATTAAAATTACTCTAAGCTTTTTCTAAATTATACTATTTTGAAAGTGTTAACTTTTAGAATTTGAGTTGTATTCAAATAATTAAAAATATTTTGATAGACTTAGAAATCTAAACTTTATTCTATCGGAAAAATTACTTTTGTTGTCATTTTTCAATCAAATGATAATACAGTTAATTTTTAAAATAGCATTTTTATTCTCGGAATGAAAAATGCTATTTTCTATGAATATTTTGGTTATAAAGTAATACCTAGTAATACATGTAATATAGATTGTAATAGCATTGATAATATAAATATCCTAAAATCAGACTAAAAATATAACTTAAAAAATAAAATTTACACTTGCATATTACTACCTGTAGAAATTATTTCTGGTTTCTACCTTGCCACAGCAAATATCCTGAATTTTTAAACTACTAAATAAGTGAATTTTTAAATCCATTATGAAACCAAACAATCAATAAATTAATTCATAGGTTATTCAAACATTGGATGTTTACTGCTATTGCTATGTCCTACCCTTCCTTTATTAAAAAAAATTCTTCACGCTTAGCTAAATATTTATCATATAATATGCATTTAATTTAACCCTTAATTGTAATTATTTAATTGATACCATAGCTATACGACAAAAACAAATAAACGTATCATTCAAAGTCTTGCTATTTTTATATTGTTCCGCGTCGTTTTGTATTCTTTCCTTTATCAAGTTATATACAGTGAATCACAAAATTAAACTGACTTGAAATACTTCCCTTGATTAACATGATAAGGAAATGCCTCCATCATGTGAAACCCTCGGGATAGTACACTGACTAGAAATGCGAAATGTCTCGCAGGAGTTAAAAACAGATCAGTTTTTTTTTTCAAGTTTCGATTTACCATAAAAAATATCGTGTACGAAATGAATTTGATAATAAGAGTTATGAATGCTTGTTTTTACTATTCGATATAATTGTCGTCAAGTTTCAGGCATTTGTCAAAACGGTGGACCTGGTTCACAATCCTCCTCTACGAAGAACGTTGGCGTCATTGATGAGAGATCTATAAAAGAAATTGTAATTGTTGGTCTCTTAAAGCTCCTTATTAAGCAGAAAATTCTTTGAATTATCTTTTAAATAAAGAAAATGGAGCAAATATGTCTAAACATTTATCCCCCAAACACAATTTTGGCATCTTGGTCTATCAACCGGTTGCTTGGGATTCAAGCATTTCCCCTTTATTTCGAACCACTTGATCAACTTACTGAACAAGATTTTCTGTTCTCCCTCCTTCGATTGATGAGATATCTGCAGAGAAAATAAATTCTAATATTGTCCCCTAAAAATTCTTAATTAAGCTTGACATTCTTTGAATTATCTTTTAAATAAAGACAATGGAGGGAGAATATCTAAACATTTATCCTCCAAAGACACAATTTTGGCATCTTCGTCGATCAACCGGTTGCCTGGGATTCCAGCATTTCCCCTTTCTTTCGAACCACTTGATCAACTTATTGAACAAGATTTTCTGTTTTGAAAGACTTGCATACCTACCCTCCTCCGAAATCCCTCCAGGAAGCGCCTCGAAAAGATGATATGATTCTTAGCATGGTAGTTGAACCTCGCCATCTTGGAGGGTACACAAATAGGTGGGATCTAACTCTTCCCATCGATGACGGTGCGTACTTCCTACAGCATGAGTTCCCAAACTATGGGTCACGACCCACCAGTGGGTCTGGAGCAAATATTGAGTGAGTCCTGAAATGTATAATGGATTAGAACCTTTCTCAGCTGCACGCATCAGAGAGTTTTCTTTATCTCGCTATACGAACTTCGAAGTAGTTTTGGTTCGTATTGCTAGTACTGATTGTACGTCGTAGTTTCTGATCAAATTCCTTGGACGTCTTTTGTTTTTGTAAGGTTTCGTTTCGCGTTTCCGTTGTATTCTTTACCGCACGCCATTGTAATCTTTTTAAAAACAATTATTAACATTTGAAGATAATCATGAACAAGTGGTTGAAACGCGGAGCAAAAACTACGTCACCGCCAGTTGATTACGAACAAAGTAAAGACAGTATATGTTCTGTTACGTGACAAATTTAGCACTGAATCTGACTTCCAAGCTCCCTCAACGAGTTCACATGAAACGAAGCGCCAGAAAATTTTACGAAAATATGACTCTGTTTATTTGAAATTAGGATTCACTTGGAATCATGACAGGTTAGATCTGCGTCCTCAATGCGTGATTTGCAACGAAATATTAGCCAACGGAAACAAGTTCAAACAAGTTAACACGTCATATAGAAACTTAAAGCATTTTCATTTTAAAAACAAGGCAGTAGACTTTTTTCAAAGAAAATTATTGGATATGCAATCTTCAAAAAATATTGTTTCATATTTCCTTAATGTTAATGAAAATACTGTATTTACCTCGTACCTCATTAGCTTGAGGATTACCAGAGTGGGAAATCCTCATACCATTGGCGAAGACTTAGTCTTATCATAGATTAAAGATGATGTTAGAGCCTTGTTTGGCGAAAAAGAAATAACGAAAATCGAGTGCATACCGCTATCCAATAACATTGTTGCACGATGAATTGGCTGAGTAGGCGGAAGTTGAATTAATACAAAGAGTAGTCGTTAGTATAAACTATACTACACAAAATAGTGTCTGTTTTTGGAACTACAGTACAATTTAAGTACTTCTGCAACTCACGACTGAGCATTACCAGCTTTGTGCCCCCTTTTCTCTAAAGTAGCCAATAGGTGAGTCACAAATTTTTATGTGTTTGTTAGATGGGTTGGAGTCCAGTCAACTTTGGGAACAACTGTCCTACAGGAAGGGTTGTACCGTGGCCGATGACGGCCCTCAGGACTCAACCACAGTTTCCACCTGTGTTGCTATTGCGGCGATCTGGTCAGTCAGTTTTCTTGTTTCCCCGTGTGCTTTCGGGTTGGTCGGAAAGTCAGTGATGTGACTAACCGCCTTCGAAGAAAATACAACTTACTAAAAAGGCATTTTCATATTTTCTCTGAACTGAATAAGAATCTATGTTACCAAAATAATCATTCAGACTAATGAGAAGCTTTCAGGTCCATTGAACATCTCTGGCGACGGCGTTTTTCAAAGACTGGAAAGGAAACGAGATCTATCGATATGACAAATGCTTCAATCTTCACGGCTACGTGAACTACGATCATACATAACTCTTGATAATAAATAACTTTGGTACCTAGCTACGATCATTCATAACTTTTGATATCAAATTCAGTTTTCTCTGTATTCTATTTTTATGGTCTGTCATAGCTAGAAAAATAACGAAACTTGTGTTTAGGCGTCTACTTGATTTTCTTTATACCGGACACAAACCATACAAAGAAAGCACTTTCTAAATTTATAAAATTATCATTTTCAGACAGTACGAAGCGCAATTTCCATAAAGAGTATTTTCTGAATGGCCTAGACATATTTTATTGCTATATCAAGTCAGTTTTATTACATGTTCTAGCATTTTTAATGGAACTTATTTTGCATTTTTATAGCTTAAAATATTTGAGTTTCCTTAGAAAATAAGACGAGCGATGTAATAAAGATAAAGTGTTCAACAAATTTTGTCTGAAAATTTAAAATACGTGAGCAGAAAGTTTGATGGAAAAGCAAAAAATATTATTTTTAAATTATCAAATCATCATAAATAATTTAAAAATATTTATGATGATACCATCAGAAATGGTACTTAGAATACTCATGTAATAAAAGAAAACCTTTTAATGGTTTCCCTTATGAGCACGAAATTCAATATTTTATTAAAATTAACATTTCTCAAAAAATTTTAAAATTTAATTTATGAAAGAAGGAAATTTTATACTGGTTTCCCTTTTTTATATAATTCCATTTTTTATGGAAATCAGTATTTCTTCACATTTTATTACTACTTATATAAGAAAGAAACTTTAGTTAAACATTTGTCTGTTTGTAATCAATATAATATTATTCTTATTTTTATCCTTTTAATAAGCATTTATCAAACATTTGACATTTATAGAGCCCTTATTAACTCAAATCAACGAAATGATTATTAGCCTTCATCTGCACGAACAGAAAAGCTTAACAAATGTATCTAGAGTAATATTTCTTAATACTTCCATTTAAAAATGCAATAAAATTAGTTGGGCCCGGATCTCACAATTTTAATACTAAATCATTTGTAAAACAGAATAAAATTAAAGAATATAAAAAAATTATAATCTTATATGAAAGTTTGAATTATAAAGTGAAGTAATATAAAAATTAATCAAAGTATAATTGTATTCCTTAATTTAATATTAAGAATTAAATTAAGGAATATAATATACTTGAACATAACGAACGTAAGCTGAATAATATCAAGGTAATAGGTGTTATTAAGATATTATAAGAGCCGTGTGCTGCTTAATTCAAAGGGTTACTCCCTTATTTCATCATTTTATGTAAACAATGATTTTCATAAAAATGTTACAAATATTTTAATGATCTTCTGTTGATCAGGAGGTTTCACGCTCATTTATAAACTCCTTAAAATAGCTTATTGTTTCAAAATAGTTTGGAACAATACAGCAACACATTGTTCATTTTTGAATTTGAAAACCTTCCCGCTTTTTTGCTTGCGTCAAGAAGTGTTTCTTTCAAAAATGGGGCTATAAAAGAAATGAAGGATGATTTAGCAATAGGGTGAGCTGTTGTCAAAAGGTGCAGTAACCACTCAACATTTTGCACACCACCCCTTACTAAAATACATTCTTCGAAAAATGTCAATCTCCGGATCCTGAAAAGAAAAGTAAGGGCGGAAATATATACCAGAGTACAGAAAGTTCAAGGAGTAAACATTGTAATTAAATTTATAGCATTTTAATTCTAGGAATATTTGTGAAAGTCACAGAGTTTATAGAAAATGCCCAAAGTTAGATAGTTTAGTTTAGTTATATTGACACCCCGTTGAAAAGTAACACCAAGGCTATTTTGGGGAGGACCTCGTAATTTAAAATAACAGTCAGATGATGAGGATAACACCAGAGTTGGCATTCCCTTTTCTACACTACACCAGTGGGAGGACGTTTTTGCCAAATGGATTTAACGTGCAACAGACCTCCTTACACGATGGTTCTTCGGTGGAATTGGGTCTCGAACCTAAAACTCTATGGATCACTCGGCGAGACCTTACCACCAGGCCATCGCGGCACTCAAAAATTTCAGGATCGTTTTTGTTTGTCATTTTGTGCTGATAGGGATAGAATCTTCTATCAAATCTCTGACTTATACGTTTAAGAAAAGTCTCATTTTTTTTCAAAATATAATTGGCAGTTTTAGTTAAAGCATAAACCGTTGATATCAAATATTGTTGATATCAACGGTTGATATCAAATATTGCCGTAATCAAACCGTTGATATCAAATATTGCCTCATTATTAAGCATGTTTACTTTCAAATTAATACATGGAAAAAATTGCTATCGCTATTTGTTTACAGTTTTACTCAAAGCTCTAACTTTTTTTTTTTTTTGCAATCACACAATTCCATTTCATTTTTTTACAAGACTCTTTTTATACTTTTGAAATATTATTTATTACACCAAATATACAGGAACAAGATATAAGTTCTATGAAGCTTTCGTAATTATGTTTTAAAAATATAGCCACCTTAATTTCAATTAATGTCAGGATGTTATTCGCACTCTCATGATAACAGCTATAATTCTTGAAAATTAATTCAAGCCGTTGAGCTTAAATTTTGGATTATAATTTTCCATTATTTTACTTTTAAAAAATTGTCTTAAGAATTCGTCTAAACTCAGCGTGCTCTTAAAATTTGATCCCAAATAATTTCTTGATTTTTTAGCTCAGTTATATTAACGAGCCGTTATAAAGGACAACACCTGAGGTGGCACCTACTTCTACACACCAAACCAGTGGGAGGACGTTTTGCCCTGGCGAACTTAACGTACAACTCACCCCCTCACTCGACGGTTCTTCGAAGGTATCAGTTCTCGAACCTGTAACCCTACGGCTTACTCGGCGAGACCTTACCACCAGGCTATCGCGGCACCCAAAAATTTGAGGATCGTTTTTGTTTGTCATTTTGTGCTGATAGGGATAGAATCTTCTATCAAATCTCTGGCTGGCTTTCTGGCACAGAGATTGTGCGTCTTCCTCGTATTCTGGGAGTTCCAGGCTTAAATTCCGGTTAGGGCATAATTGTTCTTCTGTGTGCAGTCTGTGAGATGTGTGACTGTACCCCCCTGTAGAAAGGGGCTGTGCAAGCGAATGTGTGTGATATAGCAAAGTCAGTTCTCTTCCTATTTCTAGGTGCTCTGGACCTTGTGACTAACAGAGGCTGCAATCTTTCCCCATCCTGTCATGGACCTGGTCTCTCACTTCTGGCCAATGGGGGTATACAACAACAACATAGAATCTTTAACTTAAACTTTTAGAATAAAGGTTTCATTTTTTTCGCATCAAAATATAATAGTCAGCTAGCTACAGCATAAACCATTGATATCAAATATTGTTCTAAGCGCATAATGTCTCAGGGTTCCGAACGTGAAATCTCACGGCTCACGAGCCTTGACCGTACCATCAGGTCAGGTACAAAGTTACAAAAAGAACTTGAAACCCAAATCTGACATCGTTGTTGATTGAAGTCTCGTACCTTCTAGAAGATCTTCGGCTTGTCAGGGATACTACAGATTCCATTACCATTCTATGTCACCCACACTCTCTTTTTACATCACATGATTCATAATGTTACTCGATCACAGCAATCTAGTTTTTTTGACAAATGAAGCTGTTGTTATAATATAGAAAATCTAAAAGTTTTAACTATAAAAAAGAATTTTTGTAGATTTAATTTAGTTATAATAACGTCCTGTTTTAAAGCTCACTAGGGCTATTTAGGGACGAACCTCGTAATTTCTATCCACGGTCAGGTGACGAGGACGACCTCAGATCTGGTGTCGTTCTCTCTACACCATGGATTGTTGTGGGAGCTGAGATGCAAGAAATGATTTCAAATATTTCCTTATTTAGAGTGATTTAAAAATCTGTTGATGTAGTAAATATGACATTTTGAAAGTTTTATATTTTTTTAATATCAATTTATCATTATTTTTTAAAAGAAATAAAACTCAGATATTAATTTTTTAAAAAAAATCATTGTTAAGGTAACAAAACTGATAAACTAAAATTAATTTCAGAACTTATATAACTAAAATTAACTAAACTATAATTAATTTCATATATAGAGGATATTTGTATATAAAAAACCATAAATAGTTTTTATCAATTGATGTATATAATTACTCTTAATTGATTTTGCTTCCTATTTACCACGATTTCATTCGCATTACGTAACTAGGAAACTTGAAGAGGTTCAAATTTTGGAGAGATTCAAATTTCTAAAGCATAACAGTTTTGTAATTATCAGATTTTCCTTGCATTGTATTTGCAATCAGATATAAATAATTGTATAGAAGTATGAATTTTTATATGGACCAAGCCTTATAGCAGAATAAGCTTAAATATGTTGGAATTGAGGGTTAAAATGTTCGATGAAAATTGTGTTTATAAAATGAGACGATATAAAAGTTAAAGCTAATCTGTATCAATTTACAATCAAATACAGGATAAGTTATTCACATTGTAAAAAAAGCAATTAATTTCGAGAAAGGTTCAAATTAACTTCTTACTCAAAATTAACAGCTTAGAAATCACAGGAAAATCCACATGAGATTTTTCGTGGGAGAATCCTTAAGCATTTAAAGACTATTTTAACCTAGATATTATTAACCCTTTGCACTCCATTTGCGCCTCTGATTGACCATTCAAGATTGAGCATCATTTTTACGTTTTATTTATTTATTTTTCAAATTCAATTGTTAAAAACGCCTTCATAATGATTAAGAGATATAGATTAATTTTTCAAAGAAATTCGACAAAAGAATTATGCATATTTATTTTTCATAGCAATAAACAAATCTTTGTATTAGGTGAATAATTTTGCATCTAATTATTTTTTGAAGTGCAAAGGGTTAAGTTATTGTATAACATCTGTTGTAAAATTGAATTTGTTTAAAGATAGTTAAAGATAGTTTTTGAATTTGTTTAATGAAAACTTTCCAAATTCTAGACAATGGTCCAATAGTTTTTTTTTATCGATTTAAGCAGGTTGAAAATGGAAAGTACCGGCACAGTCAATTTAAATACTAGTTATGGATTTTTTACCTGCATTCAAACAGAATTTTTTGCGGCATCGTCAGCGACAAATTGAGCCCTTTAGGGCATTTAGGCAATGCAAATGTCTAGACATCGACCCTCTTTTTTTTCTTCTCAATTTTTAAATCAGATATTTTTTTATTGATTATTTGCCCAAAAGCAGTTTTCATAACAAATATTCACAAACTGAAGCTAAAAAAATAATAATAATGGGTGTGTAGAATACCCCGCATTAACCGAATTAAAAATAAAAATGCATAAGTTATTTTAAACGAAATTGTGAAAAAAAGGACTGAACTCTTTAACGTAAGTCTATTATATAATAAGCGGATCAAACAGTTATTTAGCTATCAAACATCATATATCTTTAAAATTGCAAAAATAAAAATGATACAGCATATAACTTACAAAACAATATTAAGCAGCAAAGTTATTAAAATAGTTTTTCTAAATTAAAAAAAATTATCTAATTTAAAAAATGAATTTCCTAAAAAGAAAGATCGTAACCAAAACAATGTCATAAACAATTTAAAATTACATAAAATTTCAACAAATGTGTAAACTAAAGAATTGTTTATAGCAGTACATATATTAAATATAAAATTATACAAAATTTAAAAAGCTTAAGTTTTTCTACTTGACATCGAAAACAAAATGTATTCTCGAAGAACATAAAAAACAAAATGGTTTTAGAACACAATTTATATCAATTATTCCCAAAACAGCTCTCGAGTTGTTTTACAACGGCTTTACAACTTTATATATAAGATGCGTTAGTATAACTAAACTTATGTCAATTATGCACCGCCATCTATTAACTACAAATCGAAACAAAAGCGAGGGAATGGATTAATGCAAATGTAAAGTTAAAATGTCTATTTATGTAAAAACGAGACCCTAATTTGGAATCATCTCAAAAAAGGGAGACTGTGCTTTAATGTGTTAAGACAATCTGAATAATTTCGAATAATTCGAAAATCTGAAAATTTTTGAAAATTAAATTATTTTGAAATTGACTTAAAATTTCCCCTAATTCCTAAAAATTCAGTATCTCTAGAAAACTATTAACTTTGTTCTTTTCCTAATTTGGTCCCGGATATCAGCAACAGTACTTTTGTCGTTATGACTGCATTTTTTTTGTAATCGTTACTTATTTTAATTATTTATTTATTTTACAGGAGCAAAAAAATTATGCAAGTCAAATTCGTATAGAATATAATGTTTTATACCATTCATGACTCATGATGTTTAATATATAAGATGAGGAGCCATTAAAATGTTAGATTTATAGAATAAAAATCAAACACTGATAGACGGAATTCTTTAAAACCAGTTTTTTCTGGATACTGCTAAACATAACTGATTTTTAAAATACAACCATATCGCAAAAAATATTTTGCAGAGCATGGATTTTTGCATTTAAAGCATTCATTCAAATTTGCGTCATTTTAATTAACTCATTTTATAAGTATTACTATTTTTACAAATTTTAATTTCGGATTTTTTTAAAAAAACATAAAAAAATTTCTGCTTTATAAAAATTAATTTAAAAAAACATAAGAAATCTTTTGCTTTATAACATTTTTGTTAAAAAAAATCATAAGAAATATTTTGCTTTATAACATTTTTGTTAAAAAATCATAAGAAATTTTTTGCTTTATAAAAAATTTGGTTTAACATCAACACAACCTTCTTTATATTAACCCTTTGACCTACGAATTTATTTGATTTCCTTATAAAATGACACATTCTTTTTGGGACATTTATTTTTATTTGAATACCCATAATAATATAAAAGTTCATTTGAGATATTAAAGCGCTTGTATGTGATTTTTGCATTTTATATTATTTTCACTTAAAAGCAGATTAAAATCTAATAAATAATATTTTAAAAAGTTAAATCCCTTCCGACTTAGGTTACCAAAGAAAAATTTTATTTTAGTTACTTTTTATTAAATAATTACAATTCACATAAATTATTCCTTTTCGCAAGATTTGAACTGCTGTTCTTCACCTTTACGTGAAAAATACTTAAATCCTTGCATTTTACCGATTGAACTACCGATTGCCTGCCGGTTGCAACTTTTATTTGAAACTGTTAAAACTTTATTTAAAGCATTAAAAATTAATTAAATTAAATTAATTAATTAATATTAGGAAAAAACTGTATTAACATCAAGAGTCTTCCATTGCAAGTTTTAAAAAAATGTATTTGAACTTGAGTGGGTGAATAAAAAGCATCTTATGAACGATTGAAAATTTGAACAAGATGTGTATAGGGAGAGTGAACTAAAAGAAGGAGTTAAAAAATTCAATAATTCGATTCGCAAGTCAGACTTGTCATTGTAAGCAAAGGGGTTAATAATTTCGGGAAGCCATCCTTCAGACATTCTGGAGATGATCCCTTAACAATTACAACAAATGAATTGTTTTTGATTGTCTAAGGTTTATTGCCTTTGCACATAGTCGAGTGAGAAATACAAAGAGTTTTTCAACACAAGTTCTATAAATCAATTAATGATAGAAAGAAAACAGAAAGACGCTAAGAAAACAAACCAGAATGTCACACACAGAACGAGCGTAAAAATTGAGAAATTCTGGATAAATAGAGAATACATTCTTTCGGTTCACTTCAAAAACAATTTAGAATTTGACATGAATACATTGTTCTTTTTCTTCCTTATTTCGTTCGGCTTTCTTCTGTTTACTTATTGTCTTTTCTTTTATCAACGTCATAATTTGAATGGCAGAATTTTCATGAAATTGTTAAACAGAAAATCAAAATTTTCTTAACAGTTTGCCTTGAAAAGCAGTGTTTGACTTCTGATGAAAAGAAGATGAAGATTCTTTTGTTGATACAGGTTACAAATGAACAGTTTGTTATTTAATAGTTTGAGTACTAGGTTTGAAGGAAAATTACACCAAATTGTTATTTTTATACTATTGTAAAGACGAGAGAAGTCTGTTCTTTCTTTTAAAACTTGAGATTTATTTATTTTATCATTGGTTAGAATAATTTTCATTAACTTGAAGCTAGAAAAAATCGAAAAATGAATTATTCTGTTCTCATCCATAATTTCAAATACAGGAAATATATCTTTTTTTTAACATAAAAAAAAATTCAATCACTATTTTCTTACATGTTTATTATTGAATTCGCACACTAAATAAAAATATTATTATTCAAGTCAAAGTACATTTTTCTTCAATTTATTTAAAAACTCACATAAAATTTTTATTTTTCTTGAATATAAAATCGTAATTTAATATATAACATCAGGTCAATTCTTTTTCAGTGTTTGGGTTATTTAAACAATAATAGAACATGAAATTTAGAATATAAATATTCTAATGGTGATGATGTGTGCGCTTTACAACGGAGGGAGAGGTGCAGTAGCTTCTGAGGGTATAGACCCCTGAGCACTCGAGGACAGAAGTCTGACTTCTAGCTCATATGAAGATGACACACATATATCACATTCTCTTGCACAGCCTCTTTTTAGAGAGGGGCACATTCACACGACTCACAGATAGAACATAGAAGAACAACTATGCCGACGGTATGGCACAGAGGTAGCATGTTTTTCTAATGATCTTGGCGTCCCGAGTTCGAGTTCCGGTAAGTGCATGGTTTTCTGTGTACTATCCGTGATGTGTGTTAATGTGCTCCCCTGTGAAAAGGGTATGTGCAAGCTAATATGAGGAGTGTGTAGCTAAGTCGTACTCTTGGCCCAGTTGGCGCTACTTACAAACAAGAAACGCTCATTCGGCTTAAAGTCGCTGAAAACCGTCAGCGACTTTAAGCTCGTCCATAGCAAGTACCATTAGTAACAGCAACAACAACATAACAACCCTACGCTGACTGGGACTCGAACCCGGCACGCTCAAATCACTAGGAAGACGCGCTATCTCTTCTCCAGGACGCCGGCAAAAATATACTAATACAAATAAGATGAGAAACCTTTGAAAAGGTTCTAAATTTCTCTCGCTAATGAAAACTCTTTTGTACAAAAGATTATTAAAATCTGAAAATTATGTCAATTTTTTACTGGAGATTAATAATGATCTGAGAGTCGCTCAAACTAAGAGTTTTCTGAAAATTGAATACTTTGCTGTGACATAAAAATCTGCAAACAGCTTGTTGTTACTAAATACCACTCTTTCTTAAAATCCTTTTTTCAGGTGGATATAACACAAAGCTCCATATGTTCTGTATACTAGATAAAGTTTTGAATTCTAAGCACAGGTAGATTGAGATCCCTTTTTGAAGCTGGTTAGTATTATATTTTGATGAAATTCGAAGTCCTAATTTGATCTAAAATCTCTCTCTCTCTCTTCCTATTTTAGAAGGAGTGTGTCCAATACATACAGTGATTTTTCACGCATTCACTTAGATATGAATTTTGCAAACATGTAGTGAGAGTAATCTTTTTCGTTTGTTTTATTGGATTCTATTTATAACGTTATAAAAGTTCAACATGTAATAAATTAAACGAAGTTTTTTTTATCAAAAAATGGGAAAATATTGATTACCTTAGTCATTTTTTAAGCGAACATTAAATCATTTTGAACCTCTCCTAGTCTAAAATGCAGATTCCTTTTCTTTTTTCTTTAGTTATGCAACATATAGTCTGTTAGAGTAATTGGGAACAAAGTTTGCATTTATTGCTATTTTTCTTCGATTTAAAATGACGGTAGGAGATGGAAAAGGGACCTATAACTTCTCTGAGAGCATATTCTGTTCTAGATGCTTATTAAACAAAGATTTTTTTGCAAATTTATTGAGTAACTAACTAGTGTTCAGTTATACCTACAGTTGAAATTACTCCAGATATTCTGGGTATTTGGAAATTCCAGTTTTAGTTTTTCATGACGACTTTTTCGCATAATGATATAATTTAAAGAGAATATACTTGAAATGATAAAATAAACTATAACTTATTGCCTCAAAATTTATTTTACTGACAGTTACGACAAAGTACTGCTTTTTAATAAAAATGTTTCTTATTTCCTATATTTTTGAATATAAACTACCATAACTATCTAATACCTTGAATTTGATATAATTTATATTCATACCATCCCAATTTTGTCAGTAAAAGAAGGGAAATGAATTTTTATAAAAAATGAAATTTCTGAAACCCCCCAAGAAAACATAAAATTTAGAAATACATTTTAAATTATTAAGAATTAACTTTTCAATTTGGTATTAGAAAGCACACTTCAAATAGAGTATTCAGTCATTTACGTTATTAGTTAATACCTACTTAAATGACAGGGTCTAGTAAAATAGTTTTTATATGGCATTAGGAAATAGCAAACCATCACTAATCATCAAAATAGTTTTTGATTTATTCAAATTGGCTTGCCTCAAAGCTGTCACGTGTAGTTGCCCACCGACAACTCCATCAGTCCCTCGAACTTGGGAATAATGGATCTTTATTCTGATACTTTTAGCATAATCGATATAAATATGCATATCTGATGAAAACTCGACCATGAATGATTCATTTTCGCATTCTTCCTTCCTTCATTTCATTCATCTTTCCTTTTCACAAGCTCCATTCCTTACCGAAAAGAATCGAAATCATCATCTGGAAATACCGAAAGAATCGAAATCACACCTGCCTTAATATTACATTTTTTTTCTTAGTCGATTTTAGTTTTCTTGTGGAGTTTTTTCCTACTTGACATCAAACAACATTAAATAGTTATTAATAACCATTTTCCATTTGGGAAAATTAATATTTTGTAGATCACATGGAGGATTCTTTTAAGCTGATAATTGTTGATTTGGCATTGAAAAAAAAGATTGAGGAAACGAAACGCTATTGCGTTTCTAGGTTTAATATCACATTTTATTAAACAACAAACTACTACAATTGCATGAAAATGCATTTTTATTACTATGAAAGCCTGTTCTAGTAACAGTTCAATGAAAAGTATTTGAGATAATCGAAAGAATTATCCTGTTTCTGAAGAAAAATTCTAAAAATTGAATTTGAATCTTACCTTGTAAATAACACTTAGGAAAGTTTGGATTTCACTTTTTTCGAACAAGGTCGCAATTAAAATAAACAAACATTAGAAAATAACAATGAATAAAAGTAGCAGAATGTTTTTCTTCTTCCTCTAGAATGCCTTAATTAAGACACTTGCTTGCCAGCTCAATAAGGCTTCAGATGTGTACTGTAGTCACCATTCCCAATTACCTTTCCTTGGCCTATTACATTGTTTCAAGTTAAATTACCAATTATAACAGAAACAAAACTTTTTATCGAGTTTTTTTTAATCATTATACTAAAGAATATCTTTAATCCGTCTATATTTAAAATTTATCTTAAAAGGGTAGACTATTTTAGATTTTTTTCGTACATTTTAGCAATGACAATAAAATATTATAAAACTAACCAGATTTTGTAACTTCAGCTGATAGTTTTTTATGACTTTTGATTTCAAGAAGAAATAATCACGTTGAAGTAGAATTTTTTTTTTACTTTTTATCAACCTTTGATGTTTAATTCAAATTATACAGCTATTAAATGTGAATTAATGTAAATTTAATCCTTTAATCAAAGTTAAGCGTATTTGCTTTATAGTTTGAATTAAACGTTAATTAATCGTTATAAATATTCCGTTCTGTTAAATAAATTTAAATAATGAATATCATAATGAATATTTAGACTACTGAAATTCATATACAATTGAGTTTTCTGTTAATAATAATTTGTCACAGGAATGAATTATAACAAATAATAATTATGATCAGTCTGCTAAATAGCATATCAGAATATATTCAACTTTAAATTTCAGTATAGTTCAAATTTATTCAAGTTTTAATGAATGTCAGTAATATTTACCTGCTTTAATTTCCACTAAAATGCTTTAATTACACCTTAACCGTACATTTGTCAATCCATATGTCTTGATGATGCTTATTAAGCTAAAAATTATGGACACCAATTTACATAATTTCTCCTCAGTGTGTAAATTTATTGGAGAAGATGGCAGAATACAGGCATTAAAACTTTTTCAAATTAAGAGAAACGATTTTGATTATTGCTTTATTCTCATATTGAATGGTGACCTTTATATGAACATTTATATGAACAGTTCATTTATATTTGACC
>JAOUZG010050968.1:7982001-8013095 GCA_026289955.1 Argiope argentata | reverse complement strand
TTATTATTATTATTATTATTATTATTATTATTATTATTATTATTATTTTACTTCATAATAAAACTATGCAATAAAATGTAAAACAAAATAAAAGCAGAAAAAATTCATTAAAAGTTATACTTGATTATTATTATTATTATTGCAGTTTGTGGCTCATCCTAACTGCCAGCAGTTATTGACTTCCATCTGGTACGAAGGCTTCCCAGTGTGGCGAAGACGGAACGGATTTATGAAGATCTTGTTATGTTGCGGACTGATCGCTTGCATACCAGCCATTTCTCTGTACTACTTGTTTTGCCCCAGGTCCAAAATGGGGAAACTTGTTCGATCGCCTTTCATGAAATTCATCTATCACAGGTGATCACTTTTGCAATCACATTTCGTCTCTTACTCTTTAACGCAATCAGATTATGAATTTGAACTCAAATTTATTTCTAATTCTAATTTCATACTTCTTTAAAAAATATTTTTAAAGCTTTCACATACGTATTTTAAGAGTAAATAATGAAATAATGTATATTTATATATGTATTTATTTGTGTTTCTAATGATATATCTTAATCTAATTTCAATACCAATTAATTTACCATTTTTTTATCTTGAATAAGTCCATGTTACTTTCTTTTAAATTTTTTTTCTTATTTACTTTCCTATTTGTTTCCTTACTTATTATATATATAGGCAAGGAGAGTCTAAAATCTTCGGTGAATGGAAGTATTAAACAAATAAAACATAACATGGAAACAAAATATCTTTATTCACCTTCAAAGTAACATCTGTTGGCCACAATACACTTTTGACATCGTTGATAAAGTTGCTGGAATGAGTCAGCGAAAACCTATTTCGAGATCGATCGAAGACCCGATGTCACACGTCTTCTAATCTCTGGTATGTCCGCTAAACGTGTGCCCTTTAGAAGCCCCTTGAGGCAAGTGAACAAAAAGAAGTCTGCAGGCGAAAGATCAGGCGAGTACGGTGGTTGTGTAATGTTCCACGGTGGTGGGCCAAGAAGTTGCGTAAATGGATCGCAGTATGGGGCGAATGTTGTCATGCAACACTTTCTAGTCCTGTACAACTGTGGGAGAATACGTTGGATGCGTAGCAACAAGCGCTTCAAAACGGATTCGTACAATTCGTCATTGACAGTTTGCCCTTCTGGGACACATTCCTGGTGGATGATGCCGTTACTGTCGAAAAACGCAATCCAGAGTATCTTGACTTTGGACCTGTAGGCGGCTCTTTTTGGAGCGCGACGAAACCGGTGAGCGCCATTCCATTGATTGTCGCTTCCACTCATGATCATACTGGTAGCACCAGCTCTCATCTCCTGTGATGGTGGTTTGCAGAAAGGTTGGACCTTGGTCACACGTGTCGATGAAATCTCCAGCTGTGTGCATGCATGTTTCCTTGTGCTAGTCGGTCAATGAGCGTGGCACAAAACGGGAACATATCTTGCGCTTACCCAAGTCTTTGTGAATGATGGAGCTAACACTGTCCTTGCTCTCTTCTATGGAATTCCTCCGATATCCATAGCTGTCTCTTCTATGGAATTCCTCCGATATCCATAGCTGTCTCTTCTATGGAATTCTTATGATATCCATAGAAGAGACAGTCAGCGATTTTGCAACAGCATCTGTCGCACTCGCTCGATGTTGTTGCCGAACCGAGTCGCATCATCAATGGTTCCCTTTCCCTCCAGAAAGCGTTCCCGTTCTCTCCAAAAATTCTTAAAAATTCAGAAACTGAATAATTTTTGAAGCAAGTATTTCAACTTTAGTTAGCGATAAATCACCAAATGTAACAATCTTCTGCATTATTTTCTTATAAACCTAAAAACGGAAAATTGATGTTTCAAAAGCGATATATGCAGATGTCCCGGCACAGGGGTTGCACATTTTCCCCATGATCTGGGCTTCCTGTGTTCGAGCCCCGGTTCGGGCATGGTTGTTCTTTATCTGTCCTATTTGCGATATTTTTTAATGTGCTCCTTTATAAAAAATGTCTATGCAAGTGAATGTGATGCGTGAGTAATTGTTCTGTGTGTGATACATTTATGTAGTGTGTTGTCTAATTCTGTAAGCGCTGTGTGATTCTTAACGGTACACATGGATTTCTAAATATTCCATAAAAAAAAACGATAAATCACTAATTTGTTGCTGCGCATTTTAGGCTTCAAAAACTTCAAACCAAAACAACATCACATTCTCAAATTATTATAATATAGAAATTCAACTTAATTAGTTTGAGTATTGATAGGAGATATCCTTCCGTAACACTGGAATCACATTTTAACTCGTAATTTTTATACTCCTTCTAGTCACAAATTTCTGTGATAATGTGTCAGAATTCATGCACGATGAATCCATTTGGGGAAAAGCCGCCCGCGTATTGAAGAGTTGTTTCCGAAACTTTTCGAAAACAATCTAACTAGTGAATAATAGAATTTTCTCGCAATGTATCCCTTATGCGAACCAATCAATACTCTTTTCATATCATATTCATATATTAATTCGTATATTAATAGAATATACTTCATATATTAATAGAAACAATTTTTAACAATCAATCTCTCTCACTCTTTCCACCAATAATACTTAATATAAAAAAGTTATTTATTGAATATTCTTATTAACGAAGTTAAAAAAAATGCTCTTTATTAACCACCTAGAGATTGTGCAACCAATTCTTTCACTCCTGTTGCTAAATAGATTCTGATTAGCATCTGTATTGAATAAATGATAAGGAAGAATGGACTCTCCTGTTTCAGATCTGACAATGTTATCCCCTTAACATTATCCGAACTGTGTTGCTTTACAAATTATTGTCTTCATTCTTTTGATGTCACTTTCATTCATTGATGAATCGCTTGTATCTACATTCATGTGCTGCAAATGTCCCTTTTTTCCTTCCGCAGTGCGTCTTTCGGGTGTTTTCTTCTTCTACTGGTCTTAGCTTCTACACGAACCGAAGGAAGTGAGCGGTCGAGGCAGAACATTCGAGGTCCACCTCCTTCATTAGTTGAGTGGCTCATTTTTTTCTGGGTCACAGGTAAGTAGCATTTTATAATTACTTCAGCATAACCGCGTATATACCTTCCATGAAACCACAAGATAAATGAAAAGAAATGATCTGTTTAGTTTAACTATATTAATGCCCTGATGTAAAGCAGCTATTTTGGGACGGAATTCATAATTTTGAATCCCAGTCAGATGACGAGGATGACTGCTGAGCTGAAACCCCCTCTATACACCATACCAGTGGGAGTACGTTTGGCCCTTACAGACTTAACGGGCAACAGACCATTTGCACAACTGTTTTTCGGTGGAATCGGGTTCCAAACATGAAACCTACGGTTCAAAAGCCGAGACCTTACCATCAGGCCAGGCCCCAAAGTTACAAAGAGAACTTGAAACTCAAGTCAGACATCTTTTTCATTTGAATTCTTGCACATTCTGGAAGATCCTCGGCTTGTCAGGGATATTACTGATTCCTTTACCACTCAATGTCGCCCACACTCTCATTCTACCTCCCTTGGTTCATAATGTTACTCGATCTAAACAAAGTAGTTTATTTTGGGAGGGGGGACAAATGAAGCTGCTGTTATTATATGGAAAACCTAAAAGGATTCTGGCAAATAAAGATTTTAAATCGGGAAAATATATGTCTCAAGTTTTAATGGTTCAAAAACTTCACCAAGGATCCAGTATAATGGCTCCAAGTTTTCCTGTTATTAAAAGATGAAATTAATTGGAGCGGAAGTTTGATTTTCACTTATATTAACGTCTCGTTGTAAAGCAACACCAAAGCTATTTTGGAACGGACCTCGTTATCTTGAAGTGAAGTCAGATGATGAGGACGACACTTGAGATGGCATCCCCTCTTTACGCTGAGACTTTACCACCAGGTCACTGCGGCCCATAGAAAGTCTGATAAATATAATAGGAAAACCCCTGTCAATAGAGAATTCAGAAAAATTCAATGATCGTGTAGCCATAGCTAATTCAGTCGCTACAAGCTCTACTTAATAGACACCCATTATGCCACAGCTCATCGATAATAGAATATGGCAATATATCCCATAACTAGCATCTCCTATGTATGTATAATTGTTGTAAAATCTTCATATTGGTGTATTGTGGAAATGTATAAAATTAAAATTAATTTCACTATTATTGAGATTTAAATATCTGTCTTTAGTTCTATTAACGTGGCTTCTCAATGGGAAGTTATCCTAAAGAAATTCCTGAACACTTGATCCACGATGTCTATTTTGATCTGAAAAGGAGAAAAATGGCTTGTTAATCGATTTGAAGCAGGCTGATATCTTCTATCTAATCTGTCTTGTAGCTCAATGCCGATTTTGAGCTACAAGACAGATTACCAATATCAAAGTTTTATACTGAAAAAAACGAGCTCTCTATTATAGAAATATAACTACTATTATGAAAAAATCCATAAAATGTCTATCTATTGGATTAAAATTGGAGAATAAAAGTAAAATATCTTGCAGTGAAGTAGTATTTTTGATCATCAATTTTCAATAAAAATTTATAAGAACGAGTATTAATTTATGCATACGTGCTGATTTTCTTTAAGGTTGCTTCTAATTCTGATTTGATATATTTGATTTTTGTGTCTTCAAAAAGACGCAAAAACATGATTATTTATTTTATAAATTTTATTTTAGAGCTGATGATCATTCAGAATATTCTTTTTCTCTAAATGAAATTAAATTAGAAAATTAAATTAAAGAAGAACTTCAACTTATCCGCCCACATTCTATTATGACAAATTGGTTATATTCTGCTCTGGAGATCTTCATTAGGAACACTTCTATGTTTTCTTCTTTTCTTCGCTTCATTCCAAAATTGTAGGAAGAATATACTTTATTTAAATATGAATTCAATATAAAAAGTCAAAAAATAAGAACATCTAAATCAAATTGAAAAAAAAATGCTTTTAGCGAAAATTCTGGGTGACTTTAATGCTTTATTTCAATTTTTTTTAACGTATATAAGTCGAAATTTATAAAAGAGCAGAATGTTAACTCACGAATAATACTATTTAATATCACTGCTTTAAAACTTGCTTTTGCTTAAATTACTAATTATTTATTCTATTTATATGCTTTAAAGTTGCAAGAATAATTATGCAGCTTTGCAACTTTATTTGAACAATAGTTCTCAATGATGATATTTTTAATAAAATCTTTGTTAATTAACAATTATAATCCTTTTCCGAATTACTGTTATCTGATAAAAATCCATTAAATCATTATTTAAAGCGTTTTCACAGCTTATATCTCATTAGATTTTTTTGTCTTTGTGTATCAATGCAGTTGTTATGCCAATACATTTGAACTTAGAAGTAAAACACAGTGTGCCGGCTTGCTGGCACAGGGGTAGCGCGTCTGCCTCGTGTTCAGGAGGTCCCGGGTTCGAGTCCTGGTTCGGGCATGGTTGTTATTCTGTGTACTATCTGTGAGATGTGTGAATGTGCCCCCCTGTAAAAAGGGGTTGTGCAAGCGAATGAGATGAGTGTGTAGCAAAAGTCGTACTCTTGGCCCTAGTTGGCGCTACTTGAAACAAGAGACGCTTCACTCTGTTTTAATCCCGAAAGCTACCTGTAATTTAACCTTTATTTAATACGTGAATGCCATAGTCAAATGATCGACTAATTAATCGCTTAAACGTAGCACTAGGAATTTAATACCTCTTATTTGATTAAACTTAACTGTATAGCGAATATTTAATTTTAAATATACAAATATATGTACATGTTGGTCAGAGACATAGTATATATTAGAATGTCGAGGAAACTTTTAATAAGTGAGTTAATAATACCGCTTAGCATTGGAAGGGAATAATTTCAAGGAACGAAATGAATAATTGATGCATTCCAATGCCTAATTTACTCGTAGTTAAACAGGCAACTGCATTAATCAATCAATTAAAATGTACTTGATGTCCATTTACCTACAACGAGAGGAATGTTATTGTGCCTTCACACTCACTAAGATCCTTCCACCAATTTTGGAATTCAACAGGAATTCTTGCGCCAGTTGAAAGGAGTTGGCATTGGAGCACTATATGAGACAAGTGTTGTTAGTTCTATGCTACACAGGCTCATTCATTCCTATCACAAGAATCAGTACCATTTTGTGCTGCGAATAGTAAAACATATGACCTTGTAAAACTGTTAAAAATTCAGTTAACCACGTGTACTTCTTGGACAGAACTCCTTGCCAATCATGTAAACCCCAGGAACCACAGCCTGTTGCACAATATTGTATAATATTGCGAGATATTATATGTTATTAAACAATATTCCACAATATAAAACAATATTGCGAATATTTACCAATGTCGTACAATATTGTACAATATTTGTATGCTACTAGGGACACCACGTGGTCTAATTGTTGATGTTAGAATATATTTTTTTCAGCAGAAGCGAACTTGACTCATGTACTATGAGAAGTGTGGTCTCGGCTCTGCCCGGAGAAATTTTATGTGTAGTTCTCTAGACCTGCTACACTATGGTGTAATGATGTGCCTTTTGTTGTTGATGCTAACCAATTAACCATATAAAAGACAACCTATGTCTTCAAACCATTTCACCCAGGCTATTGTCTTCACTATTAAATAAATTATTGTGCAATCAAGAGAAGTAATAATTTTTTCAAAAATTACGTTTTCCATGTAGACTCAACATCAACCTGAGCAAATTTCAGCCAACATGTGGTTAGATAATAGCAACAGAGGACTCTGCATGGATTCAAGTTCCAAACTCAAAATTCTTCGTTTAAACGGCAAAGATTGCTCTCAAAATATTGTTAATCACCTGAAATCATAGCAAATTTAAAACACCACTTAGTTGAATAATAACGATAAGTGATGATTGATTTTGAGTAGAATCAAAAATATCCTTTTGTTGAATTATCTAATATTTCAACAAATCACATTCTTGAAATATCACATATTTCAACAAATCACGTTCGTGAAATGTCACATATTTCAACAAATCCCATTCTTGAAATATCACATATTTCAACACACCGTTATTAAAATATCACATATTTCCACGATTCGCGTTCTCGAAATATCACATATTTCAACAAATCGCGTACTTGAAATATCACATATTTCAACAAATTACATTCTTGAAACATCACATATTTCAACAAATCTCGTTCTTGAAACATCACATATTTCAAAAAATCGCGTTCTTGAAATATCACATATTTCAACAAAACACGTTCTTGAAATATTGCATATTTCAAGATTCTATAAATCCTTAAAAACCCAAATGTTTTTTATAGTACAGAATGACCTAGATACTTTGAAATCTGTACAAAAATCACATAAAATAGTTTCTTTTTCATGCTAATTCTGTATTTTTAAAATTATAAATTGATAATTAATTAACTTCCCTTTTCGTTTTCTCGTTTGTTTCATTCTTAGGAATGGTTTGGGCAGAATGCAAACAACTGTGGGAAGAAGGTCTCAAAGCGTATGTTCGCCAATGGTGGAACTGGTTAGACTTTATCATGTTATCATTTTATCTTGCAACTTTCTCACTGAAAGCTGTTGCCTTTTTCCAAATCCACAGTGATCTATACGGCAGCAGAGTCATGGAGAGGCACCACTGGCCAGACAACGATCCCACCTTAATCGCTGAAGGAGTATTTGCAGTGGCAAATGTATTTAGCTTTGCCCGAATCATTTACCTATTCCAAACGAATCCTCACCTGGGACCATTACAAATCTCACTGGGTTGCATGATAGTAGATATAGCCAAATTCCTTTTTATTTTCTTCCTGATACTGACATCATTCGCCTGTGGTTTGAATCAACTCTACTGGTACGCGGACTACCTGGAAGAAGGCTGTCAGATGAAAGGAGAGAACGCCACTTCGCTGTCAGGGAGCTGTTATCAGAACAGTGAACCATTCATGACGTAAGTACGCTCTCCTACAAAATTGATGTGCAATAGTTAGATTTTGGTAGATTTAGATTGAAAACTTCCTTTTAAAAATAAGTGAAACGGATTGATTCAAATTTTTAAAAAATGATTTTACATTGATATACACTAATAAATCTTATTTTAATGGCTCTGGAGCAAGTTCCATTACTTCAAATAAACAAAATACTTTGATTAAAAAAACTGTTCATTTAGTTAAATATGAAGCGGTATTGTTAGAAATCAATATATAAAAAAGATAGATGTTCAATCTATTTTTGTATCAAAACAAAAGCTATCTAAAAATTATAGAAACCTTTCATTTTTCTAGAAAGCTCCTCAAAACATTCAACAATATAATTCCTATAAGCATATACTTTAAAATTAAGATAATGATATACCGCTAGTCCTAGAAACTACATTGGATGGTACGCATCAATCAACAAGAATTAAAAAAGAATTTATATATAAAAATATTACCAATTATATCATACATCTCATATTAACAGATTCTTATCTGATTTATTTTCAAATAGTGCCAAATCATCTAATGATTTTCATAGTTTGTAATTAATATTTACAAATCTGTAATCATTAAAAATTATTGTCGTTAATCGCATTTATAATCTCAACAATTTTAAGAGCCATTAGGATTTTTTTTTATTCTCTGTAAAGGAAAAATAACGAGAAAGATTGCATTTATGCTGAAGGCATAGATATTTTTTTCCACAATGCATTTTTACTAAATACATTTTAAATCTTGTTTCATATGAAGGTTTAAATAAAATGTACATTAATTATTGTAATACTTCAGAGTTTCTTGGAGCTATCTACAAAGTTATAAATATAATTCGCCAAACCTATTATAATTATCTATATTACTAATATACTGAAAAGTGTATTTTAGTTAGCTTATTGAAAGACTTCATATTAAAAAAGTAAAAATTACTGAAATGCAGTAATAATTTTAAACGGATACTCTTTCCTTTAATACTCAATGGTGATTAGGCTAGTTAAATCAATTTACTAGAAACAATGTTTCAGATAAAATATTTAATTCGTGGTATATTTGCATCACAAGTATCTGACTTCTAAGCTTAAAGTAATCTAGTGTTAAAAAAATTACCAAATACAAAAGTAAAAAAATTTCAAGATAATTTTTATTTATTTATCAAAGGCGTAATATTTGTAACAATTACTTGTTGAAATTAATATTATAATGACTTTAATGCTAAATAATTTAAAATGTATTGCAAAAGAAAATGTGGTTTTGTTACATGTTTGCATTTCAGTGTAGATAAATGTTTGTGAAATAGATTAGATACCCTCATCCACCCGTAAAAATATATGCTTTGCCTCAATTTGTCATCAAAACCGCACTGCGATTAATTTCTGCTCACAAGTGCATTCCTTTGCTTTCCTGTCACTGAGCATCTGATTTGCTTCTCTAAGAAGTGATCATTAGGAAACGGGTTAATTTCAATGACATACTGAACAATAGCTTCCTAAAAATTTTGTTACAATTTCTATTCAATATAAGTAATACTTTATCGAATGTTAAATTAAATCCAGGTAAAAGCATTTTGAACTCTTATCCAGAAAATTTGTAATAAACATTAAAGAAATTTCTAGGTAGTTTCTAGGTAACGCTTCAACCAAAATATTATCAGTTCAGTTAAATATTTTCGTCATCGAAGGGTTTTTTTATCATATTGAAATTTACGATTGCCACCAACTTATATAAATTGAATTTTTTAAACATTAACTGTAACTTTGGCAATCTTCAGAAGCAATAAAATTTAGATGACATAATCAGTTTATACTTAAAATGGTTTTCTAAATTTGTCAATAAAACATTACTTAATTTAGAAAAGCAGAAGGTAACAAAATGATTTAGCTAATGAATTATCAAATAAATGGATTATTCAACTCCAATTAATCATTTTTGCTGGTTTATTTATCCTACAATTTCAGTTTGTCTTGAAGTTAGACCGCATTCTAAAATACCATAAAATAAAAGAATCAATTTTAATTGTTTTACTCCAGCAGTTAAGGGTTAAACTTTCACTCAAACTACCATTACAAAAAAATTTATTGTCCCTTTACTGATGTTAAAGAAACTGTAGACCATAAACACGAGCATAAAACAGTTCATAAAAATCGAATTCAATTATAAGCTTCAGAGTCACTTAATTTAATCGGGCAAAAATTTCGAAACAGGTTTTCTTAAAATAATAATGTATATGCTAACAAATTATTTACAACAAAAAATAATAGCTCTATTTTTTACACCATTCAAAGATGTTTTTAATGGTATTTTATGATTATAAATCATAGAAATAATCTTTTGGTTAATTTCTTTTTGATACTATGAAAAACTTTATAAATTATTTCTTTAAAATTTATATCAGATGATATGAATCAGATGAAATGAAATTGTAGTTTTTGAACCTTATTTTATGTAATCAAATTGCAAGTGCTCTAAAATAACATTTATAAGTTTTTTGAGCAATTTTTCTTAGGTTTTTTGCAATAAAATCAAGGTTTAAAAAATGGATATAATAAAAAGAAATTACCATATATCTGGAACAAAAGAATAGAGATATTTTAGCCATTCTCAAGGGGGGGGTCTATGCAAAACAGTATTTCTTAGTAAATAAAAGCAAGAAAAATATTTCATTTGACTTAGAAATGTGTTTTCTTTCAATAAATCTAAATTGCATTTCCATAAGAGGATAAGTTCATGTTTATTATCCCATCATTTTCAAATTTCCCATTATCAATCTCTATTTTCTATCCTCCTTTTAAGAAACTATACATATCTCCACCAGGTAGAAAAAATTATGGTATCAATTGACTTCATCTGAAAATACCACGAATAAACCGAAACTTACGAAATCTAAATGTCAACAATTTATTAACCATCAATTATTTTTTGGAATAATAATATTTCATATAATTTCGAAATAATTAAATTTGAAAAGTTTAGCATTTATTTATTACTTGTTGTTGCTACATGAAAAAATGACTGAAAGATATTTCAATATGAAGCTGTACTGTTGTATAAACAAAAATTGGCTTATGATTTAATGGTTATTATTTTGAGACAACAAAAATATTTGGTTTTAATAATCAATAAGTAGTTTCTCAATTACATGAATTCCGCTGCTTGTTTTAATGGATAATACAGAGATGATTAATTAGCTGCCTTGAAATTTGTATGCATTGCCTGACAAAATTGATAATGTCCAAGTTTAGGAAATCGCTGTTACAATACCCGACTGCTGACGAATTAATTCATCAATTACAGAGAAAATTAATTTGTTTATACTTATAATTCAAGTTTATGTTGTTTTGCTTGAAGTACTCTGCAGTCCAATTTTAGTTATTTATTACCTTGAGTTCAGTGGCACTGTTATAATTATTTTCTTTCACTCAAAATTGAAACAGCACAGAAGCTAAAAAACGGAAGATATTAATAAACTAATAGTAGATATTAAAAAATCATTTCTTCGATATCTATATTGCCCCTTAATTGTAATCGATAAAAATATAGTAGAAGACAGCATTTAGAGGACTTGATAATGCCCGTGTGTCAAAACAATAAGTTTGGAGTAGAACTCATATTTTAGAAGAATAGTAGAGAAAAGAAAACAAATATGAATTTCAGAATTCAGTAGAGATTTTCAACTGGAACTAAACATTTACCAAGAGCAAAATATTCTGCACAACAGTTTTTTTCTTCCTTATATCTGTTTCGAATTTTTTATTTTTCCCAATGAAATAATTAATACGTTCACATCCCACACATATGTACCAATTTCCACGATTACATAACAGAATTAATTTATCGTGATATAAAGCATTTCTTTAAACCTTTAGAAATATTTTAAACTAAAATTTATGAGGAGTGATTAATATTTTCTTTGTTATTTTGAATCTTATATGTGTATACGGTATTAAAAAAATAACTTATTTTGAAAATGTAAAAAAAAGATAAATTTACTTTCCGATAAAAAAAACCGAAAAAAAAAAAGAAAAAAAAAGATCGTAAAGGAAATCTCTAAACAAGCCATGACCTAAAATATTTTGGTATCTAGAGAAAAGTAATTTATATCATATATGCAACAATTTTTTTCTGTAATGTTCTTTTGAAGAAAGGGCTTACGATTATTTCTTTTTATTGAATCCATTTTTTACACCAAATAGGATAAGAAGAGATATTAATAGAGCTTTAATTACAGAATTAAATTTATTGTATAATAGGATATCTTAACTACGATCAAATAAAATATCCTTTAAAAAATTCAATAATTTGTTTAACAATCTTTTCTTTTAACATTTTATATCTTAATTCGAAAAAAATGACTTTTGTCAAAGAGACTATATTTGTCTATTTTAGCCCCATGGTAGGATGGCAAATGAGCCTGTGAGTGAAATTTTAAATATTATCAATGTGTATTTGCTTTTAGACTTTTGAAATCAGAACCAATCTGTATCTTTGTCGCTTCTTCTTTCTGCCTTGTATTCCTTCCTTGATTTGTGTGCTACAGTGTTTGACGATGTTGCCTACTGTTATTGCAAGATGGTATTGGTACATGCATGCACAATATAATTGTAAAAGAATTATAGTCTGGTTGTTATCATTCAGAGTTTTAGTGATTGTGAGATGAATGTTAGCACTTGTGTTGTGTTTGTCGTGTTGTCTGCTAGATAAAGTACAGAAAGTGTATGAGATAAATCAGTATACACTGAAGTGACAAAAGTCATGGGATGATCGTGTCGGTCCTCCTTTTGCCCGGAGAAGTGCAACAACTCGACGTGTCATGGAGTCCACAAGTCGTTGGAAGACATCTGTAGGAATATTAAGCCATGCTGTCTGTATAGACGTCCATAATTGTGAAAGTGTGGATGGTGCAAGAGTTTGGGCACGAACGGACCTTTCGATGATGTGCAATAAATGCTCGATGGTATTCATATCGGGCGATCTAGGTGGTCAGATCATGCGCTGGAATTGTCCGGAATGTTTTTCCAACCAATCGCGAACAGTTCTGGCCCGGTGACATGGCGCATTGTCATCCATAAAAATCCCATCGTTGTGTGGGTACGTGAAGTCCATGAATGGCTGCAAGTGATCTGCAAGCCTCTGAACATAACCATTTCCAGTCAATGATCGGTTCAGTTGCACCAGTGGACCGAGTCCATGCCATGTAGAAACAGCCCATACCATTATGCAGCCACTACCAGCTTGAACAGTGCCTTGCTGACAGTTTGGGTATATGGCTTCGTGGGATCTGCGCCACACTCGAACTCTACCATCAACTCGTAACAACTGAAATCGTGACTCATCTGACCACGCCACGGTTTTCCACTGGTCTAGAGATCAGTCGATATGCTCACGAGCCCAGGAGAGTCGCTGCAGGTGATGTCGTGCTGTCATTAAAGGCACTCGAGTCGGTCTTCTGCTGTCATAGCCCAAGGAAGACAAATTTCGCCGCACAGTCCTATCGGATACGTACCTCGTGCGTCCCACATTGATTCCTGCAGTTATTTGACGAATTGCTGCGTGTCTATTAACATTGACCATTCTACACAGACGTCGGCGGTCTCTGTCGTTAAGTGCAGGTGGTCGCCCACTGCGTTGTCCATGATGGGATGGGATGCCTGAAATTTCCTACTCTCGGCACACTCTTGATACTGTGGATCTCGGAATGTTGAATTCACTAACGATATCCGCAATGGAATGACCCATGCTTCTAGCTCCAACTAACATTCCACGTTCAAAGTCTATTAATTCTCGTCCTGCCACCATAAATCACGAAAAACCTGTTCAGATGAATAAATTGAACTCAAATGAAAGCTCTGGAAAACGAACTGCGCATTTATACTTTTTCGCTGCGATACTACTGCCATCTGTATATTTGCATATTGCTATTCCATTACTTTTGTCACTTCAGTGTAATAATTGTATTATATGAATTTCATTGATTTGTTCGAAAATATAAGATCTCATTGTGAGCAAAATTCAAATTTTATTTTGTATTTTCAAAATTTGTTTCATAATTGTTTCTCGATTATTTTCAAACCAATCACTTTCTGTACCTTGTGTATTTTATGTTTGCTTGGAATGTTCTGTTGCTTGGCTGGTTGATGTAGCATCGTTTCATAGGTGTTGCTTGCTGGTGAACAAAATGGGATGATTATTTTCTGTGTAGTATGTGTTTATTTAAGTATGGAACATTTTTTCTTATTCTAACATCTGTAAACATATTAATTTTTTAAGAAAATAGTATCTCTATGAATGATAACTCACCCAATAGATGATGGCATTTGAGTAGTTCAGTAAATAGTAATAATAGTAATTGGGAAATAGTAAAAATGAAAATTTATCCAAAATTCGTAAAAAAACGAATTTCTTCTAAAACTAAAATTCCTAATGTTATCTTTAACTTTTTTATTTCATTTTTTTAATAAAACAACTTCAATTTCAAATTTCTGGCATGGATCTAATTTTGTCTTCTACTTAAATCAATATAAAATATTAAATAATCTTGTAACATAATTTTTTTCTGTTTATAAGATATTACTAAATTAAATATTTTTTAATTATTTTTGTTGATTTCCTCTTATGAATTTCATTTTAGTTTTGTAATAAATTTGTTTCTTTCATATATTTCCCCTGTTATTAGAAATCCCTAAAAAAATGAAACTATCAATTTATGTTGTAGTGCATTTATATTCACAGTTTAATTACTTTTGACTTAAAAAAAAGAGTTATTCTCACATCATCCTGTTTAATTTCATTAAAGTTATGGTTTGTGTGAAACTAGGAAATAGCGGCGAGACAACTGATTACTTTTCCTAGTAGTTAAAACTTTCTAGTTAAAACAGTCAGTTAGAAATAAATAGTTAAAATAGACTTAAAATTTTCGTTGTCAAATTTCCTGACATGAAAACCTGTGTGATTGACAATTTAAAATTAAAATTAGGAGACTACTCTTTTAAATTCAGATGCAAGAAATTATTACCAAAATTCTAATTATTCAGGAGAAATGTCGATGAATATAAAAGGCTAATTTTATTCTTTCTCTAAGCTTTGACAAAAATTTTCACGCCTATTATTGAAATATTCTAATTTTACTGACTTTACTACAAAACAAATATCGTCTTCTAAAATCGAAATACACGAAATAATTTTATACATCTTTAATGTTTAAATAATATAAAAATAAAATCTCAGAAATCAAAGCAACTTTCTATCAAGAAAGTTTTGATTTAATTCAGCATATATTTCAGGACTAATTAAATATAAAAATGAAAGGAGATGTTGAAAACAAAAGTAACTGACGACTATACGCTGTCCCCTGCACTCCTATAAATTTATTCTTAAGTATTTAAATTATTGTATGCAATTTTTCTGGTTATTCTCTTTGATTAAAAGGCATAGAAGTGCTTGAAATAATTTAAAATAGTTTTAAATAAAACATTAAATAGTCATAAACTGTGTCAAATCTGTGTGAAAAATAACCTGAACAAATGTATTTCTCAAATATAAACATTAAAAATTTTCATCAGTATATATTCGATTAAAATATTGGTTTCTACGAACAAAATTGCCATTGTTATAACTATACCGCTATCCAAATCAGCGAGAATAAATCAGCGATAAAAATGCAATAATCAGAGATAAAAACCTTGTAACTAACATTTATGAAAAATTTTGATTTAGGATTATTTCACAAAACATAGATGATGCACAACACAAAGAAAAGCATTCCAAAATCTTCCAAATTTCAATGATAAATCCATGTTTTTATTATAACTTTATTTTATAGAATCTTAGAAATGCCTTTTGGTTAATTCGAGGTGGCATATTTACTAAATTTGATTAATTTCAGGCTTAGAAATGTGTTTCAGTAAATTAGATAACAATATAGTGGCTAGCATTTTTGAAACGCATGAAATCAGTGTCTTTTATTTCTCTGATTCTATTGAATCAGAGAAATAAAATTTTCTGATGATTATCATTAATATTTCTCTGATTCTATTGAATCAGAGAAATTTCCTGTATCATTATTTGATATAGAAAAATTAGTTAAACCGTAACTCGAAGTATTTTATTCTTTTCAATACAATACCAATAAAATGAAAAAATAATCTATACACAAAGAGTAATCTCATTGTCCCATTTCTGATTCCACCACAAATTCTCATGATTCCACCACAAATAGAAACCATTGCAGTGTTATATATAGCAATGATTTCTATTTGTATTCCACCTTCATCATTAGTTATTTTATATCATAATTGTGATTTCTTGGATCAATAATCTGATTATTTATTTAATGCCATCATTAATTGTGATTTTTATGTTATTACTTAACATCTCCTATAGTAAATAACTGCACTTAATTTTCAAAGAGTTTCAATAGAACTTAAATTACGTTTATCTGTATTTTCTGGCATGTTTTATTACTTTGCATGGTAAATGAAGACCCTGGTATTACAAGTGATCTTTTGTTTTTTGCAGCATGTCTATTTAGATTTGAAATTTTTAAGAAATGATTAAAGGGCTATAACGCAATTCCATGTTGAAGTCACAAAGAAAATAATAACTCCTACGGAAGGAATCATGATTTGAAACTTCTTTACGAATTGATTATTCTACGCACTTCACTGTTAAATGCAGAGCTTCATGTCATCTTGGACAACATAACGATGCCGTCCGAAAATCACATTAGTACATCGAGTGTTAACTCATGCGCTCAAATAATTTATTATCCCAACATTTGAATTATGAGGATGCTTTTTGAAAAAAATATGGCTAATCCTTTTAATCTAAATAATTCAATTTTCATTTTATTTTACCCTAAAACTGAAATTAAAGTAAGTTTCACTATCGAAGTGGTGAAAATTGATACTGAAGATTTCGGATGAAAATAGAAAACATAAAATGAATTTCTTGGGGATTTAAATATTTTTAATGATGGATTTATGTGATTATACATCCCAAAATGATCATAGTATTTTTCTCCTCGCAAAAAAGACAGAACAAATTATTTTCTTGGATTGTGTGTTTTCAATACTTAATTTATTAATTAGCAATTATACCAAAACACACTTAAAAATTATTAATTAAAGCATAATAAGCACTAACACAAATAGAGCATTCAATGTGCCATAATAGGGAAATTAGCATTCCATCAAGAAAATAACACAGCAAAATTTTTATAGTATGTACAAACTCAAACACTGATAAACACATTGATAAAACTATTGTTTATTTACAATTAAATGGATAAGTAACAATGCAGATAAAAAATATTTAAGTAGCATATTTTAGCAAACAGAACTTAATATTTATACAGAACTTAGAGCTTAATATTTATGAAACAAAATTTTACGATATTAATACACAATAACATTTATCCAAATTTGAAATCACTGACCAAATACTAAAAAAAAATTGTACATAAAAAATCGTCATTTATTTCATAAGCAAAACAATTATTATTTCAAAAATAACATGTTGCATTCATACAGATACTTTTTTAAAGGACAAGAACCCAAAAATTTTTCTTCATAAATTTACAAAAATGTGGCTTATGTGAACACAAATAAAGCAGTAAAATGAAGCAATTTCTAAATTAGAATTCGACATTATCTCTACTACTGCCCATGGCCCTTTCTCTTCATACTTCAAGTCATTCATTATTAAAGGATCGGAACACTGTGACTGCGGTGAAGGAGGCAATCCCCTTCATTGTGCCACTAGCTGTCCTCTCACCACATCTTCCCATCTCATAAACCCCAACCAAGACCCAGAAAGAATCTGGCGGATCAACGTTAGGGGAAACAAGATGTCCGAGATCAAAATTATAAATCTTGTGCGGTTCCTACAAGACAACGAGGAATTGATCTCCCCAGATCCAAGTCCTGAATAAATTTTCGTCTCGTATCTCAACAAAGCTCTTCTCCATGGTATGTTAACTTCAATAGAATTCATTTACTCACACTCCCCACCGAGCACCTTCATCATTTTAATATTGTATGAAGTAACTTTTTCTGTGCACCGTATATAAACTACATTTTTTCTCTTAAATATTTCCATGTATATCTTTTCAAACGATTGAGAATCCAAGAGATTCCAAATTCGAAGATATTATGTGACGAAAGAAAGAATGAAAGTCCAGTTTATTATTATTCTTGTTATTATTATTTATTTATCTGGTTTGGAGCCGGAAACAGGGAAGAAATCCAAGAATGCATGGCTGCATTTGCAAACAGCTTAAATCACCACAGATCATCCAATGCCGACAAATTATGAGTGACATAATCATAAGGAAATTATCAATTTATGTGAAGCATTAAGGATCAGGTCGGGTTTTGGCAAGCCTCTCAGGTATATGGAAGACATGAGAGCCACAGAAAAGTCATGCAAGCGAGGGATGTTTCGTTTTATCAAAGGGGGAGATACATATTATCGATTAAGCCTCGCGAAGTGATGATCTCTGCTCTTTTACCACCGGCTAAGCTATTTCTCATTTCCATCTGTGTATGGTCATCAATTTCCGTCTTAGCCTCTTCTGTTGTCATTTGCTATATATCAAGGATCACACGTGACAGTCTGGGGTTCACCACTCTGTTCAATCACACCAGAGTATTTATTTCGAAGAAAAGGCTAGTCTCTAATCAATGGATATGCCATGAGGAGGGAGTCAGTGCAGAATTTGACTACTCAAATTCTGCACTGACTAGCAACAAACGGCTACAACATTCTCTCAGGGGGGAGGGGGCTCTATCACGTCTCTTCGCACTACTTGCCCCTGGGTTCACATATCAGGCTCCCCGGCCATTCACATAGCTCGAAAAATCAGTCAGGTGGTGGGTGCGTGCCCAAATAGTAACGGTCAAGGACTTGGATTTCTATAGGTCACGCTCCGAAGCCTTCGTCATCAGCTTTCTCCAAATGCTGTCTTTAGGGCTTCTCGTAAAAGTCTCCCAATCTCTCTTCTTGTCCGAGTTCCTTATTTTGTTCTCTGTCTTTTGTCAACTTCTTTCTTTCTGGTTGTGGTATTTTAATTTTTAATAGCTTTTGGGAGATAATTTTAAACCTGCTAAGAAATTTCTTTTCCTGTTTCCCTGTTTCTTTCCCGACTTGTCTGTCACCGAATAAGACAGAAATCCGACTAAGAAGTTTCTTTCTCAGAAAAAAAGGACCAAAGATCTTCAAGCATCTTTAAGTTTATGGATGATCACTCAGAATTCAAAAATAGTCACTTTATAAAAAGGGAGATGGGGATTTCTTATTCACGAGTTTTGGAGAAGAGATAACACATTTCCTATCTCAAATGTCCAAAAAAATCTCCATTATCGTTACACAAAACTCAGAATCTCAGAATTATTTTCACGGGAAAGAAGGATTTGAAAACTTTTAAACATCCTCTTAGAAATGTCCTTTAGCCTACAATATATTGGCTTATTTTAATAGATTTTATTTTGGTTCCCAATCAAAGAAAAAATTAAATTAAAGCAAAAATAGCTTTATCAAAGAAATAATTAATTTTATCAAAGTGAAAATAAAACACATCATTACCATACACGATACAAAACACATATTTACCAAGACTTTTTAAAAGATTATTATTTCATCATACTAATAACAGACTGCTACAGGAATACTTATAAGATCCACGTCATTATATCAATTTTTATATTAAACACTATCGTTAAATCGATTTTTATATTAGACTCTATATCATTTTTATAGTAGACGCGCATCATTATATCAATTTTTATATTAAACACATATCATATCAATTTTTATACTACACATACATCATTATATCAATTTTCATATTAAATGTGTATTTATTTGTCGCATTTCTGCAGCTAAATCTCTAGAATTTAAATCTGAGATGCTATTTTATAAATTTATAAACATGAACTATGGATTCACTTAATCTGTTTAGTGTTTTTTTTTATTTTAATTTACTTTTCTTTCTCGTCTTTCTGAAAAGTTTTCAGCAAATATTGATTCAAAAATTCTTCAATCCTTTTTTTTTTTCTTAAAAAGTATTCAACTGAATTTTCTAACATATCAAAGGAAAACAGCATTTGTTCGTGGCTTATTTCTTTTTTTTTAATTTCATTTCAAATGGAAGAGTACACACACAAAAAAGGGAAAAAATACAGAAGTTTGTAATCGTTTCTGGAAACAGTCGAAGTGTATAATCCATTGAAAAAAAAATAGAAAGAGTGTTCGTTCGGAGAAGAAGCGATACTCTAAATGCATTCAAAGCCACTTTTTTATAGAGTTTCGAAAAAGAAAACAAGCTGATCTTCTGTCTTCTCAGAAAAAAAATGCGCATTGATTGAAAAGTCAGGGAAAAGTTGTTTTTCTGGAAATGCCGACGAAGCACGGAGTTTTATTCATTTTTATTTCACTTAGCTTTTATCCGTGCAATGTATGTAAACTGGGCATTGACTGAAATAGGAAATCTGAAGCACTTATGCTGAAATTATTTATTACAGGTCATATATTGACAAAAATAACAGAATATTAAAAATATTTCCAATGAAATAATAAATTTTCTAATTTAGTCGTCCTTTTTTATTCTTTAGGAAATATATTACAGTGATTTTTCTTTGAAATATTCCAAATTTAATGCTGCAAAATATAAAAGATCAAATACCACACTATGGTCTTAGCAATATCCAGAACTTTATGTAAACAAAAATAATCAGCAAAATGTCAGATAATTCAAATAATTTAATATTGATCCACATTTTGGTTTTCATTTTCAAAAATAAGATCCAAGTTATGTGTAATAATATACCGCTTTAAACTATTAACACATAAATTAAACAATGAAATATTTCTGCATTTTGAATACTCTTATTATTTCTAAACTTAACTTCAGACTGCATTAATCTAATAAACTGAAATAAGCTTAAAGATATAATTCTAGTTCCGACGAGTAAAAGAGGAGTCATATGTTTTAAAATAACTTTCAAAGTTATTGAATTTTATGAATTCGTTGTAACAAATAAATGTTATATTTTTGTTTCTTATAAAATTATATGATTAATTAGATGCGTTTTTAATAATTACTAGAAAAAACCCTGTTTTTCTACTCATAGTTATTAAAGAAAAAGTCAAAACTTTCATTTCTGCAGTCAGTAAAATCAAATCCATTGTCTTATAAGACAACAATTTTGCAGTTATGGAAGAATTTTGCAATCTGTAGATGAACACATATAAAAAAATTTCTCCGTGAAATAATAAAAGTTAATAATTGAAATGTTATTTTAAGATAACAAATATTGAAATTTCATATTTTGAATTAAAAGCCATATTAATTTCTATCTTAACATCGAATCAATCAATGATTTGCTCTACATTTTCTTTTCTTCCTCGGCCCTTTTTATCAATGAATAGTTAGTCACCCTCAAACTTCTGCAGCTATCTTAATGTATAGTCGATTGATTTAGTTTTTAAAAAATATTGATTTAGTTAAAAAAAAACAGTTAATGCTCAACGTTTTGTCACGATTAAAATCAATCTTAAATGCATTGATAGATTAAATTGATTGATTAATTCTATTCAAAGTGCTGCTTTATCATTTATTGTTGCAGAATCGACTCCAGCTACACGTCTCTCTTGTGGTCTCTATTTGGTGTCATTCCAATAAAAGAAATCAGTAGTCGAAGAGACCAGGCTTTTACAAAGTGGGTTGGACATGCTTTGCTTGGAGCCTATATGATAATGGCAATGACTGTCATGATCAACATGCTCATCGCTATGATGTCTCGTTCCTTTCAAGACATAGAGGTATTAATGCTAGTACCATCCAATTTATTCAAGTAGTTCAAGAGAAAAGGTACAACAGCTTAAGGTTCGATTAGCATATGGTTTCATCAAATCGAAAATGCTACTATAATTCGGATATACATACCTAACAATGAAGTAACAATTCCTACTTTTAAAAGAGATAGAAAGATATTAGCTTAAGGAGAATGTAAATATGATTTGGAGGTGTAATGTTAATCATTTTGCCTTTAATTTTATTTCTTCACTTTTAATCTTAAAAGTATTTAAAACGTTTCACCCAACTACTCCTCAAGACTGATTATTTTCCGTTGAATTTTGCTCCCCAATGTGATCCCAAAAGCTGGTATATGAGAAATATATGATAATCAAAGTGTGAAAACATTTTCCCTGTTATCCTGGAGCTGGCTTTAGAGAGTAATTCTGAAGAAATAAAGTTCCACTGTAGATACATAGATCTCACGTGCCGGCTTTCTGGCACAGAGGTAGCACATCTTCCTCGTGTTCTGGGAGTCCCGGGCTCGAGTCCTGGTTTGGGCATGGTGGTTCTTCTGTGTGCTATCTCTGAGATGTGTGACTTTACCCCCCTGTAAAAAGGGTCTGTGCAAGCAAATGCGGTGAGTGTATTGGTAAGTCGTACTATTGGTCCTAGTTGGCACTACTTCAAATACAAGAGGCGCTCCTTTCGACTTAAATCTACTGCTCTATCAGCGGGGAACTTGTCCATGGCAAGTGTCGTTAGTAACAACAACAGATCTCACATGCCATATGTTAAGCCTTTACTGCATGAATTAATAAATCGTAGAAAAAAACTATTTCATGGTGGAAATAGCTTTATTTAACTATCAATAAGACATATTAAAAGAAAAATAATGAAAAAGTTTTGTATTTTGATTCTTTTAAGGAACCATATATGGGATAGTATGCACAGAGACAAAAACCTTTACGGTTGAAAAGCGAAAAAAATTTTATCTGTCGAGAAAGATGAGTATATTGACTTCAAGAAAATAATTTTTTTGTGAAAAGGTACTTACGTTTTACTCTGTTATCATTTTTTGAAAATTAATCACTCGCACTTCAATTCTGCCCTTTCACCCACTTGCACAAAAGTGAGGTTATTTCGAAATGTCATAAAATCACAGACAATTTTTTTGCATTTTATTATTTTTATATATATATTTGATGGATTAAAATAGTTTGAATTATTTTATAATACTTAATTTGGAAATAAAATAGAATCAAAACTGCAATACCAAATATTGGCTCATATGCGGTAAAGGGTTAAATAATGTGAATAGTGTAAGACTCACTACGATCCGCTTTAAAAATGTCTCAAAGATTTCTTCCTGCCAGATAGGTTTCTGTTGAATCTTAGTTCAATTTAGAATAGGAATTTCGAAGATTCTAATTTTAGTTGATAAATACACTAGAAAAATAATACCAATATTTTTTTAACTTAAGAATCTTTTTAATTGCTTTTTCAGAAGACATTACATTCCTCTTTTTAAAAAATATGCAGGGAGAATCTCACATCTCTGGAGTCTTGTCAAAGGGATAATGAATCTGCCCCGTGATGTGAGTGTTCCGGGTTCGAGTCCTGGTTTGGGCAGGATTTTTCTTTGTCTGTTTTTTATCTGTGAGGTGCTTTCCTCGATAAAAAAAAGAGGTTGAGTAAGGGAATGTGACGCATGAAGTAGCTAAGTCGTACTCTTGATTCTAGTTGGAGCAACTGAAAAAATAAAAGACCCTCACTTTGCTTAAATCCCTGACAGTTAACTGTCAGCAGGATTATAAAATGTCATAAGTCACAAAAACTTCAGTTCTGATATTACAGTAAGAGAACTACAATTTTGAAAACAATCGGTTGGAATTTTACAAAACACATTAAGCAAATTTAATGCGCTTCAGTGCTTTTCTTTAAATTACATATATTCCTTACAAAGCTGTATGGAAAGAAGTTTGAGGAATTCTATTAGATATTCTTTTCATTTCAAAAAATTTCCTATTAGATCAATTAGATATAGATATATAAAAAAACTCTGCTGTTACTCAATTCACCAAAGTAATATTTTTATTTCTAAATAATGATGACCGTTTTATTACATTATGATAGACACAATTAATTTTTTTAAGTTCAGACGTCCAAAATGTTATTCTTTAACGTAAACATGGCAAGTATATCTTTAAAGCACAAAGGCGATAAATGAACTGATATGCAATAACACTTTATTTATCAATTACAATCCAATTACTTTATTACAACAAAAATAATGAAAAAACTCTGAGCAATTAGAATTACATAGGCTATTAATTGATGTTATCTTCATTAAATGATATGTTATTACAATTGAGAAAAATTATTTAATCAAAAAAAGTAATTACATAAAAGGTTACACATTAACATTTTTATTAATGCTCTAATTATCAAAACCAATTTCATTTCAGAAAGGAAATAATCTTAAACTGTCTTGCATTGATTTAACCTTTTAGCTACTGATGGTACTTATAAGTACCATTTAAATCTGGATTATATTTTCGTAATATGACTATTTTTACTGATTGTATTCTAAAAAACACGGATAATGTAACCCAAATAGCAAGAAGTTAATATAAGCTAAAAGTAGGAACGAAAAATATTTAATTAATAATTCAATTCATTAAGAGATTTCTATTAATTACAATTTTTCTGTTGGGTCCTCTGGGATTATTCTGCAAGGAAACTTAACTACTGGTGCAAAAATGTTGGAAAATTGATGGCAGGATTATTCAGTAAATAAAGGATTAAGGGATTTAAATTTGAAGGAGAGGAAGGTAGAAACTAGATTTAACGAAACATGTTGTCAACTCTTTACAAGAGAAAATATCATTTTTAAAAATTAATAAGAATTTAAAAGTAATAAGTTATTTTTAAAAATGCTATACAAAATCCTTTTGGTGATGATACTACAGTCTGTAAAGAAATATAAATAAAGTTTTAAATACAAATACAATATTGATTTAAATACAATTTCAATTGAATAATCGAGTCTTAAACATGTTATAGAATAATAAAAATTGTTTAAGAAATATAGAACAAATATAAATAAATTTTTAAGTACAAATAAAATATTGATTAAAAACCATTTCTAATAGATAATTGAACCTTGGACATTTTACCGAATAATAAAAATTATTTTTAAAAAGCAGAATCGATCTGTAAAGTATATAGATTTTGATATCAATAATTAATACTCCATAGTTTATTAAATAATAAGGTTATAATAAAATAAAAATAAATACGAATTCAAAGATTCATTAGTAATATGTCAAATTTAAAAAAAATTATACTAAAAATTGTATTAATTAAAAAAAGAATTATTCATTAATTTGTCGCAAAAATACGACTAGAATAATAATGATTCAAATATGATTTCTATTTTTAAATTCAATTATTTCTACCAAAACCTTTTAAAAATTAATTTATCTTCAATTCTTTTGTTTGAAAAACAACACCACGTTTTCTTCCCAATTATAGAAACTCCACGGATGTATAAAATTAGTTTAAAAAAAGTTTTAATGAAGATTTGAAAAGAGAATGATGTAAACCATCGAAACTTTTGATTCTTAATTCAGAATTAAAGAAGTAATTGGAGAATTCCTGGAGAAACAATTTTTGATAATTACGCAATACATAATAACTTATTCCGTTATTTAAGATAGTATTGTTGTTGTAGTTTCTTATGGCACTGATATTTTTTGTTTTGTTTTATGCTTGTATCGTGCTCAGTACGTGCGAAGAATGTTGCCATTCTAACGTTCCTTATCATTAATATGATGTAGTATAATATCTTTACAGTTATGTTTGTTGTTTCTTATGGCACTTGCCCTGGACAAGCTTGTTGAGGTAGTCAGCGATTTAAGCCTATTCAGCGTCTCTTGTTTTGTAGTAGCGCCAACTAGGGCCAAGAGTACGACTTTTGCTACTCACTCGTGTTGTGTTGTTGTTGTGACTAATGGCATTTGCCGTGGACAAGCCCGGCTGATACATCAGAAGATTTAAGCCGGAGGTATACGTCTCTTGTTTTACAAGTAGCGCCATCTAGGGCCAAGGGTACGACTTAGCTACACACACGTCACAATCCTTTTTAGGGGGCGGGCTACATTCATGCAAATTCATTCATACATCTCAGATCGTAATTTAGACCTGAAATAGAGAACGATCACCTCTGAACCAGTACCCCCAGTGATATTACTCTCGATATGGAGGACTTAGCGACCACGAACAGATTTAAGAGCACCAATCGCCACACACTCGGGAAAAGCTTTGGTCGGTGAGGTTCGAACCCGTAACCTAAGGAGTACGAGTCCAACGCTCTACCAACCAGGCCATCCCATCCCGTTACTCACTCGTTCCATTCGCTTGCACAGCCCCTGTTATATAGTGAGGCCCATTCACATCCCTTACAGATAGAAAACAGAAGAACAACCAGGCCCGAACCGGGACTCGAACCTGGGATGCCCAGATCATTGAGAAAATAATCTACCCTAATACCAGGAAGCCGGCCTTAAGAAAGTATGATTTCGAGATATAAATAAAAAATAATTCTAGACAAAGAAAGCTTTTTTTCGACTAATGAAATCTAATGTATAATATTATCAATTACTCCCAATAGCATAGAAAATTTACCATGACATGATTTGAATATATGTTAAATAAATTTCCAAAAAACATTTATGGAACAGTTTTATTCCGCAAAATTTACACCAGTTACTGTGATGTAGAAGACGAACAAATCAGATCTGGTAAGCGTTAGAAGAAATGCAATGTTGTAAGACTTTACTCATCTGCCTAAAATAATTTTAACTAATTAAAAATATTTCATCTCTTCTTTGTTTTTGATCTTAATCCGAAAAATTAGTTTTGATAGTCTTATCTCACTGAAAGTCATGATATTCAATTCTGAATTCCTTAACAGTAGAACCATGTGTAAACTCCTTCCCCTGATACTAAAGGATTTTTAAATACTGAAATACAAGCGTCCCACCTTGTTTTGAAACTGACTTAACTTTCTGTTTGTCTTTTACAACAAGAAAAAAAGCAAGAAATTTATGAGAAATAATATAAAGTAAGAAATATGTGAGCTCAAAGACATTTGAAAAACTTGCCACTATCTTATTACACAATCATATACGCAAATAGTAAAAAATGGGGTTTAAAACCAAAATTGTCCTATCCCTATTAGGACAGGATATTTCCACAACGTTCTTCGATAATTTGACAATAATTTGAGGTTTAGTTTAATTTAGTTATGTTAACGTACCATTGTAAAGCAACGCTAAGACTATTTGGGGACTGACCTGGCCAGTTTTAATCGAGGTCGGATGACGAGAATGACACCTGAGCTGGTATCCCCCTCTCCACACCACACCAGCGGGAGGACATTTGGTATGGCGGATTTAAAGTGAAACAGACCCCCTTACACGACGTTTCTTCGGTGGAATAGGGTGTTGTATTTCAAAAAACACCACTCACGCGGTGAGACCTTACCAGCAGGGCATCGCGGCCCTCAAAAATTTGAGAAGATAGTTGTTGTTTGTCATTTTGGGCTAATATGGCTTGTATCCTCTATAAAATCTCTGACGTACTTTTAGGATAAAAGCTTCTGGGTGGGGGTTTTTTTTCTTCAAAATATCAGGGCCTGCCTGAGGCAGGGGCAAATAGGGCAGTTGTCCCGGGCCCCCACATAAATGAGGACCCCCAAATCGAATAATAATTTTATTTTACGCTTTCTTTTTTAATGAATGCTCTTTATTGCTAAAGTAGTGAAGAAGAGGGGGCCCCAAAGAAGTTTTTGTCCCGGGCCCCAACTAGGGTAAGTCGGGCCCTGAAAAATATAATAGATAGTTTTATTCAAAACATAAATCTTGATATCAAATGTTTTTCTAAACTTATATCTCACAGGATAGCTCAGATGACTAATCTTTCAATATTTCAACATCATATCACATTAGCTTTAGATATTTCGGAATATTCCAGCAATGAAAACCGGGATAGAAAAACTCTTATTCTTTTTATAATAATATTTATTCAGCGTATAATAAATTCTATGAGCATCAACTTGCTTTGCTTAAGTAATTTAAGTCCATAAACTGGCTTTAGTTTATTTGGTATTTATATCCTCTAGCTTATTTTTGTGAAAGTGTCTTTAATTAGTTTCTTTCGTGATACCTCAACTTTGAATGTAGGACCACGCCGACAGAGAGTGGAAATTCGCCCGATCCAAACTGTGGATGAGTTATTTCGATGAAGGCTCTACTCTCCCGCCTCCTTTTAACCTCATCATTTCACCTAAATCCATCTACTATTTCTGCCGAGGTTGTAAAAACCTTTTCCTCAAGTTCATAAGGCAAAGCTCTCGTCTTTGTGGAGTTAAGTCACTTGATGGAGCCGTAATTAAAGTAAGTGAAATGGAAATGAAATACAAAATATTTTAGTTGCTCTTATCATGACTTGCAATTGCGATGGCAGATTTTTTTAACACTCATTTATAGTAATGACCAGGGATGACAAACCTATGGTAGGTGTGCCATTGATGGCTTGCAACAAAATATTTTGGGCACGCGATTGATCAAAACTGTTTGCATGTGACTTCATTTGATAAACTGAACAAATCCCACATCGATTGATTGAAAATTGTAGAATTTGAGATACAACTGATTGATCTCAATTTTAGTTTAATATAGATATAAAATTTATTGAAGCAAGGAATAAAGTCGGAATTGATTGAAACAGAAAGATTAACAAGTAATATAAGTTAAAAGGCCAGTAACGAAATTTTTGAAACATTGAATTCAATTCCAGACACATTTAACTGTTTGAAGAAGCTGGTTGGTGCTATTTTAACAATCATTTATGGTAATGACCAGGAATGGCAAACCAATGGCACGCGCCATAATATTTTGGGCAAGCCAAAGATCAAAAAGATTTGCATGTGATTTCATTAGATAAACTAAACGTGTCCCAAGTCGATTGATTGGAAATTGTAGAATTTCAAATGAAAATGAGTGATTTCCAGTTTAGTTCAAAGTGGATTCAAAAATTTATTGTAACAAGGAAAAAGTCAAAATTGATTGAAACAGAAAGATTAACAAGCAATATAAGTAAAAATGTAACCAGTAAGCCAGTAACGAAATTTTGGAAACATGGAATACGGTTCGAGACGCATTTAACTGTTTGAAGAAGGTGGTTCATGCTATTTTAACAATCATTTATAGTAATGACCAGAAATGGCAAACCAATGGCACGCGATATAATATTTTGGGCAAGCCAACGATCAAAACGGTTTGCATGTGACTTCATTTGATAAACTAAACGTGTCCCAAGTCGATTGATTGGAAATTGAAGAATTTCAAATTCAAATGAGTGATTTCCAGTCCAGTTCAAAATGGATTCAAAAATTTATTGAAATAAGGGAAAAGTCGGAATCAATTGAAACAGAAAGAGTAATAAGAAATATAAGTAAAAATGCCAGAAACGAATTTTTCGAAACGTGGAATTCGATTTGAGACACATTTAACTGCTTGAAGAAGTTACCTCATGCTATTTTAATCATATTTTTATCTATCTATGCCTGTGAGTCAATATTTTCACAGATGAATAACATTAAAGATTAGCTTAGAAACCGTTTGGCAGATCACTCCAATTCAGCCTCCATTCTACTTAAAGCTAAAATCTTACAATCCTATATTTGTTATCTAATCTGCAGCAACAGAAGTTAAATTAATGTTGCTTTAATTTGGTTTACGCATATCACTATAACCTCTACTACTATAAAATTCAAAATGTATTTTCTCGTAGTAAATCGAGAGAGTAAGAGATTTCGTAGTAAATCGTAGAGTGTTGAGTTGTTTGTATTTGATTTTATTATTTTCCCAATAAAGTAAAAATTAGTTGCTGGGCTTTCTATATTTCAGTAAACATTTCTTTAGAAAAAATGGCACGTTGATATTTAAAGGCTCGCCATCCCTGGTATTGATAATTTTTACAAGCTACCGTGTGCATTTAAAGTAGTTGTAACATTCTAAAATGCCAATTACAAGCAAAGATGAGCAATAATGCAGAAAAGGATTTGAGACGTAAATCTTTTTGCAAAGGAATTTCATACAGGTCTTTACTGAAATAAATTTAAATTATCACAAATTAGAACTGATAAATATTTACCGTTTCATAATTTGTACGTACAATATCAATATCACCAATACCTTAAAATATCACCACTAAAAACTTACATTTTCACAAAAATTTCTGATTCGATATTTCTGTTTCAAATATGTAAATAGACTTCAAAATTTTTCAATAAATTTTATTTTTTTACAGCCGGAAGACAAATCTGTAAGTTACATTGGCGACATTATTCAAGAAAAGGTAAAGTATTCCTAAATGCAACTCTTTCTTAACATTTCCAAACATGATTGTTGGAAGATATATTTTATACATTTCAATACCATTAAATATAAATTTTTTAATCTTTTGATTGGTGTTTTAGATCGATCCAAACTCATGTATAAGTCCTCCTCTCGAAATAAATAAATTGAAAAACAAAGTAAATTACCAGGTAAAACATTTATTTAATTTAGCATAGAGTCGTGTGAGTAGAAGTAGTAGCTCGTAGTGTGCTATGCGAGTAGAATAGCTGTAGTAAATTAGTAGTTCGTCGTTCTATCTCTATTTATTTTGTTCAGATTATTTTCATTTCCTGCACAATGAATACCTCTTAACTGAATTACTTGAAGTACTCAGTAGATAGTAGAGTAGATACAATCATATATTTTTTGAGTAAAACCGATAAACATGTTTGTTTTCGTCATTTTATTTATACTATTCAAAATATTTCACTTTTAATGGCTGATGTAGAGGAGAACAGATTTTCAGCCTGAGAAAATAGAATTCTTTATAGTTTCACTTAAAAATAATAATACTAAATACTTAATATTTCTTAAAATGGTTAAAATTCCCATTTTAAATCCCTAATGTAGTTTTAAATGTCATCAGAGTGCTTCTGAAGTAAATTTTTTATTCGTCCTTATCATTCTGATGTTCATTCTGTTCCATAAAATATATTAAAATAAGAATTAAATTTACATTTGAAGTCATTTTAGGTAGATTCCTACAGGAAGACAACCTATAGCAATGATTCTTATGACATGACTTCGGTACTATTTCTTCAGTTTTTCACTGATCATGGTCTCTAGAGCCTAAACCTAACCTCCGTTCAGTGTGTGTGTGTGTGTGTGTGTGTGTGTGTGTGTGTGTGTGTGTGTG
>JAOUZG010050968.1:7950150-7979060 GCA_026289955.1 Argiope argentata | reverse complement strand
TATATATAGGGAGAGTGTGAGCTAACTGTAGGAATTGAAAAATGCACAATAAAATTATTCTATATTTAAATACGCTTTCGGGTTTTTTTTTTCTGAAAGCTTACATTTTAATCATGTTAATTTTAATTTGAAAAAAACTTTTCCTCTTGCCTTAAAAAATGCAAAAGAAACCCTTTTACTTCCTATTTTTTCAGTAAAAGAGTACAAAAATACCGTCTAGACATTGCGGCATTTTTACTCATGTAACGTAAACGATTTAGTATACTCGGTCATTTTTATAAATTTATTGATTAATTCCATCTTATACAATCTTAATTGATACCTTCCCTTTACTTTATAAAATAAATTGGTTGAATTTTTTTCAGGTACGAATTACGAGAAGACCGAAAAAGAGAGACTGCCAGAAACACTGGGCAAATTGATAGCATAAAGCGAGACATTATTCGGTCTCTCAGTGGCAGTCAAATGTTGGGACCTGTCACGCCCTCCTCCGCGTCACCGCCCCCTATAGATCATCGAATGGCGGTTCGCAGTGCTGATGACATCACTGAGGACCACGACAGAGACAGAGTGTACTCAGTACCAACTTTGACGTTGTCGAACCACGACATAGATATGATAAGAAAAGAAGTGGTGATAGGTGTGCAAAAGGAACTCAAGGCCCTTCTAAAAGAGTTACAGCCGCAACCTGCGATCACTGGTCAAGTTATCCATCCTCCACCCCATGTGATACCCCCTCATCCTCAGCCTGGAATAAGATTACATCCCAATCTTCCACCAGCAGTTCCAGACCTCGCGTCCGATCTTTACCAAACTCATCTTTTTACCCAACTTTAAAGAAGATTTCGCTTTTAGATGTACTTTGTCTTCTGGTCCACGAAAGACTCTATACTAACCAATCTATTGGATTATTTACAAATTGATAGATTTCTAATAAGGAATTTCAAGAATTAAAATCGTTTTAAAGTTTATCAGTCTACGAAGAATTTTATCCATCTTAATTATTAGATAGACATAAAATTCAACTTCATTGGATTAATTTATACGCATTACAGTAATAAGCCGTAGATTTTTAAAAAATATCATTCTTAATCAATACTGATAAAATCATTGCATAGTTAAAATTCAGTGGTAATATAGTCAATGCATATATTTAGCTTATAAAAACATTAAGATAGATGTTTAGGCTCTTTTTCATTCTTTTCAATTTTATTTGACTGATATCTTTAATTTATAAATAAAAATTTTTAATTCTGAACAAAACAGTTATAGCGCAGTGAATGGTCTTTTTTAATTTTCTTAAAATATTCTTTTTTTAAATTTATTTTATGATTTATTTCTTCTTTGACAAAGAAAGAAAACAAAAAACACAAATGAGCTTTTCCCGTTTTCAGAAAACTCGATCTATCTGATATTCAGAAAAACACTGATAACTTTGGTTTCCTTTTAAAATAAACTACTATTTTGCTATTGATTTTTTAGATATACGGACCAATTATCCGAAGATGAATTTCCTAAATATTTTCATCGTGTCACTCCTATTGTTTGTGTTGTTCTCGAGTGTTTCCTAACATAACATTTAGCTTGCCTTAGAAATTAACCATACATTCTTATCATGTAATGTTTTGAGCATTCAAGGTGAAAAGATTCATGATAAGTTTTTCGAAAAGTTGAAAAAGCGTTGAAATCAATGCAAAAGAAAGAAGCAATGCCTAAGATAGCATGTGTTAATAATCAATTATAAACATATGCATTTAATATTTGCTTGACTGTGTAATATATGTAATTTGATGATGTTAATACATAGGAACGTATTCTGTATTTATTTAATTACTGAAATAAAACATTCTGTAGCTTTCATCTAGAGAGTCATATATATATTAATGTCGAAAGATTTCCAAATTTAACAATACATTAATTCATTCTGATAAAAAATAAATTAATTGTAATTAGTTATTACATTTGAAAATATAAATTTTAGTATTAATACATCAAATTTTTGGAAAAAATAATGTAGCGAAATCTTCTAAAATACCTGTATTTAATATTAGTTTGAAAATAGAAGTTTTGATCTGTTGTTCGTGTACCTGTTTCAAAGTAGTTTTAAACGTTTCTCTATATTAAAACGAGAGTGACGCAACTGTAATTGTTAAACATTCCCTTAACGTGTTTCTACTTTTGTCTTACTAGGAAATATAATCGAAGCATTCAAAATGTCTTTTAGTCTGACCTTCGAAAGTGTTTATGTGAACAATATTTCCTAAAATATGTATCAGTGTGTAAATACTATGTTATCGACCGATGTATACATAAGTTTCTTTGTTGTCATAGTGTTTGGTGCTTATGTAGAAGGACATCACTTAAGATTGTAGTCATCTAATAATTGTTTCATCAGTGGTTTTAGAACAACAAATTAAATGGACTTTGAAAAAAATCCGTATTAGATTATACTATATATATCTTACTGAAAATTGGTATGAATTCATGTGTATAAAGCAAAGGAAAATACATAAAATAAATAAAATATTATTTTAACATTAATCAGAATAAATTATCCTTATGCATTTCCCTTATTTCCTTGTATTAAAATATAACGCTTCTTTAATAAATTTTTAACTCCTATTTGATCTCGGATTTGAGAAATTTGATTTGTTTTTCTTAATATTTTTATCATTAATTTTGTTTATAGAAACTTGCTTTTTTGTTTCAAAGTTGTATTTTCCATTGCGTATTATACTGAAAGATTAACAGCTGTGCATTCGATGCCTGTGAAAGGTATTTCATATGATCCAACAAGTCAACTACGCAAGAAAACTTAAAGCGGTATTTTTAAATCTCAAAGTATATTTATGAATATATAGTGATAGTAGTCAGTATTTTTGTTGGATTATGTGTTTATTATTATGCTCTATATTTTTAAATTAAATCTTTTTAGATTTCACAACTAAAATCGTAGATTAAATAAATTGCCCATATAGTGTACTAGAGCCCATACCTTTATTCTTGCACGACTGTCTGTTTTACAAGAATATTGTTCGTGTGTTATACACTTAGACAAGAATTATTTATATATTATTATTACTTCTGATGTCGTTACATCAAAGGTTTCTAATTGAATTGTATACAACAATTGTCTATTTGTTCCCTCGAATTTATTCAAAAAAAATTTCAATTTTCTTCGAAAATTTTATCACTTCTTCCCAACAATAATAGTATAAATTATAAATAAAGAATAGAGGTATTTTCAAATCAATATTATTACTTTGGAAAATACGAATTTCAAATTGAATTTAGAAATTTGTAAGCGATCAAATCTATTCCTATAACTCAGACATAGTGGTTTCACATTCATTAATATCAAATTAATATGTAAGAATTAATTTAAGGAAGTATTTTATTTTTCAATTTTAAAATTCAAGGAAAACTATTTTAGTATTTCTTTTTTTAAATTTTAATATGTTAAAAAATAAAATTATATTTACATCATTCTAAGGTATGGTCAAACAAATATTTATTATAAATTAACTTTATTTCATTGATATTTAATAAACAATCTCCTATTGTGATTAATGATATATTATGATTAATGAAAAGTTGTGATTAATGATATACAGTCCTTGTGAATTCCCAATAATATGAATCATAGTTTCGCTATAATCCTTATAAAATTTCAGAACTTAATATTTTGTGCATTTCAAATCATAAATTGTGAATTCTAATATTTATTATTATACATGCAGTTATTCTTTATTTTCATTATTTTCTGGCAGAAATATTGTTATCGAGATAGAATTCTCGAAAACAGTTTGTTGTTCTGTTTGTTGTTTTAGTTTATTGTTAGAATTTAATTTAAATTTTGAAAATTTTTAAAACTGAACTGTATGTTAGATGTATACTAAAACCACTTTACTATATTGTTGCACATTTCTTTATTATGGCACCTGAAATATCGAGCTTCAATCTAGAATTCTAACATTTCTTAATTCTCTGATGCCTAAACTATTACTTACTGCCAATGAAGAATTCGAATCTGGTGTATCCAATGCACAATATATCTTCCTTCGATTTTGTTTGATTTGAATCCTTATGGCATAAAAGCCAAACTATGAGATATGATATACGAAGATAAAAAAAATTTCATCATATTTAAATCTACATTGTGATTCTTTTCAGACAAAAAAGATAAAATAAATGTTATTATAACAAAAGGGGGAAAATGTACTTACTCTTACCATATGTTTCAGAATTAGAATCAATAACAATAATAAAATTTACATAGGAAATATAAAGATCTATCAAAACATAAGCACATCAATGTTTGTAAATGGTTTACCGATTTATAAAATACCAGCTTATGAGAAATATCGACATAGAAATGTAAGCAGTCTTGTTTCCCAACTCTCATTGGCCAACTAATAACGAATTATATCGAGCAACATTGCGCGGCTTAGATGCTTAGTTGGGCATTAGAGGATTAGATTATTATTCAGTTGTAAATGCTGCAAGTAATTCCAAATCCACCAGTTATTATGTCTATATTCTAGCATATTTCCGAAATCAATCAAATTCTAGCATATTTGATTGATTTCGGAACAATTCGTTCATTTCACTGTCTTCCCATTTTCTATTATATTATTTTCTTTTCACAGCTGCAAAAATTCACTCTTAAAACTGCCATCTTTCTTTTCAGTTGCCAATGTTATAGTAACCATTTACGTTTAAATTCCGTTGCTGCTTTAAAATGCTAAAAAAATCATCCTTTAAGTTATATCCTGTTCCATGGATATCCTATTTCATGTCGTCTTGTTATGTTATTTTTATAGTGCAATCAATGGTAATATATACAACATACACATGAGATGATAAGCATTGTAGTGAACTCACTAATTATCTTTTCTCTACCTGTTATTAGAATCCTGTAATGAGTGAATTTGTTAAATGTACGTTTGTACGTTTGTTTTGAAATGAGAATAAACTTTGTCTCAAAATAATGTGTGTGTTAATTACTTATAAAACGCCATTTCTCTTTCATTAAATCAATTGCATTATTCAATTTTTTGCTTCAATAAAATTGTCTGTTTTTTTTTTATTTCAATTATAACATAACATGAATTTCTTTCTATCATCTTGCTGTCCTGCAAATTCTTCCCTCATTATTCAGCTCTTCCTTTTGGGGAATTTTAAAGTTGCAGTAATAACATACATACATAAAAGTAATAATTGGGTATCGGCAATTTGAGGTTCTAGCTATTTATAGCAAAATAAGAATGATAATGAAAAAATGATAATCTGAAAAAAATTGATAAAAAAAATTCCAAGAATTAAACCAACATTTGATTTATATTTACAGTTGTAGCAGAAAGAAAATTATTTTATAATTGTGCAATCATTTATAATAATTATGGTAAAATATCTGCTCCATTTCCTCATATAATAAACATGCACTAAGAGATCAGATTGTAAACTGAAGTGCCAAAAAAACTGATACATCTATCTATTATTGTGTAGAATCCCACGAGCAAGCAGAATGGCTGCAGCAGGGCGTGGTATGGATTCAACTAATTTGTGAAGTTATTTTGTAGAAAGTTTCACACCATGATTCTTGCAGGGCAGTCCACAAAGCCATGGAAGTAAGAGCTGATGGAAATATCTTAAATCCAGTGCATTGGAAAACATTCCAGATATGGTCAATGATTTTCAGGTCAGGAGAATTAGGTGGTCAATAAAGGGAAAGAAATTCAGAAGAATGCTCTTCAAGCTACTCCGTCGCTACTGTAGACCTTCGGGGGTGGGTCTACACACAACAATGGTCTCATTTCATACCACCTGCACGAGCCACTTACCCTCACAGAGCCTCCACCAGCTTGAACAGTTCCTTGTAAGCATAAGAAATTAAAAGATTCGTGGAATTTTCTCCACATCCGTATACAGCCAACTACCTGATACACTTAAAAACGAGACTCCTTAGACCAGACATCGTTTTTCCAATCATTAAGAATCCATTTGCTGCTTTATCGAGCCCAGGTAATGTGCAGATCTTTGAGTCACTGAGTCACCAATGGTACATGAGATAGTTTGCGGCTGCGAAAACCCATATCAATTAGGTTACGTTGCATAGTGCATACACAGACACTTGTTGATGGGCCTGCATTCGAATTTGAGGAAGTGTTCATTGTCTATCTCGGGTAACGATTCTTTTCAGGCGTCGATGATATCGTTCTAACAAGGCAATTAAAAATCTTCACCGCTGTCGGAGATTTGAATTTAAATCGAAAACCTGGTATTCACGGTACATGTAGAATATCTGGTTGGGCACGAAAATCCAAATTTCATTTCTACGTCGAAATGGCTGTACTCCTCTCTCTTACACCGTCGATTAGTCAACATTGAAAATCCTTTAAATCTTTATAACCTGCTATTATAACAACAAGAATCGATGTAATAGCCTCCTCAGACGCATGTTGTCTTATATACGCACTATGACCACATCACGCTACGCTGATTAGTTGAAACCTCCATTATTATATCAGTTTTCTAGCTTTTCAGTGTACATGATTTAGTTTCTTTATTTCCATATTCATGGTGATCAGACATCAAGTCAACAAACTATTTCCCATTCAAATTATTAAGATTTATACTAAATATGTGCATACAAGAGATCTAGATGCTCAATTTATACTTTTGAAGCTATAGATTAAAAATCACATATTGACAATACTGTGTACAGAAATTTTATTGCATACAGCTTGAGAAAAGGCTTGAGTCTAACTATTCCGGGTAGCGTATTTTATCATTTCAGTAAGAATAAAAAGAGCAATCTAAAAATTGCATTAAGTAACATTAACTTCCATTTGATTTAATTTTTGATTATTATAAAAAGTTATAAAATTATATCTTGTTGCTACGTTTCTAAAACCAAATTATATCTTGTTGCTACGTTTCTAAAACCAATTTGCCACAACTTGATGCTTGGGACTGGGGAATTATATACAGGATTAGCTTTATCCTTGAATTTCTTGTATATATATTATGTATTCTTCAGTCAAACTGTCACTCCTTAGCTAATAGCATCTATAGATGTAGTACAGTTTTTGATTGGAAGAAATGGCAAATTCCTGACATCAACGGTACTAAAGTTCCGATCCAACATGTTAAAAGTGTATATAGGCATTTCCCTTACCATAATCTCTAGGAATTAAAAAAGCACACCCCCCCAAAAAAAAATTGCTGGGAAACTTAAACTGTCTATTTACATTGCTAATTTCAGGACTCAAGAAAAGTCGCGAAGGATGTGAAAATAGGACTGAAAAAAAAATAAAAGAGAACTCAGTATATGCTAGAAACTAAATTTAATACTAAAATTTAAGAAAGGAAAACTATGAAAACAAAAAAGAAAGTATTTCCGTTCCTCTATTTGCAAGTACTATAGCTTTCAACACTCACTATAAAAGCCATGTTAAATATGTCGAAGATGTGACCTTATTTTTAAAATCAATCTATGACCTTCATCATAAGAATGCTCATGGCCCCAAGTATTTAAGAAGCCTTACGACAAATAATCTTGAACGATCCCAAATGCGATTATCCTAAATATACACCCTTATTGAACACTTAATTTATTATTGTATTTCTATTCTGCTGAAAAAAGAAGTAATAAAAAGAACATAGTCATTTGTATTAAAAAATACAATATTAATATGACAACAGAATTTAAAATAAAAATTTGTGCATTATATATATAATCGTTTGGAATTTTTTGGCTCTAGTAATTGTCTTAAGTTTTAATACAATTGTTGTTATCTGTTTTGAGATTTGTTAGATTTTTTAAGTTTAATAATTAATTCGCATTGACCAGAAGAATGACATACGCTGACCTCCAGAATTCTCTTTTCCATTGAAAAATAAATTTCCTCAAACAATAAACGTTATATATGCTGACATAATTTAACATTAATTTTAAAAGTAATCACATTCATTTTTCTTTTCTTGCTAATGTGTTAAAAATTTAGGGCATAAATGTGTACTCTATGTTTCATCCTTGTATAAAATATTTAAAAAATTATATTTAATTATTTATTTCTTATTTCATATTGTCCCCACTCTATATTAGTGACCGGTCCATAGTATCAAAAGTAGTATAAAATCAATTACAGTAATATAAAATCAACGTGCATTGATTTTATGTGAAGATTAAAAATATCTTCAGAAATTATTTATATTGTTGATGATTAAAACTAGATTATATTTTTATAAGTAAATTATTTTGGAACTAGCTAAAGGAGAGGGCAACTTTTGTATGAGAAATCTGAAATAATCCCCATCTTTAAGCTACTTCGAAATGCTTAAATATAAATACAGATCAGAACATGCTATTAATGTCAAAAACATTTGTATACGAAAGAGAAATTCCTCTATTTCGAAAACACTTGACAGTATTTTTAAATAAAAGATTCATGTGAGTGCTGAAAAATACAATTCTAACATCTATTTAAAAAAAGATTAAGCTTTCAAAATTCGAGAGAAGTGCGACAAACAATATGGGGTATAAGTAAAATATATCAAGACATTTAAAAAAATTTAGAATAAAAGCCCTCTCGGAATAAACTTGAATTGCTTCAATTCGTGAAACGAAAACTATATTTTAATCTTTGTACCAAAAAGTACATTATTTTATTATAATTATCATCCACTAATTCTTCTTGTAAATTATTAATTAAGCATAATAAATATCGTTGATTCTGGAGAAAAAATTCTTCAATACCAGGTGGCGCTACTCGTATGAAGCAAACATTTAATGAAATATATAGTTATTAATTATGATAGCAGTACATCGTTAAAGAAAATCATAAATGTATTAAAATAATATATGAATGCACATCATAAAATGAATTCAAAATGGATATAAAAATATTAAACAAGGCAAATTAAATAAAAGTATGAAAAAAATGGGGTCCATTTTATATGAAATACGATCAATACTTATTTCCTTGATATTGAACTATTGATGAAGCTCCAAAAAAGCATGATGAAAAAATTATTAATCCTTCAAATAATATTTACTACAGATTTTTGACAAAGAATATCATCGATATAATAAGCAATTTGAACCATTTAGAACAATCTAATGAGAATTTTACATCATACGTATAAGTGCGGCATTGAGATTTCAAAAAGGAATCACTATTTATAACAAACTAGCTTTAATCCGCAACTTCGTACGCGCGGAAATTTTCATGTGTATATGTGAGAACCGACGGTATGATCACAATGTAAAATGTTATCAAATCGTATTATTATGAAGCCGTTGAAAACAATTTTCGTTAAAAAAATATTTTGTCCCCAAACTTTAGCGAAATGGCCAAATGTGGAGAAAACAGAAGAAATAGCGCTTTCAATAGTAAGGTTTCTATGAATGCTGCTGCAAATTAACGGTAATATTGAAAAAATTCAGATCATAGAATGCACGAATAATTTAATCGAAAATAATGAAAGTAGGCCAAAGAAATAAAGAAAAGCACAGAAAAAATCAAGGGAAATGAACAAAAAAGATCGAATTACAGTAACAAGAAAATGACGGTAATGATAATCCAAACAAAGAGCTACCGAAAAATTACCAACCTCGCATATTACCTAATGGTTGCATATCAAAGCTTAGCCCACACAACTAATATAAAAACAATTTAAAGTGTGTACCTGAAATAAAACAAAATAGCAAAACAATTATACAAAATCGGTTTGATGATTAGACTGGCAAAACAAAATCAAATCCGAATCCGTCTCAATAAACAGAATACACTGAGCATGCGTGAATTTTCAAAGTCAATCGGAACTATGCAAATGAGAGAGTTTTCAAAGCCAATTAGAGCAATGCAAATGCGTGAATTTTCTACGCCAGTTGGAGTAACACAATACAGATTATAAATTTTTAATTTCCTTTATTCTGTTTCGATTCAAAAGTACTTCAGAATGAATCCGACAGACAGATTAATTAACAATGCTTAATTTTAAAGGCATCAAACACAAAGAAGATAAACAGAATCGTTTGAGATAATTGGTCGGTAATATGTTAAGTCTGACCCCACTCGAGTGGGAGGGGGGAACCAAAGTCTTTCTCCCTTAGCGGTGGAGTAGATTTTTGGTGGGAAAATTAGTTTTTAATTAATAAAAAATTAACCTCACATAATCCGAAAAATAGTAGCCTAAGTTCTATTCTAGACTATGATCTATATCTGTGGTAAATTTCCTCCAATTTCATTCAGCTGTTCTAACGTAATTGGCTAACATCCATCCATCCAAACTTTCACATTTATAATAGCAGTATAGATTTCATAGTTGCACTTTTATATTTCAAACCGCCTTTATATTTTTATTTGGTATCATTTTCCTTTCTTCTTAAACGAAAAGGAATAATCGGATATCGAAATGGCTAAATTAAAGAAAACTAAAAGAATTCAATCTAGTTTATCCCATTCATTTTTCTTAAGTGATTTAACAGACTGGTATTTAACAAAAAAACAAACGATAAAATGGGTAAAAGGATAGAGAGAAAAAATGAAATTATGATACAAAAATAGAACAGTATAGGGAATACTCATTCGAATATGTTACTTTTACTTTAAAGAGAATCATTCAAAATGCATTTTCCGCAACAACAGTGGCGGATTACAGTGCATTAGAAATTGAAATATTGACAGACTGTTGTTTCATGCTATTTATGATACAATGATCTGATCTATTGTTTCTGAAGTATGATACCATATTCCACCTTTTAAAAGATTTTCGATAACGCTCATTTATTGGAAAATCATTCCTTCTGTTTTTTTTATTTCCATTCATTGGTTTCTTATCAAAGAAGCTCTATCACGACTGGTTAAGCGATCTGCAGATACTTTGATTGGTACCAGTTTGTAGGCAGCATGGAGGTTTTTATTTTATCTGTGTTACAGTATATTGCTCTACATTATTCTTTCTTGATTTTCTGCGTGATCTTTTGGTAGCCTTTTCGTAATGATTCACTGCGTCTAATTGTTATCGTTTCTGAATTAACCCTACTAAAAATATTCAAATACTCACCAGATTCCTTCTTATTTCTATACATATATTTGCATAGTTTCATTCTTTGGAAATAGTTCGGTTTAGTCCAGTTAAATAAACGACTCGTTTTAAGGCAACACTATAGCTATTTTGGGACGTTATCTTGTAATTAATAGTCAAATAAATCTCACTTAAAATATACGAATAATCACCACATTCCTGCTTATTTCTAGAGATATATTTGCATAGTTTCATTCATTGGAAATAGTTCGGCTTAGTCCAGTTAAATTAACGATTCGTTTTAAAGCAACACTAGGGCTATTTTGGGACGTATCTTGTAATTAATCGCCCAGTAAATCCCACTAAAAATATACAAATAATCACCAGATTCCTTCTTATTTCTATAGATATATTTACATAGTTTCATTCATTAGAAATAGTTCGGTTTAGTACAGTTAAATTAACGACTCGTTTTAGGGCAACACTAGGGCTATTTGGGGATGTGTATTGCAATTAATTTCCAGGTAACTCGAACGGCACCTGAGCTGGCAACACTCTCTCCAGGCTTCCACACTATACCATCGGGAGGGTGTTTGGCCTCGGCGGGTTTAACGAGCAAAATGGTAGCTTACAAGACGATTTTTCGGTGGCATGGGGTCTAGAGCCTGAAACCCCACAGTTTCAAAGCCGAGACTTTACCAACACGTAGGACCCATTAGAGATAGAATTCAAGATTTTAAAAAACCAACCAATCCATAACTGATATGTGTGTAATTAGAAACAGTATCTATTTCCTATATTTATCATGAAATTACGAAATTAAACATGCTTTCTAACAAAATTAAATGACTATCAAGATAAAATCTGAGAATGCAGCTAATAAGAAAAGTAACGATGCTCCAACTCTTATCTGATAATCATGCGTCTCTAACACAAATATTAGGCTGCAGTGGCCTGGTGGGGAGGTCGGTGGCTTGGTAGTGAGTTACGGTTTTGGAGCCTTCAAAAATGGTGTTTCTTCATGTATATAGAATTTAATAAAATATATAAGTAGCTGATCCCTGCGTTCTTTTTGAACGATTCAAACTTTCACAATACTTAGCTATAAAAAAATGAATTTCAACCTGTATACAATTAATAGAAAAAGAATATTCAATTTATTTTTAATTTCGTTTACAAAATATTATAAATACAACAGGAAATAATAATTAAATAATAATAAAGCTACATAGGAGATAGAAAAACCACTTTAATTTTTCTAGAAAAATGCGTAAATGAATATTGATTCTTTATTGTCTGAATTTTAGAAAAGGCTAAGCCAAGCTAAGCGCGTCATGATATCAGTTGGAAATTATTGTTCACTTTCGAATTCTAAAACCCTTAGAGCTTTCGCACATTTATTTTGTCAAAAAAGGGTGTGAAAGAAAAGTACAAAGGAGGAAATGTTTATATTTAGCAATACAGTAAAATTAGATTACTCATGGTATCTTGTTGTTGCTGTTACTAATGGTAATTGCCATGGATAGGCTAGCTGACGCAGTCAGTGTTTTTAAGCCGAGGGTGCGTCTCTTGTTTCAAATAATGCCAACTAGGATCAAGAGTACGTCTTAGCTATACACTCATCACATTCGCTTGCACAGCTCCTTCTTACGGTGGGGCACATTCATGCACCTCACAGATAGTAAACGGAAGAATAACCATGCTCTGACCGGAACTCGAACAAGAGACGCTCAAATCACGAGAAAGACATGCTACAACTGTGGGGCAAGACGTCGGCACGGTTCATCTTTCTGCATACTACCCATAGTGAAGCGCCAATGTCAAAAAGTGCTAGCCTCGATATCCTGAAATTAACAGTACGAAGATTATTCGATTTGTCTCCAAAGATTAATAAAGAATATAGGCTTGTTTTGTTTGTCTGTCTGTTAATTGGTGCAAGATCCACATTTGGCTCTACTGCACCAAGCAAAAATAAAATCGAGTATATTTATTAAACGATTATATGATTGATACTTTCCTCTAAGAAGAGTTTTTAAAAGGTCGTATCATCTACACTATCTGGCTTAAAGTGTTTGGACATCCAGTAGCATGGACTTGGAGCGTACTGAGGCATATATTGATATAATTCTGGTCCATCTTTTTCATCGATGACAGCCTGCACACATCTGGGAAGAATTTCCACCAGTTTTTGATAAGTGACTATAGAAATTGACCCTCCAGGCGTCCATAAGGGCAGAAGCGATTGCTTACAGGGAGAACTATCAATAAGGCTGGCTTCGCAATATACGCTCTAATTTATTTCAAAGATGTTCTATGGAATTTAGATCGGAGCTTTAAGAAGGCCAGTCCAGGTTTTGATTACCCATTTCGACAAAAATCGTCTGTGCAAGTATCGATGTGTGAAGGAAGCAACTATCCTAGTGGAAGAAAAATGGACCTTCCTCAAAATATTACCATAGAATTGGGAGTGCAGCATTGTACAGAATGTCCACATACATCTCAGAGTTCATGTTTCCAAACACAGGCACTAACGGGCCCAAGCCAAACCACGAGAAACATCCCACTCCATTATGCTTCCACCACCAATGCAGTCATTAAAGAAACATCCCCCAGACCCAGACACGTCCACCCAACTGCCAGACTGTAAAGTGAGATTTATCATTCTAAAGAACAGTTTTAAACATTTCCACAGTACAATGACGTTGAGCTCTGCACCATTGCAATCGAAGCTTCTCATTATGTGGTATGATGCTTGGCTTGTGCGCGGCTGCACGACCTAGGAATCCAAAAGTTCTTTAACTCTCGACGAACAGTCCTGCTGTAAACACTAACGCCTGATTAGCTTTGGAACTCCTGAGAAATTTCCACCAACTAGGACTTGCGATTTTATTTCACTACCCTTTTCAGAGTTTTGAGGCTGCGTTCACCAATTCTTTTCGGCCTACCAGTTTACTTTTCTGCGGCATCACTTCCTCGGCATCTCCACTTCACAATTATGTCATTCACAGAAGATTTAAGCTTCTGAAAAACATCCTCAATGTCACTAACTGAATTTCTATAAAGGTGGTATTCCACTATACCGCCACAATCAAACTCACTAAGCTCCTTTGATTTACTTATTACCTCACAAAAGCATAAATACTGCCTGAAAAACCACTACCAATGTTTTTATAACTTCCGATTGCTAATCACCAGAGCCACTTTTTTAAGGCATGTCCGGATACTTATGTATGTACTAAGTAGATCTGTGAGCACTGGGTAAAATATTCACCCTCTGTTGGAAGACATTGAAAAAAATACTTCCCATACAATCATAACACTCTGGAAGACCAGAAATTAGAAATTATAAGAAACTGCCAGACGCAAAATGTCTTCAAAGGTAATTCCACTCATTAATGACGGTGCATAAGACTTATGTTCCTTTTTGCCAGGAAATGGTAATTCTCGCTTTAAAAAGAAATTTCAACTTTTGTATTGGGTTTACATGACATTTTAATCTACAATCATCGTATGAATGTGATAAGATCTTAGATAAATTAGCTTGTGTTCATCTGTCATTTTTCTGAAGAGCAGAAAAAGGAAATTGATGATAAAATCACACAACAGGTATAAAAGCTATCATGAATTTACGATCAGCTGACCAAGTTAAACTTTTTAATCAGTTATTTGAAGGTTACTCTCAATCTTTGGAGAAGGTTTTAATGTTTTCTTCACTATAAATTAAAAACACTCTTACTAAAAAATTATGGTTGTTTTAAAGTAATTTTGGATTTAAATTTGAGAACTTGTCTTGATTATGGTGACCTCTAAAACCTGTAAAAATAATAATTGAACACATCTTGCTAAAATAATTAATTCATCTAGGAGCTTTTTACCCTACATTTTAGAAAAGTATATTTAATTTGAGTTTGTAAGCAACTACTATTAATAAAATGAGTTTGTTAGTAAAGTAATGACTTTGTATGAATAAATGAGTTTGTAAGTAATTATAAATAAATAAATGAGTATAAAGTAAACTTAGTAATAAATAGTTCTAAAATAATTTTTTCTAGTTTAAAAAAAGACTTGTTAATAATTATTAATTAGTCTTATATATTTTCTGAACATAGATCTTACAGGATGTATGTACTCCACAACTAGTGGAATCGTCGTTTACTCCTAGCTGTACGAAAAGTTTAACACCTAGTTTATCCAAAAGGTTAACTCCTAGTTTATCCAGTTGTGCAAAAGGTAAAGCTCCTAGTTTATCCAAAAGAATAAAGTTTCCCACCATGACAGCACTTGTGGAGGAAAGAAGTTCCAGTCAAATACTCTTTCATATCAACCTTCAGAATAATAAACGTGACTCTTTTGGTCAAGAAATTACAGGAAGAATAAAATCTATGTAAGGAAAATAGATGAAAAAACAAGCAATTGGTAGCAAAACCTTTCGTCGTGTTTGAAGCTCATTTCTTAAATATACGAACAATTATTTTTTTCAGTAACATGAACATAAAATGATGCTCTACATCGAAAAATTTCTTAAACAAAATATAGCTGAAAATATTGCAATAAATAAATAATCTTAAATTGAGGTTATGAAGAAACGGAGGGTTGCAGATAATAATAAAAAAAGTTAAATTCAACTCCAAAACTTAAATGCTGCTTGATTATTTAATATAATTATAAATAATGTCGATTGTAATAGAACTAATTACATGACATGCTAACAATTGCTATTATTTATTTTTTGAACTTATCTTAAGAAACTGTTTCAAGCAAACTATTATTAGCAACTATTTATTTACTTTTAAATTCAAACTGACACATAAACTATCATACTAAACAATGCAGCGAAGAATTAGCAGTGTTATCAATCGTAACAATGTATTTCATAAATTTAAAAGTTGAAAAAAAAAGATGCATAGGTAGAGTGGTGAAAAAGAGTTTGTACGGCTTATTGATCAACAGAATAAGTTATTAACCTATACATAAGGAATAATAGTAAAAAAGTGAAGTTAACTTGCAGATATTAAATGTTGCTTCGTTATTTAATAGAATAATAAATAATGTCAATTGTAATTGAACCTATTATGTTAGAGGTTAACTATTATTATTGATTACTTTTGAAAATTATTTTGTAAAAATATTACAAGCAAACTAGTCACTTACTTTTTCCTATGAATTGATTTTTACAGGTATTCATCTATGAGTCACCTATCTGTGAGTACTTATTGTTTATTCTTCTTAATGTAGAGTAGAAAAAGCAGTGTTACAGTAATTTTACAATATTTTTATCAAAATCAAAACATAAGTTAGTTATGAACTAAAACATAATATTCTTTTTTCAGATCATTTTTTTAAAAAGAAATTTGTAAATGTGAAAAATTATTAACCAGATATAGAATTTCAAAATTTTTGTGTTTCACTTTAGCCATCAATTAGATCTCTTTTTCATCAATTCCTAAACAAGAGATTGAGTATCCAACTTCCTTAACATAACTAAAGGAAATCAAACTTTTATCTTATGAGGTATGTTAGCCACGAAAATACACTTTAAATCAGATATTTTCCTCCCAAACGGATTTTAAAACTAATGCACACTAAAAAATTAAAAATATCTTTTAAACAGTCAGGGATTTACTAATATTTTTCCACCAATCATTGCTGATTGGTCTTTAAATTAGCCTTATCTCTGATGCTGGCTTATCCAGTGGGGAATTCTTGGTAATCTAGCTGCAGTTAAAGTAAAGATGACATTAACTCTACAAGGAAGGGTTGTTAACCTGATAAGATCCAGCAGTTTTATTGGCGGAGAGGGAATTTAATGGGCTTGTTCTTCCCTTTGGGATGGGCCATTTAAATAAATCCCTCTGAAATTTCAGGAATATTTTATCGTCCTGTTATGCTCACCTGGAAGGGATATTTTTAAGGATATTTCTGTACAGATTTGTATTTCTCAAATGTAACAATTTTTTAAAAAAGTATCTTATTTGTATTATGAAAATCAAAAGAAAGAGCATCTGGAGTATTAAGAAATCAAAAATGTATCAAAAATTCTAAAATATTTCATATAAATTTCCGTATTCTAAATAAATTTCTAATTTATTTATGTAACTCACATTTTTAATTATAAATAATTTATTAAATTCTCTTATAACCCTCATTCAAATCTGCATCTTTCACTGATGATCAAAGTATAATGGAATGGTTAATCAATTACAGTGTCTGTTAACTCGAACGCAGCATTTAACAGTAGAAAAAGTTGAATTCTAGAAGCTTTTTGAAATATAAAAATATTTTTGAAAATGATGGAATCAAGATTCATTTTATGTTCATCAGACCGGTGTTTTTACCAGCAATTGCAACCACTTGTCAAATACTCTGATGAAACATATTAGGATCAATTAACGCTTCAATTTTATTTTACTTATTTCACACTTTAGGTAAAATTTTATAATTAATTTTTTGCTTCTTCTCTAATATGATAATTCTGTTTAATTTTTTGTAATTTCTTGTTTCCAATACGATGTCATCACTCGGTAACAAATTTTTTTAAAAATTGATTAAAAATTTTATAATATTTATGATAAATATTTTGAAGAGTAAAAAGAAAAAAGCAATTAAATTAAAAGAAATCGACCTTTTGGTATATTAATAAAAGTAATCATAAACAACTATGTTTATTAAATGTATTTCACTTATAGGTCTTAAAAGTGCTTAGAAAAATTCTCTCGAAAACATTAATTTGTAAATTAATATCCAGATTACAGACATACAAAATGTTACGAGTTGCAAAATTCTTAGTTTTAATTCAGGATTTAATTAGACATCCCAAGTTGATTTTTAGAATAATCTGCAATAGGAATTCCTGAATAGCATTTGATTTTAAGTGTTAAATGTTTTGAATATTAAAACGTCGAAAGCAGCTAAATTAAAAGAAAGTGACATTTAACTGAATAATAAATCTTTTAACAACTTTATTTTTTATATTTATTTCAATCATAGGTCTTAATGGTGTTTAAAACAACTCTCTCGAAAACATTGATTTGTAAATTAACATCCAGATTACTGACATACAAAATACTACAAGGTGCAAACTTCTTGGTTTTAATACAGGATTTAATGAGGCATCCCAAGTTGATTTTCAGAATTATCTGCAAAGAGAACTCCTGAATTGTGTTTGACTCAAAAATGAATGCAGTTGAAAACTTTACCAATGAGCTTACACTGTTCTTTGAAAATATTAACTTTTAATGTTCATTAAAGCCTTTTCTGAATTTTTTTTTTACGATGAAGTAAATCATGAGATGTCTAGAAATGAATTGAATCTTTTTTCTTCAAATGGTCGAATCTTTTTGTCGTAAAACTGGGAAACAGCCAAGTTTCAATAGCAAAGTTCGTCATTGGCTTCTATTATTGCCCACAATTCAACCGCAGAAACTAATTACTTCTTCAGATTTGTTTGCTTTGGCCGCTATTCAGTTGCACAGAGAGGAATGTCGCGATGAATAGCAAATTAGTTTTTTTTTAAAAAATTATTACCATTTATGTCTCTCAGAATCCTTTTTCAATACACTCCGATTCTTTTCATTATTTGAGAGCAACAAGTTTTTTAATAAGGAAAAAAAAGTCAAATTTATTTTGCATTTTAAAATTCTTCATTTTAATCCTCCTTTGTAAAATTCGGAAACAATGCATCATTGATATTCTAAAGCATCGTTTATTCAATTACTTATTTATTTTTTGCTGTTCCTTATCTGCCTATTCTAATTTTGAATGATATTCTAGTTTTGAAGCTTAAACTTAAAAAGTGTTTCCATAAGAAAATAAACCTAGCTCATATTTTTTAGAACTCTTCGATATTTCTAGCCATTTTTATACATAATTTTATAATCTTTCACATATATCGAATATTGTAATTAACTGGCAATATTATTTGTGGGGTTATCGTGATGGTTAAGAACTAAACATTCCTTAATTAAGTCATTTAACCATTGTGTGTGTGTGTGTGTGTGTGTGTGTGTGTGTGTGTGTGTGTGTGTGTGTGTGTGTGTGTGTGTGTGTGTGTGTGTGTGTGTGAAGGAGTATGTAATGGGAAGCAACAGACCCATTTTGATAAATAAATTTTAGGAAGCTGAATTCTTAAAAGTGGATGTAATAACAAAAAGATAGGAAGGACATTTAAAAATTGATGGAAGGCAGTCGATTTTGACAACATTTTATGGCTATTGTATTTACTTATTGCCAATAAGCAACTTTTCAGTAGCATAACGGCATGAAAATAAATCATTTTTTAAGCCCTACCAGCTATAAACCCCTTCATATAACATGGCCCAACCGTCCGTATGAAGTGAATTATTTACTGATAAAATTTCTGTTTCAAAGTTTCTAGATATAAAGCAAGGTCTTCCTATGTGATAATTAGTTTAATATCTTGCGCATGTCGTTTGAGGCAGAAACCAGTCCATCAGTTCCGAATTTGAGCTGTTGAGCACTCAAAGGGAGCAGATAACAGAACAGTTGAGTCATGAAAGGGGAGTCATGCCTTGTCTCTCCGACCAACCGCGAAGGAACACGGATTTAAAAACGGCCACGGTACAACCCTTCCCGTAAGAAGTACGACATCGATGGGAGGAGCCAAACCCCTATCTATTAGTGTACCCTACAGGGTGACGAGATCCAACTACCATGCCAGAAGAATCTCACCCTCAATTCGAGGTGCACCCTCAGACAGAGTCGTGAAAATGAAAACTGCATCAACATCCTACTTAGAATTCCGCATTTATTTTTTTTCTTGAATTATTATTTATATTTTTTTACTGTACTGTACAATGTATTAGGCACTTGCATGTATTTTGATCATTTTTTCAGTTTAAATGGCATTTATTGAAAAAAAATTAGTACAATATATATCAATCAAATTATTTTCCATCATTTTCTACAACTTTTTCCGATTTTTGTCTAGTAAGTTTTGCAAATGATAGTCTTTGGGGGGGGGTCTTTGATCCTTCAGGCCGTTCTTTGTCATTGACATCGAAATCACCACTCTTAAATCGTGGAACAAAAACCAACACTTGATATGACAATTATGACGGAGCAGCATCACCATGAGTTTCTAAAAGTGTCTGATGGGTTTCAGCAGCAGATTTCTTCAAATCAAACATAAAAAAAGCAACGAATGTCGAAACTGCAATTTGGGCGTTCCATGATTGGGATCTTTATCTACTGAATAACTCAATAATACTAAGTGGAAAACTTTCAAAATCACAAGAATAAATAAAAGTAAATTGGTAAAACCAAACTCATTGCCGTTTATGTAGATGCTTCGCATGTTTACCAATAGATTTCGTTGATTAAAATACATGAAAGCCATTAATAATTTCTAGTCACTTTCATAAAGCGTAAACACTTTTTAAGTAATTTCAGTGATACCGAAAAGATAATACCGAAAAAGAAAATACCGAAAAGATTCATCTCCCTTGCCCTAAGACACTTGTTATAAACAGTAACGATCCATGGCTCCCATACTTGTTAATTGGCATTTTCGGCCAGCTGCGGCACCAACTGTATAACATTTCTACATTGTTAAGTACCCCAAGACTACCAAATAGAATTTCTTCTCTTTAGTAGATTCATCTGGGCATTATTTGTGTCCAGATATAGAACCAAACGTGTTTTTCGTCGTTTCAAGGAAATAGATAGTATCTTCAAAGGCAAAGAGTGTCCAACCCTTCGGATGTAAATCTTTATTTTTTTATTGTGAAGGGACAGCTACGAGGATAGATCATTAAAGAACAATCCCACGATCGACTGGAAGGTTATTGAGAATCTTCCTGAGCAACTATTGGGCAATAGGCAGTTCAGGTGCAACAATGTGAAGATGAAAGGAGAAGATATGACAAAAAATAAAAAGCGAGATTTTTGGAATAGAGGTAGGAAAAAAAGAAAAGTTCGTTTTGAAGAACTCAGAGAAGCTTCGTGGGATTCGGGCTTCTGATTGAAGATCCACCCGATGATTATCGGTGTATTCCTAGAGCTACCCCTAGAGTAGCCGAATGTGTCAACAGCCTGTTAGCTTTTTTGTAAGGTTGTTTCTCCGAATTAATCTAGGAACTATTGATAATTAACTTTCAACTGTGTCATAAATGTTATCCATCATATTAACCTAGATGAGAACGAGATGATCTTTCGTGTACTTAAGGCTGTAAATAAAGAAATTATCTTTAAACGATATATTCTTATTTTATCTATTAGGATCAAGTCATTACAATACATTTATCATTTGTTATATCCGGAGGTTAAGAACTTCGAACCCAGCAGCTCCTTGACCCATTCTGAAAATAGGAAAATCGAAAGTCCTTTAATGATAAATATAACCTCAAATATATTTAATCTGAGGCCTAGTTTTTAACTAAGGATCTGTTAAAAAAGAACCGTATTTGTTTTCTTTTTATAACTATTCTTCATCTGACCTTTATGGAGAAGGGAACCTTTGATTTTCATTTCCTCTTATACGAAGTTTACAAAGGAAAAAAAACTGTACTTGTCCAAACATTTGAACACGAGATTTTGATAAAATTTTGCCTTTCAGAACTCTTTAGATCCCCAAAACATAATTTTTGAATTATGTCTGTGAACACGATAGCTCAAAAATGATAAGATCTAGAAGTAAATTTGGTATATGGTATATTACCATCAAGTTTTGTATCAAATACATTCAAAGCAAATCTATCTATCTAGCTGTCTAAATAGTATTTAACACTATCGGTGCAAAACGAAAAAAGCTACAACCATAAAATTTAGCACCCAGATTTAACATTCAAAAGGAGATTTGCATCAAATTTAGAATCAAATTCCTCAAGGGATCTATTGTCTGTCAATCTGTACTATCGCATCTATTAATCTATGAAAACGCGATCATTCAAAATGGCAATCAGTTAGGTAAATCGAAATTTAATTCGCGGTTGTAACATCTGAAATTTAAATTCTTGTCAAATTCGCATCTGTCAAAGTATTGGCCGTTTGTCTATCTGTAATTTCACAAGCTTGTAAAAGCATTAATTCAAAAGATCAATAAATAAATGAATGATACTTAGTACATTATCTTGTGAATATATTTGTAGATCTGTATCAAATTTTTATTTCAATCATTTAGAAAAAAATGAGATCCAGAATATGTATTCATTTTTCTGGCAATTGTGGAATAACACCATCTCCGGGATAAATCGCTGAAGATATTCACTGATAGGTTCGTTCATAATTACGATTCACCAATAGCATGCGGTTTGTAAAGCACAAAAATTGGTTCGTTCATTATAATGCCCCTCAAAAATACTTAACCTGAAATCCCCCAGTTCCAGCGATTTATCCCATCCAAACCCCCCATACTATTTCATAACAGAAATATATATATATAAATAAATAAAATATGCAATAATTAACTAACAACGCACGTCTAATTAGAATTAAGTAACAATAACAATAACTAATTTCTGATTCTAATTAGAATTCTAAAACAATATAACATTAGAATTCTAAATGCTAATTAGAATTAGAATGCCATTAGAAAATTCCAAATGCTAATTAGAATTAGAATGCCATTAGAATGCCAAGGTATCATTAGAATGCTAATTAGAATTCTAAACAATATAACAATATATATTAGAATTCTAAAACAATAAACAATATAACAGCTGATTCTAATTAGAATTAAGTCGCACGTGTAATTAGAATAAAGTAACAATATATTTTAACCTGAAATCCCCCAGTTCCAGCGATTTATCCCATCTCCGGGATAAATCACTGAAGATATTCACTGATAGGTTCGTTCATAATTACGATTCACCAATAGCATGCGGTTTGTAAAACACAAAAATTGGTTTTCTTTACTATGATATGAAGCATACAGTTCACATGAAGTTTAATTTCGGCTAGACAAATGAAATTCAGTCTATGGTCTTGAAACCAAATTTGGCAATTCATACCAAGTTTTGGGCGAAATCTATTGCGAAAAAGTATGTCTTTCCGGCTGTTCAGAATAAGCTTTAGCACAATAACTACGCAAAGACGATAGCTAGTTGGATAAACTTTGATACACATATTTAGCATGTGAAGTTTAGATATGTGTCACATTTGGAAGTAAATCAATCATTGATTGACTATCAATCTCTACTTTTAAATGCATATAAACGCAATAACATAAATGAATACAATTTGGTGTATGATCCTTCATGTATAAAGTTCTTTATCGAATTTTGGTTCCCTTCAACATGCATATTCGCTTCTCTGGAACATATGTATTATCCGCATGCTAGGTAGAGGCCAGTAGATAATCAATTAGAAGAAGTCTGAATCTCCTACCATTCAGCATAGGCTATAACTACGAAAAGTCAACATATAATTGAATAAAATTTTGTACGCTTATTTAGCATATAAAGATTAGATAAGCGTCACATTTGTAAGTAAATCAGTCAAAGGATTGACCGTCTGTCGATCTCTCTTATTATATGTATAAAAAACCAATGACTTAAATAAATAAAATTTGATGTATAATCTTGTGTGTGTAGAAATTCTTTATCAAATTTTGGTTCCATTCAGTTGAGAAAAAAACATCCAATATACATATTCGATTCTCTGGCACTTGTATTTTATCCGCATTCCTCTTAGAAGCCAGTAGCGAATCAATTAGAGGAAGTCTGACTATTCGGCTAATCAGAATATGCTTTAACACAATAACTACTAAAAGGTGACAGCTAGATTAATAAGCGTGGGAAGTTTAGATATGTGTCACATTTGGAAGTAATAAAATTTGGTAAACTTATTAAGCATGTGAAGCTTAAATAATTGTCACATGGTCAAAAGATTAGCTGTCTGTCGATTTCGCCTCTAACATGCACATACGTATAATAATTTAATATAACTTGATGTACCTGAAGTGCCAAAAAAAAACTGGTACACCTATCTAATATCGTGTAGAGCCTCCATGAGCATGCAGAAGTGTCTCAGCACAGAGTGGAATGGATTCAACGAATTTGTGAAGATATTCTGTAGACAGTTCACACCATGATTATTGCAGGGTAATACACAAAGCCATAGAAGTGAGAGGTGGGGGAGATCTCCTAAGGACAGCACATTGCAAAAAATTCCAGATATAGTCGATAATTCTCATATCAGGAGGATTAGGTGGCCAAGGGGGAGAATGAAATTCAGAAGAACGCCCCTCAGACAACTGGTAACTGTGGGGTGAACTCTCGGTGCTACTGTAGGCATGTGGAGTAGCGCATTATCCTGTTAAAATTGTCCACGTTCGTCAGAATGCTCACAGGACATGAATGGATGCAGAGGTTCAGAAAGGATTTTAAAGTACCGCTAGTCTGTCAAGGTCGAGTCTACTCACATCAACGGTTCCATTTCATGTCAACTTCACATGCCCCTTACCCTCATAGAACCTATACCAGCTTGAACAGTTCATCGTAAGCAAGAGAAATCCATAGTTTCATGGAGTTTTCATCACACCCAAATACAACCATCCACCCGATACACGTGGTAACATGACTCCTTAGACCAGACAACGTTTTTTCAATCTTTAAGAGTCCAATGGCAGCTTTGTTGAGCCTGGGTAAGGTTCAGAGTTTTGTGTCGCTGAGTTACCAATGGTACAGGAAATGATTTGCGGCTGTGAAAAGCCACATCAATTAGGTTACGTTGCATAGTGCGTACACTGACACTTTTTGATGGGCCTGCATTCAAATATGCAGCAATTTGAGGAAATGGTGGACATCTATCTCGTGTAACGATAATTTTCAGGCGTCGATGATCCCGTTCTATCAAAGCCTTTAAGAAGTCTCACCTCTGTCGAAGATTTGAAGCGTAATCGAAAACTTGGTATTCGCGATACGCCTGGAGCATCTGGTCGGGTGCGAAAATCCACATTTCGTCTCCACTTTGAAAATGTTGTGCTTCCTCTCTCGTGCGCCGTCGATTAGTCATAGTTAAAAATTGCTTAAATCTTGATAACCTGCCATTATAATAGAATGAATCGATGTAATAGTCTCCTCAGATACTTTTTGTCTTATATACGCGTTTTTTACTTCATTGTATTTTGCTGATTGGTTGAACACCTCCATTATTTGCATACGTCCTGCAATACCAGTTTTTCTGGCTCTTCAGTATATGATATGATGCATGTAGTAGTTCTTTATCAAATTTTGGTTCCATTCGGTTAGGAAAAAGAAGTCCAATATGCATAATTGATTCTCTGGTACTTGTGTATTAATCGTCCAAAAAAGAATCCGCCAAATACCGCATGCTAAACTCAGTAAAAACTCTAGATGTATGATATATATTTCGTGTTTATTGTTCACCATCCTAGTAAGCTTTTTTTTTATTTCTTGAAGCCTGCAATACCCATATGTTTGATTGTGAAAATTAAAATCTGACCTTTTGTAGAGCAAAGGGCCAAAAAAACTTTTATTTAAGGAAAACGGGATAAACAAAAATTTCGAAGAGTTCTTAAAACTTTTTTAAAAGTTTTTAAAAATATCTTGGCTCAACTGAATTTAACTAGAAACTCATTGAAAAAATTTCAGTGTCAGTGAACTTTACAAAGCATTAGACCTTAGAAAGTTCGGCTGATTTATCTAAAGAATTCTTCTCAGACACTTTTTTCCACCGGAGTTTTCTGGTATTTTCGAACTCCTAAGCCCTTCATGGTTCCCATGCAACCTTGGCGACGAAATGACGTAAGTTCTAAGAGTAAAATAATAAAAAATTGCCTGTCTATAAATATGCCTTTGCATGATCTCTCTTTACAGCATTTCTTTCTCTGGTGGTTTTCTTTTACTATAAAACTGTCTGTGGCATACTAAAGACAATGCATTTGGTGAAATAAATATGTTTTCGCTCTAGGGACCATATAATAATGAAATGAGGCCCATAACGTATTATTCTATGATGCAAAACTTAGTTGATGATTCAATTAAATTTCATTTTTGAAAATGCTTATGCTTTTCGTTTAGATTTTGTGAATAATCTAACTGATTTTGGCTCGCCGGTCGTATACTTGTCAGTCTTTTAAGCATTGTTATGTTGATTTGCTTAAAATAAACTTATAATGATAACCGATAATTAATAATGATAATCATGAAAAAAATAATTTTATTACTTTTTTTATTATTTTAACCACTTTTGCTTGAAATGGTTTTATATATTGTTAAATTGCTTATTTTTGTGTTTAAATAGTAGAAGAGGATACACAAATAATTGATTTAAAATAAGTTTTAATGCACTAAGAGCTTTTACTAAAGAAAACAGTTTTAATTTTAAATGGTTTCAACTTTTGTACTTTGTATAAATTTACTATTTCTATGCACTTTTCAAAAAATGTGCAAAAAAAAAACATAATTAGGAAGCATATATTAAATTATTCATCTATTAAAACAAAAATATTAATTTTTAAAGCAAAATTATTTAAACTTGACAGATGCATCTCAAGTGATCTTTTGCAGATCAAAATTTTACTAAACAATATATATATATATATATATATATATATATATATATATATATATATATATATATAGTTTCATCGGCTAAGGCTTCTAAAAACTATGTCTTAATAATTTCTAATTCATTTAATTGTCCTTTATAAACAAATGCATTAATTTAAAATTTAATATTCAATTAATTTAAATACATTTAATTATATTTAACCTTAACATATTTGGGTTTTAGGTTAGAGATCGGATTCTACAGAAGAATTGGGTTTCCCACGTGTTTAGTTTGGTTCACGCTGAATCCTTCAGTGATAAATGTCCTCCCCTGGTATGGTGTGGTGTTTAAGTTTGAAGAAAAATTTCCAGCTCAGGCGCCGTCCATGTCATCTGACAGTGGTTCGAAAGGTACGAGATCCGTCCCATAATAGTCTTACTGTTTCTTTAAAACTGGATATTTATATAACTAAACTAAAGCAATATAATCATACTTCGTTACTTCTCATTATGAAAATCCACCTTGGAAAATACATTAGTTTATAAATAAATTCGCCAAGACTTTTTTCTCATTAAAACTCTAACTCTCCTTAATCTTTTGATTCTACTTGCCTCGTCTTATAATATCCATGATTAAATCTTTAGGCTGTTGAAGGCAAACCATGAAAAATATTCCTTACTGCGTTGAAAATAAGTTACAAGAATTACTTTCAGCAAAAAGAACTCATAAATTCGTAGATTCCTAGATTCGTATCATACTTCATTTAGGTAATATATCTAGGCCTTTCATTACTGATTTATAAGTTATACAGAATATGACATAAGGATAAAACTTTAACTAAATTTAGAATTTGCTCAAAAACCGTTAGAATAAACTATATCTGAGGAGTATTTACAGGATTTCAAAACAACAAAATATTTATTTTAGTATTTATGTTAAGGAGACAGAGAGCTCTTTCACCAGCTTTGAACTTGGGAGGTGTTTTAAAGGATTAAACTTCCAATACTGATCAATTTTTTAAGGATTACATCGATGTCGAAAATGAAAAATACACTTCGGAACACTTTAAATCCTTTAATGGCTTTTCGAGAACAGTGTCTAAAAGTGTAGTTTTAATGGATCTCACTTTTCTCAAAGAGAGATTTAATAATAAAAAACAACATCATCTCGATGCTGCATCCTTTTAAAAGAAAGCCCATTGCGTAAGATCACTGATAAAACACTTGACAAATGCTCTCACCCATAAGATTTTCTATCAATCCTTTCCAAACAATTGACCGCCAGTCAAATAAAACCTTATACACCTCCCCCAGTTAAAATAAAGAAAAACTTGCGGATGAGTGATGGGTTGCCTCACGGTTCTGACCAATCGATATCTTTCTGGTGTTTCATCACTTCTTTGGATGATGTCAAAGTTTGCGTCGAAGTGGAAGATAAAGACACCATCCACACACCTGTTCGCTTGCACACTTCAAATCACTTGCCGCTGTTCTTGCTGCACCAACTTCAATTTTAATTAATCACTGACTGATTCCACCGTAGAAAGCCAATAATTAATTAAAATACAGTGTCTATGATTAATGGATTACTTATTATTTACCATTAAGAGGCATTTATCTAATGTTGGACTTTGAAATACGATAACCAACTTCAATTTTCGAAATATTTGTTGGCGTCAATAGATTCTTCTGAAAGTATTCTCACGATTCTTGGAAGATAATTGAATGACAGTTAAAAGTATCAAATATTGCAAATTCTATAGCGATTAATAATGATTAGATTGAGTTTGAATTCTGAAGAACAAATTCCAAGCAAAGTATTTATGGTGAAAATTTAGAGATACTGCCACGGGTGTAAAAAAGTTTATAATGGTTTCGTATAAAAGTATTGTATTTGCCCTCATCCTGATATTAAGGTGAGTTACTGGATTTATTATTTCATTTAAAGAAACTTAAACCTGATTTTCCTTAATGCCATTAGAAATACAAATAAACTATTGTTATTTTTTGATAGTTTTTCATTAGAAAAATGAATACCTGTGGAAATATTTGCAATTAGTTATTAGGTTTTAACTGTTTTAATGACTAATTATTAAAGATGATTTAACAGTCTGGATTCTTTTTAATGAATAGCCTCTAGGCATATAATTAAACAAACTAATTGTTAATATTCTGATTCTAAATTGTTTTAAGTTGGAAATTTAACATGAATACAAGTTCCATTTTTCCCAAGTTTGATTGTGATGTTCTCAACTTAATAATCTACCTTTATTGTCTTCTTTCAAACAGTGATTTTATCAGTTTAGTCAAGCACATACAAATGATCTTTGGAGTAAAATTTTCCGAGAAGATTTATCTCACAAGAATGCAAGTTTCATTTTTTCCCAAAAATGATTTTGATATTTT
>JAOUZG010050968.1:7927823-7946990 GCA_026289955.1 Argiope argentata | reverse complement strand
TTCAAATATTTCCAAATAGTTGAAATTTGCTTTTAATTTCATATGTTTTCAAACCATTACTATAGCTGAAGTCAGGAAATATTTACAATTTTGGGCATTTTAGAAATTAATTAAAAGAATATATTCGTAACAATAAAATAGTATACATTCATCGCAATGAATAAGGGAAGCAGACAGGAATCGAAAGCATTTCCTTAAATCATGTATTATAGCCTACCTAACGGTTAATTATTCAAATATTGTCAAATAGTTGAAAGGTGCTTTTTATTTTATGCCAAAAAGGTATTTTAAGAATTATTTCCCCGTTTTTCCCCGTCCTCTGAGCATGATTACCATTTAAAAACAAATGGGATTTGTAGAGAGTAATCAAATGATTCCTTAGTCCTTAGTTTGGCTCACTAAAGGCAAAATTACCTTCTAAGACTAATTGCACTAATTGCATTACCCTCAAATTCCTGTATGCCATCAGTCTCTGTTTCTTAATACTGCATTACGGCAACCTACACTACCGAAAGCAATCATTCAAATTGCATTACCTTAATAAATTTGGAGAAGCCAGCTTTTTTTATTTTCGACGTTGGCATCTGCTCTTCTTTAATATTTCTGAGCATCATAAGAAATTAACTGAAATGTCTGTAAAAGAAAGCTAAATTAAACTAACTTAATAAATCTCGTAATTATTGCTTTTTTCCCCTTTCAGACTTGATTTCTTTTACGCAGTATTTATTTTCTTCGCTGAGGTGCAATTAATTTACAATCTACTTGAATCATAAAAATAAATTTTGTAGCAAAAATATCATTAAAAATGTAAATATTATTAAAATAATCTTAAATGTTTCATATGCTCATGTTTTTTTTTTTCACAACATAAGGGAAGAAAAATGCATTGTTAAGATGTTACATTATTCTGCCCTTAAGAGCTAGACAACGAATTTTCTTTCACTCTAAATTTTATAAAAATGATGTAATCATGCATATTTCATAGATATATGCTAATTATAAGGTTATTTTTCTAATTTCATTTGATCTAGAGTGTTTATTTCTAATATTTAAAGAATCGTGATAAAAGGAACTTCTCTTGATCAAAAGCGATTTTGGAGCACATAACATTTAAAGTAGGTGGCTGTATAGTTCAGAAATAAGTGGTGCCCTGGTGAACTTTCAAGGGGAAAATGACCCACATTTGTGTTTTGCTTGGAGGAAAATTTATCAAAACCTTCCAGTCAACAATGATCTTTTTTCTGAAGAGGATCCAACCAACTAATTTCTAGAAAACTCTGGTTCATAGATGAACCAACCGGAAACATTTTCCCTTCCATTTCTGTTTTTTGGCATTAAGGCCATATAAAGCTACAGTGTTACTCGCTCATTGTAAGCGAGAGCCTATGTCGACATATTTGATAAAGTGTGCTGTAATAATATTAAAATTTCATAGAAATCTCATAAAAAATATACACATTTTATATGAAACTGTCAAACTGCATACATTTGAAATAAATAAATGACGATTAAAAGTTCATGCTTTATTTACAGGCAGATGAAGTTATGTTCTGTGTAACTTAAAATTGTATGAAGAAAAAATGCAGTTTTGAAAACAAATATATTTGCTGATTGCATAAGAATAATTTGCTAATTACTAAGAATATTTATTCATTACAGCATTAATTACCTAATTTCTATTCACAGACTTCTTGAGAATGGTTAAATTATTATGCAATTTTTTTTAACTTTTCTTTTACATCCCAAAACCGATATAAAAATAATTTATTAGGTAATTATCTAATATATTAACTATGTTTGGTAAATTAGAACGAAAAGTTTTGGCTAAGATGTTCTGATTATTTTTCCTACAAGTGCTGAAAGATCTGATTTTATTTATTAAAAATATTGTGTTAATATTTTTATTAACACAATATTTTTAACGCGACCTTAAGAACTCTTATCTATAAGACTTATATGATGGTTCTGTATAGTGAACAAATTTAACTAGGTGCAAGATACATGAAAGTAATTGTTAAATACATCTGGAAACATCTAATTAGATAAATGGATAAAGATTATACGTATAATAGCGTTTAAGAAGAAGATTATTACACGTTAAGTAAGTTGTTTTCATAGAAGGCTGTAAGAAAGAGATAACGATATATTTCCTACTTTTTACTTTCTCGTATACGAAATTAAGAGAAAGACATAATTCTGAAAAAAAATCATCCCAAAAATTTTGATAAATTTCCACAGACTACACGTTCCGAGTCCGAAAAAGTCACTGTGTATCTATGCACACGAAACGCGTAACATAAATGAACTAGGTAAATGAAATTTCGTAGGATATCTTTATCTTTAATAAATCTCCAGAGACTAGACGTCTTGGGTTCGATAAAGACACTGAATATATATGCACAAGAAACGCGTTACAAAAATGAGCTAGGCAAATGAAATTTCATAATGCATCTCTATTTTTAATAAATCCCCACAGGCTAGACGTACCGGGTACGAAAAAGTCACTGAATATCTATGCACACGAAATGCAATTTAATAATGAAATAGACAAATAAAATTTGGCAGGATATCTTTACATATAAGAGTTGTGTTAAATTAATTATCTTTACATTAAAAAGTTGTGTAGAGTTGTGTTACATTTTATCCTAAATACTTCAAAAATAAATTTATATATGTGTTTAACAACTCAAAAACGAATGGAGGAATTGGATAAAAATTGGCGTATGATATATTATAGTAACCTCTAATTTTGGGCTAAATCTGGACCCAATAACCATGTGTCCATCGTGTGCTTGCTTCAAATGCCATAAACAGTTATATGATATTTTATGTCAATAACTATTCTGCAGAAAAACTATAAAATCTAACTTTTTATACACTCCAGTTGTCAGCCAGTCCAGTTGTCCTTTAAGCCATTTTCGTCAGTCTAATATTTTGAACTAAAAAAAAGCTCCTCAATTCTATGACTAAAATTGACTGAGTTATGAAGTTTAGAATGTCATTATTTTTGGTTCATCAATGCAATCAATTGGTTATTAAATCTCCGTCAAGGCGAATGTTGATTTGTAAAATTGTCTTAAATAAAAAATTATCAATAAAATTATTATTTAATTTAAATAAATTCCATATGGATCAAATAAACTTCATGACTTTCTTATTTTCTATCATTGTGATAATTACTGCACAGCCAATTTTCTAACTAGGGTCGGGCAGGTGCCTTGGGTACTAGTACTAAGGGCCCAAAAGTGCAGAGTTAATGTGAAATTTTGATATATTAGAAAAACATAAAAAGAATATGCATTCCATTGATCTCGCTAGGAATGTTCCTGCCACTTCTTGGAGTCCCTGTTAAGTCCTAGAATAGAATTATATTTCGATTTGTCAGGCATTACATTCTAAAGCATATGAAAATAGGCTTTTTTGCATTTTTAACAATATTTTAGTACATAATTGCTTTTGTAATAGTTATATTTCTCTTCTATATAAATAGTTCAATTATAGTTTAAATAATTAAGACTTATTGTATTGGTTTAGAAAAGTTTTATGCGCAATCATCTAAGTCTAACTTCGATTCTCCGTACCCCGTACTTTAAGGAAGGGTTATAACGATTGCAGATTTTTTTAAGGGAGAAGTAAAATAGTATTGTTAAATAGGAGTGTTGTTTTGACATTTTCCCTGGGCGCCATTTTATGGAAGCACACCTCTGTGCGTAGTTGTAAACAAATTCTTGAAAGCAGCACTCCCAGGCGAGTTTAGCATTGCTTAAGCGAATGTATAATGTGTTGTGAAGATAGAACTACCAAGGATAATTTCCAGAAACTCAGGAGTTTAGCTTTATGTGTTAGTCTCTAATTCTTCGAGATATGAATCCATTGGAGCATTTATTGCCTGTCATCCTAAAATGTATTATAGCCGCATCATCCCCATTCAGCAATTAAAGAGAATTGGAGGTGATGGTAAAAATACCCTAGAGGGAATATCTCCCCGAACAGAATCGATGCTTCAAGAATTAAAACCATTTGGAAGATAACAGGAAATAACTATTTATTAGGTAGACAGTGATATTGTGTTAGCTTGATGATGCAATATTTCTTGAATCTATAATAGGAAGTGAACGGAAAGGAAAATTTCATTTTTATTTCCACAATTTTTATTAGGTCAAAATTGCAAATTATGTGTAACATTTGCTTTTCCGTCGAAGGTGTTTGAGTATTTCTAAGCATTTGTCGGGCATGGTTTTCTGTTCTTTATGAAAATTAGGTGTGTGTGTGTGTGTGTGTGTGTGTGTGTGTGTGTGTGTGTGTGTGAGATAAAAAAAATTCTCCAAAACAAATTGTTTTCCCACCTAAAAGCCAAATCAAAATTTAAAAATTAAATAGAAAGGAAAGTTTAATTCACAGTTAGTTTTCTTAATGGTGGTGGTTCTGCATAATTTTAAAAGTTTTATTAAAATATGAGCTTTAAATTAAGTTTGACTTAAAAAGGATTTATTACTGCACTAATAAATTTAGCTTTGCATAAGAAATTTTCAAAAAAATAATTTAAGAAAACTAAGATGAAATGTTTACGTTAATTATGATATTGATTGTCATATAAAAAAAACTAAAAACAGCAAGAGATAGAATAACTACCTATTAATACTTTTATTTTTCTTATTCAAACTTAAAGCAGAGATACTATCGAGATTGATTTGAATGTTGTCATTCCTGAAAATGCCGACTGGTTTTCTTTTCTAGTAAAAAGCATATCAACAATCCATATTAGAATTTTGCGAGAAATAACATTTGGAATTTAATCATCGCTCGAGTATAAACTACTTTACTTTGAATCAGCATCGAATTATACTTCATCTCAAGAATTCAATATACAAATCAATTCTCGAATTATTACCTAAGCAATAAATAGCTGGTATAAACATTCATTGAATATTTGTATTTTTTTAACTTGTACTTAATTCCAAAGCTGTCAAATATTCATCCCAATTCCTATTATAGAACCGATTATTCATTCAAAATACAAACATATTGTGTCAAGCGGTAATGTCACGACATTTTTTATAAATTACTTTATACTCTAAATGAGCAAAATATAGCTGAAGTCGTGTTATGATAACAAACTAAATTGAGTCCTTTCCCTTCCTTCTTGAGCGTCGTCTTCTGTAAACACCCAGGGTAAATGATCTCTAAGAAAATGTATACTCTTCATGTTGAGAGGTTAGGAAACCCTATTTTCTTGTTTGTTCCTAAAATGAGATGGCCATCAATACAATTTCCATTCACTTTCCCCATTATTTACTTCAACTATTCTTGTCTATCAACCTTATTATAAGATATAGGGATGTGCTTACAAGCAGTGTTTGACTCAATTTGTTGTCTCATGTTTTACCAAATAAATTTGGGTCCAGCTGTTTAAACGCACTTTCATTTCATTCGAGGGGAAAACTAATCGATTAAGGAAGGATGGGTAGTTTTGCCTTTTATTGTTGATAAGTGTAATTAGTGTAATTTTATTGCTGATTAGTGTAATTAGTGTAATTTCATTGCTGATTAGTATAATTAGTATCATTTCATTACTGATTAGTGTAATTAGTGTAATTTCCTTGCTGATTAGTATAATTAGTATCATTTCATTACTGATTAGTGTAATAAGTGTAATTTTATTGCTGATTAGTGTGATTAGTGTAATTTCATTGCTTATTAGTGTAATTATATTGTTGATTAGTATAATTTTATTGTTAATTAGTGTAATTATTGTAATTTTATTGTTGATTAATGTAATTAGTGTAATTTTATTGTTGATTAGTATAATTTTATTGCTGCTTAGTGCAATTATTCCTTATAAATTTTCACCTTTTATAAAAGAATTTAATATTTAATGGGACAATAAAAACTTGTTATAGAACATATTATTTAGCCTTTTATTATTCATACTCATAATTATTTGTAATAATTTTGATATTTCAAACAATATAGAAAATATTAATAATAATTACTAAATGCTCGTTCCAAATCGATTATGCCTGTTCTCTAAAAGATTGTTGACATAAAACATAAATCATATTTCATGTGTTCATATCCTTAAACCCTTAACTGCTTTGGACAAGTATACTCGTCAGAGAAAAAGTGCATTTTGCGTTATGACGGGTTTATTCGTCAGGAGTAATAAGTAGTGACATCACTAAATTTTTGCGACACAAATTATACGTATTTTCTGTCGATGTCGAAGCAGTTAAATAGCTAAATTGGTCCTTATTCTGTGATATCTGAGAACGACTAAAGAAATGCGCTTTAAAATAATAGCCAATTGAAAATTTCAAACCTATTCATAATTGAGTTGACATGGGAAGGCTTAATTTTGGTAATTTTATGAATCAGAGCTAAGAATGCGATGAATTAAAAATTGTATATCAGATTTCTAACACATTTTATTTTTACTTTACAATCACTTTTTTTATATAAAATTTCTGAAAAAGTTATTCAGCTTTAAAAAATACGGTTATTTTTTCTGGTTAGAAGAAATCCCCCGGTGGGTGGGAGTAGGCGCCTCGTAATTAAGGATGAGATGCTTCCCATCAACCTGGCGGGTACACTTATAAATGGGAGTGGCTTCTCCTATCGATGAAGGAACGTACTTCCTACTGGAAGGGTTATACCGTGGCCGGTGAGGACCCTTAGGATTTAACCATAGTTCCCGCCAGTGTTGATGTTGAGGTGGTCCGATTATTCAGCCCTAATGGTTTAAATCCGTGTGCCTTTGCAGAGGGTCGGAGAGTCTGGTATGACATCTGGGTAGAATAGAGTGCACAAAAACAAATCAGAGTAAGATAAAAAAAAAAGGCCAAGTTAGTAATATTATCTTTATGTAATGCAGCATTTTTTAATCAAGGGACTACGAGTAAGTTCAATTTAGGGATAAAACCAGTATTCTTGGAATCATTTAACTGGCTTATGCTTTATATCTTTTTGCTTAGAATGAAAATGTTATCAGACATTTCTGGGGGATGTTTCAATTTTAATTTTTAAAAAGTAATTGAAACAACAGACACCTTATGTGAAGTTGAAATTCTTGAATCAGCTTGTGTTGTATCAAAACTAGATGACGCATGAACACTTTAATTAATTTCATACAATAAGAGAGTCTTGATACGTATTTAGAGAACAGAAATTTGTAAAAATAGAAATACGAATTTTAAATAGTTTTGAAAAAAAGAATGTAATATATTTTAAACCGGCACATTTTTTGAATTCAAAATTATTTGTTTTAAGTTCATTAAGCTTCAAATTTCCAATCGTTATATAGGAAATACTTATAAATGTTCAGTTAAAAATTATAAAGAAAACTCATCTTCAGAAACAATCTTACATCGTAGTCATTATAAATTTCAAAACGCAGTTCAAGGCAGAATTTCAATAAAGTACCAAATGAAGTATTGTTACACTTCATCATGTTATAACTTTGATTAATAATCAACAGTCAATAACGTTATTTTATTTTTTAGAGTTTTTTAATTGATTTATATAAATGAGACATTTTTATTTTGTAGAAAATACTATTTTTCTTCAATCAAAAACTATAAACGTAAAATTAGTTACAAAGGTAATGATCTAATTTTACTAGCTACTATATATCATTAAGAAAATATCATTCCATATTTTGTAACTGGAAACTTAAACAGTAATATTATACCTCATAGGATTTTTTTTTCTGTTAAAAAATTTGTATAGTCTAGATTTCGACCTGTTACTGTAAAATTTATGCAAATAAAGTTTTATGTTTTGGAAACAAAATCAGTTTTGAAAATTTGAGAAATATAAAATTATTCATCTTTTTGTAGTCGTTTCATATAAAATAGTAATAATAATAATGCATCAAATACGCTTCTTTAAAAGAATTATATGTCTTAATTGATTAACTGATTGATTTGATTGATTTTTCAATAGGAGCATCAAAATCAATGAAACATGCATGGAAGATTGCAAAGAAAACTCCAAAAGCATCCGACAAAATCCCATGAATTTCAACCCTTTACCTTTTCCACCTCAGAATTCCAAATACAAAAAATGTGAGTACAATTCTTTTATAATTGTAATATAAGATTATTGTGAATGATAAATATAATATCCATGTAATACTATTAAATAATTAAGAAATTATTATAATTCTGTTCAATAATTCAAACTTTGTCATTCATAAAGTATTCAAAGTTATCGATTAATGATCTGAAACTGTATTGAGTCTTACGACCTTTATTTTTTTTAAAAAAAATTAAATTATGCATAATAATGTGAAATCTATGCACGTTTTGTCACAATAGGTCGATATAGTTAAATGATTATATTTTACACATTTCCAATTCGATATATTTAAAACTACAACACACTATTCAAGAAGCAAACTGCAGCACACTATCCAATAGTACAAGTCCAAAAAATATGAATAAATTGATGTAGCAAAGGAATTGGGAAATAAGGACTTTCTTAATTATTTAAAAAAACTAGGAAAGATTAAAAAGTATAAATAATACATTCTTCTGTTATTTTATTATTATTTTTCTATTAGGTTGATTTATCCACATAAATCACACTTGATGGATATGAACATTTAAATATAAATTGAAAAGTATAAAAGAAGAAAATAATTTTTAATACAACTTATATCGAGTTAATATTTTTGATACTAATTATTTATTAATGACATTATGGAGCATTCAATTAAATTTCGGAGTACTTTTAAGTTTGGATACAAAAAACTCCAAATTATCCCAGAAAATTCTTCGCATCTGATTAATTCCAACATGCAGTAAAAGTTAAAATTAATACCATAATCAAATTCTTTAAACATTAATTCGAATGAATATTTTTAATGTTGTTCTATTTCCTCATAAATAAAATTTATTGAAGTCAGGAATATTTAGTTCGACATTAAACCGAAACAATTTCTAAATTCTAGACAAACAATCAAAATTCCTTCTTGATTCCACTGATACCAAAAATTAGATCAGCTTTGATATAAAAAAATCGCATTTTTGCTAGTTGTCTTTTGTCCAAGATGTAGGCAATCTAAGTGCGGTCACTACTTCCACAGAAAGATTTCATTATTTTCCGATTGCAATCAACTGCATTTATGGCTAATACTATCATCTTTTGGGATGGAAGAAATAGAAAAGGTTTCATTGTCCCTTAATCTCAACTCTTAGAACGTCTTTTCTTCAAAATTGCTTGAAGGATTAAGGCTCTGTATTACGACAGCTGGTCTCGACATGGCAATGAAGTTACTCTGATCCCTTTAGCAATCACCCCAAATCCGTATCCATTCTTCCGAAGTTTATATTTCAGATTATTCTTTTGCAAAGGTTAACAACATATGAGGCAGTATCAGAAAACTCTCAGTCTCATAGTGAGATTTGATTTATCTAAGTGATTTCAAAAATATTTCAAACTACAGTAACAGATAAATATTTGTATCAATTGAAATTTGATTTATGTCTAAGTGGCATCACAAATGTTTCATGCAACAACAACAGATGAATATTTGTGTCAATGAAAATTTGATATATTTCTAAATAACATCACAAATGTTTCATGGTACATTAACAAATGAATATATGTGTAAATGAAAATTTGTGTTACATCTAAGTGACATCACAGATGTTTCATGGTACAGCAACAGACGAATATTTGTGTCAATGTAAATTTATTTTATGTCTAGGTGGCAACACAAATGTTTCATAGAACAGCAACGTATGAATATTAGTTTCAATTAAAATTTATTATTTGTTTTCACAAATGTTTCATGGTACATTAACAAATGAATATCTATGTAAATGAAAATTTGTTTTTTGTCTAAGTGGCATCACAAATATTTCATGGCACAGCTACACATAAATATTTGAGTAAATGAAAATTCCTTTTATGTCTAAGTGACTTTACAAATGTTTCATGGTGCAGAAACAGATGAATATTTATGTCAAAGAAAATTTATGCTATGTCTAAATCATAATGAAAATTTGCAATAATAACTTTATCATTCAACTATGACTTTACTCTGTGTGCAGAATAATAATTATTTCGATAAAAAAACGGTTATAATTATTTAATGAACAATAATATACAAAGAATAATATCTTAAAACATACAAAAGAATCACTTAGCGTATATATGTTCTCTGTAGTGCATTTGATTATAAGGATATCATATAATCAGTTGTCTATTCGATGCCGTACGTTCGGAAGCATATATGCGCAAATTGAATAATGTGCTTCTTCATATGCAACTTTTTTCTGAGAACAAATTATAAGTTTACTGTGGATTTTGTATTTCCCTGATAGCTAATGTAGCTCAATTGCTATGAGCTACAATTAAAAGATAATTTAACTCCCTCGAAAATTGCATGTTAAGACACTTCACATACTACGGCTTTGCTCTTTGCAGAAACGTCCAGTTTTGAGGTTCTACCACTAGTGTCTATTATGTTAATGCTAACTGGGCGTTCACGTGATTTTGTCTCTATAGAAGACTTCATTATTGTTATTCTATAACAGCATATTCACCTCCAACACCCAGAGCGTCGTCAGATAAACGAAAATCGCCTTTTTTATTGTTGTTACAGCAGTTTCCAATTTATTGAATGAAACAACTTTGTTCTGTTCTCTTTGTAGATATATTTTGTTCATTATATGGTTATAGCCGCTTGTAATTGGATTAACCCTTTAGAATTATCCTGCATTTCTCTTTTTCTCTTCCAATTAACTGAAGTTTGTAACATTATAGAGTACAATGCTTAACATTTCAGAGATTCCATAAACATTCACAATGATTTTTCGTAATAAAATGAACCTAATAAAACCTAACCTAAATGAACCTAAAATAAAGGAACAAAGAAGCTTACCATAAAAAGTTATAGATAAACATACAGATTAGAGTTTTCAATAATATAATACCAACTTCCCATACAAATAATTATTAGTAAAGTCAATGGAAATTCAATCGAGTGCTAATTACTTCTGTAAGTTAAAACGAAGATGGTCACAGCATTTAAAAATGCATGTCAATTGTTACAAAAAGTTAAATGAGCTCTGCTGTGACTATAGAAAAGAAACAAAACTGTCAATATATATATCTATTTGATTTTCACGAGATCGTTCTTAAAAAATTATTTTGGCTTGACACAAAAAAAATGGCTGTGATATTGTATTTATTCCTTTTAATTTAGTGAAGAAAGTAGCTATTGCTATTTAATTTAGTTTTGCTTGCATTTAACACAATAATTAATTTTAATAAATTAAAATTATCATTAAATTAATTTAAATTAAAATGACTTTCTAAATTACAATTATTTAACAATCATTCAGTAAATTATTATAAATATCAAATATCACTAATCACTATTTATAAGTGTAAACTTTACACAATATTACTTCTAGAACATTTCTGATAATATTACATGAATTTCTGATAATATTACATATTTATTGAATTTTTTGTTTTCTTATCTCATAGTTATGCCTCTAATTGTTTATACGGAACTCTACATAGAAGATTTAAATTCCTTTAGACCAGTCACAATGGTAAGTTTTCAATAATAATATTAGTAACATTTATTAGATAAGCTAGAAAACTCTTCTAGCTTATCTAATCTCAAATTTCACCTTTTACATTTTAATAGAATTTGTTCTTATTTCTTAAATTTTTATTCGAAATAATTTTTCATTCCTATAAAATCACTTTGATATATTGGGTTCAGTTGGAAAAAATATAGACAGTTCTTCACATAAAATTGTTGAAATAGTTTGCAAGAATTTACTTTTCCTTTATTCAGTTTGTCATTACTTAATCAGTTTGACGACCATTATTATGCAATGGAAATTTTTGAAATTTTCTTATATAAGTAGAGAGTATTTTTTAAAAAATCTGAATAAATTTGATATTATACAATATCATTATAATATCACTCTGTCATATGACATTTCATAACATTGCACTGTAAAATTAATTGCACCCAGTTTGAAGCAATGCATTAATTTACTGAATTAAAAAAAATTACTCAAAAGAAAATAAAGCAAAAACCAGTTCATAGAAAGTTTTATAATTATAATACAAATTTAAGTACATCATAATGCATAAAATCATGTCTTTGATTTAGTAGTAGGTGAAATGATATAACTCTTAAGAAATTTAACTGTATAAAAAATTATTATGGATAAGATATTCCCACATTCTAATTATTCTTACCAAAAATTATTTAAAAGACTGTTAATGAGATATGTTGATCAAATTTATCCCAAATATTCAATCGATTTCAAATTTTGTGGCCACTTTTTATTCATGTAATCTGAATGCGTTACTTATTAAAAACATTGTACTGAATAAACTCCTAAATTAACAACTTCAGCTCAAAAAAGGACACACTGAGCATCACGGATGGGTTTCTTTTAGTGGGTAAGACATTCACTCATTCTATTTATTGTTTCAAAAAATTATTTAAAAAGGCTGTTAGAGAGATATGCTGATCAAATGTATCCCAAATATTCAATAGGTTTCAAAGTTTGTAATCACTTTTTAATCATGTACTCTGAATGCACAACTGATTAAAGACCTTGTACTGAATAAACACTGGAAATAAAAACTTCTTTTCTAAATAAGACTCACTGAGCATCACGAACTGTTTTCTTTTAGTGGGAATCTGTTAGCAGGTTGTTCATATTGTTGTTTGTTGTCATCCATCAAACAAAGGTGCGTGGCATTAATTACTTGAAGCATCATTGATCGCTGATGCCGTTACTATGCTACTCAATTACAAGAAATTGAGCCTCATATTAATAGAGTTATTATAATTAAAATTGTTTAAATAAAAGAGCTTAAGAAATTTAACTACATAAAATAAATAAGACAAGCAGAGTATTCCCAAGTTCATTTTGCTGCTTTAAAAGATTACTTAAAAGTTGGTTATGGATATATGTTAATAATATTTATCTCAAATGTTCGGTAGTTTTCAAAATTTGTGAATACATTATTCTCCAAAAACTTTATTGATGAAAAACAAGGTATAGAATAGTCCTAAAACACTGTCCATCGTGAAGAGGTATGTTTTAGTGGGGTTATGTTAGTTGATAGGTCTTACAATTGTTCGATGTCGTGTATCAAAAACCGATACAACCCATTCAATTACTTGATGCATGGATCACGTCAAGCTACTGAATATATGGCAGGAGATTGAGTATCATCTTAATGTACATCTTACGAATAATATTCTCTGTATAGAAGTGCAGTAAATGTAGTAAAAAATTTCAATATATACTTTTGTATTAGAACTTCCAGGATTTATACGTTCATTTACTTTTTTAAAGAAATTCTTTTATGGACATCCTAATTGATAGTTTTTGATGAACACCTGATTAATATTTGATAAACACCCTAATTGATGATTTTTGATGAACCCCTAATTAAAATTTGATGGACTCCTTATATTGTTGAAACTGCAGTCAAATGCTTTTTTTTCCAGGATTTTCGTTTGGATTTCTTTCTGAAGCATCGCTGGTCTGTCCCGCGCAACGCATGCCTGACCCTGCTCGACGATCGAAGTGAGAAAAGCTTCGTAACTCCCACAGGAGGTTACATCGAGAGAATGACAGAAAAATCCATAATCATTAACGCGAAGGAGGTGAAGCACATGTGGTTACCCGATACTTACATTGGAAATTCAAAAGTGGTGGAAACTCCAGCCAAGGATTCATCGACCAGCTTTATCATCGTCAAGAGCGTGGGGCAACAGTGCTTTGTGGAATACACTCTCAGGTACTTGATCTCAAACGGGAACCAAAAATCGTTAATTATTTTCAAGGTATCAGCTTGGATTGGATTATAAGGTGTCTAGCAGTTCACTGAGACACTGACGATTTTTTATCTACAGTACACACTAGAATATGTATGAAATTACGTAGTTAATGAGATTGATTGTAATTTCAAAATTTATTATAAAAAAGCGATCGTTTCTTATATTTCTATTCGGAAGATGTCTTTCAACGGGAATTTATTTTGGCATAATTAGATCAAAGCCTTTTTCTGTTGGTAGAAAAATGTGCTTTCAGTTAACTTTAGACATCTCTGCAGCCTTTAGGATACTTGGGGTTTCAAAAAACTTAGGATCTTTCAGATTCACGTTATTTTTTAACGGACAATATAACTTTTTTAATAAAAAATTAATTTCTTAAGGTAATAAACTCGTTAATTTCAAATGTATATATAAATTATACATACATATGTATAGTTTGACCTGACAGGAATACATTATTTTTATCACACACAATGTAACAAACGTATCACAAAAAATAAAAGCCCTTTATAGAAAGTAGTTAAAAATTTCGATTTAAGACCAAAGTTCTTATGCAAGATCCCAAATTTCACATATATGGCATACTTGAAAATACAATAAAAATTCAGCTATCCGAATTAAATTGGAATCAAGTTCATTCAGATATACATAAATTCAGATAAATATAAAAACTCAGATATAAAATTAAAATAACGTTAAAAAAAGAGAAAAAAGTAATATAAAATAATTCAGACAATTCCTACTCGGGTCAACAAAGAAAAGTTTTATTTTAATAAATTTCATTTTAATAAATTTTAATAAATAATTATAATTAATGTAAATAATTTATCAAAAAAATATTGATTTTCGCAAGAATTGACTTGCATTCTTCACCTTCACGTGAAATATGGTGAAATCCTTGCATTTTACGGCGAAGCTACTGCCTGTAGACTTATATCTCCATTACAAGCATCTAAAACTCTATTTCAAGTATTAAAGGTTAATTAAATTTAATTAAGATTTAATATTTGAAAAAACTATATTAACATTAAGTATCATCCCCTGCAAGTTAAAAAAATGTATTTGAACTTGAGCGGATGAATAAAAAATATTTTATTAACGATTGAAAAATTTGAAAAAGATATATTAATAAATGTATATAGGAAGATTGCGAACTAATAGTAGGAACTGAAAAAGGATTTAGGACAAAGAAAAAATTATAAATCCTAGAGAATCAGTTTAACAAATATTAAATACAGAAAACAAATACCATCATAAAAGATACAAAATTATGTATGTATTAAATCAATTCTAATACATATATGCTATGTCATCGAAAAGGCTCACTAACCATATCATATGGTTAAGAAAGGACGTGTTTTTGTTATTATTTACTCAATTTTCCCAATTTTCATTTATTTTTCCTCCAAAATATATCGGATATTTACCTCCTTAAACCAAAATCGGACAATTCTTCCACTGCTGAATGGAATGAAACGTTGGATTTTTATGACATTTCCTCGTCATCGTATAATGCTCTACTTTATTCCTCTGTGATAATTCTATTTTTGTTTATAAATTCTTTTCTAATACGAAAAGAAAATTTCGGAGGTTTCTTTTATGAACAAAATGTGACATCAAGCAATCTCCTTCTAGAGAGCTTTAGACTGACGAAAAAGTGCTTACTTTCATAATCAAAGTTATTTCTCCCTTAGGCTCAAAAGCTTTTGAGATTGGTCTGGTGAACGGAGTAGAGCTTTGATGTGTTTAAAAGCTTACCCGGTTTTGAACTTAAAATGTATTTTTTTAAACGATTCGAAGGAAAACGATTTTTAAAAGCTTAACTCAGCAATTTTGGGGGATTTTACCTCGCTTAATAGCGCGAAAAAGTTTAGAATACAAATTATGTCTTTTTAGAAAATGTGAATAAAAAACGAAAACATCAGGAAAAATTTATTAAATAACGATATTCTTAAGCTTTTTCCTTTATTGTTCTTATTGCAAAATTAATCAAATCGTGTTTTCGTTTTTCTTTTGATCGTTTTAAAAGGGGACCTGTTGATTAAAATTAATCATTTCCATTTGCTTGCTTTTGGTACTTAATACTCAAACCTCCAGGCTAAGTTTAGACAGAATATCATCTTTGAATGCTCATATATGTTCTAAATCCATATTTCTTGAAAGAAAGCAGAGAAGAAAGTATTTCTAAAAGTTCTAACCTCTATTTTTAGCTAATAACTGTTTATATGGTTTCTTTATTCACTTTCATTCGCAAAAAGAGGCATTTCTCTTATATAAATGATATTTCAGGAATAAAATGAATTACTTTTATTATGCGAAATTACAACGATTCAATAGCTTAAGAATTAAGTAATAGCTTCGATTATTTCCATATTTTTAAAAGAAACAATACTTTAACCTATATTGGGATTTAAAAAACACATTTATCCTCTCTATTATTGATTTTACAAATTATTTTTTTATCAAACTTTTAAGTTATTTATAAGTTAAGAATAATGAATCTAGGAACCAATTTCTTTTTTTTATATATTCAAGAGAGTTGAAAGCTAAAAGTAAAATGTTATTTATTTTAATAAAAGTATAAAAATGTCACTATTATTATTCTGTACTGAAACCATTTCGCCAATGTCCTGCTGGACAATAAGAAAATTTCTTGAATATCAGAGTATTTTTGACACAAAAATATAAAAATCATCATTTATTAAAATGTCTTTTTCTATAAATTTAATTCAAATTTTTATTTTTTTTAAATTTATTGATAATTTATTCAGGTCAAGAATAAAAAATTATTATTTCTTTTAATCCTGGAATGAAAATATCACTGTTAATACTCTGTACTGGAAACATTTCATCAATTTATCTTCTGCTGACGGATAAAAACATTTCTTAAATGTCAGAGTATGTTGTGAACGCAAAAATATAAAAATCAACATTTATTAAATTGTATTTTTCTATAAATTTAATGTAAAATTTCATTCTTTAATTTATTGATAACTAGTCCATGCTAAGAGTAAAAAATTTTCATTTCTTTTAATCCTGAAACGAAAATTTCACTGTTATTATTCTGTACTGGAAACATTTCTTCAATTTATCTCCTGTTAGAAGATAAGTAAATTTCTTAAATGTTAGAGTATGTTGTGAATTCAAAAAAATAAAAATCATCGTGTGCAAAAATGTATTTTTTTATAAATTTAATGTAAATTTTCATTATTTATTTTAATTTATTGATAATTTGCCCATCATGTGCATTATACAATTTCAGAGGATGATCGTGAGCCAGTTTCAAACTGACATTCCTCTGCAATTCTGTTCCTTTTTAAAAATAGTTTTTTTATCTAAATTTCTATTGAAAATCCTAAGAGAGCTAAAAGTTTTATCCTGCTTAATTTAACTCGAATATGGAGTAAATTTGTCTGATAAATTCTAAAAATCTACCTTTTGAATGTGAGCAGGCAGACTTTTCAAAGTGTGTACTAGATCCACAAGTAATTCACTATCTATATGTATTATAACTACTTTCAGACTAGCGATCTTGATTAAAATGTGATAGAATGCATTACGATTTTAACCTTCTATGACACTTTAAAACTTATTCTTTGAAGGAGAATTTAATTTAAAATGATCCTGTAGTTTCCATTTTACAAAGTCTGAAGAAATGAAGGGCAAATGTATAATACATAACAGCGGATAACATTTTTTTTTTTTTTGCTAACATACCGAATCCGAGACATGAGTCATTATTTCGATCAAAAAAATCGTTTGCAATCTTTGTATATCGTTTTAAGAGAAAAGCACAATCGTTTTAAACTATTTCAAACTGCATATCGTTTGCAGAAATTAATTTATTATTTATAGAGTTTTACTTAAGAGGAATTAGAATAACATGAAACGCTTTTATTATTTTCAGATTAGCTGCCATATTGTCTTGCCAAATGGATTTTAAACACTACCCTGTAGATGTTCAAGTATGTCCTTTTAATTTAAGAAGCTGTAAGTAGACTTTGGCTATTAAAGTGAAAATCATATCAAAAAGTTTTTAAAATATTCAATAGCTATATTAATATTACATTTAGTACTAGATTAATTAATCTAATTGCAGCCATATATCTGAAACATAAAAATAATAACAAATTTATAATATACCTTTGAAAATGAAGATTTCTTTTATTTTTGTAGTTACTTGACAGCAAAATGAGATGTTTTCTGTACTTCTTTTAAAGATTTACAATTCAATTTTTATGGAAAATTAGAGAAATAATTTTCCTTAAGATGTCCAATTTTGTATATAAAAAATTTATTTTGAAAAATGGCGTTTCTACCTGAATTTATTTTTTACAGCTACGGCTCTTTGGAGCTTTAGGCAATTGTACTGATATTGTAATCATGTCGTATAGAAATACTGAAAATTATAATAATGAGACTATACAATTTCATACAGATATATTTTTTCAGTATACAAAATAAATTAAAATTGTTATTTTTAAATTATTTCTTGCTATTGCCCACCAAATAGTAAAATTGAAGTTTACTCTGCAGTCGTATAATATATAAGTAAGTCGTAATGCAGGATTTGAAAAATAGGAGGGTATTTTAAATACAATGTTAACAAGATATTTCATAAAATAAATTTACTTCAAAGTAATATTTTTAAAAGGCAACATTATTAGTAATTATTAAAAATGTAACATCATTAGTAATTATTAGAAACGTAACGTCATTAGTAATTATTAAAAACGTAACATCATTGGTAATTATTAAAAACGTAGTAATCATCAAGTAAAATATCATTGGTAAAAACGTTACATCATTAGTAATTATTAAAAACGTAGTAATTATCAAGTAAAACATGATTAGTAGAAATGTAACATCATTAGTAATTATTAAAAACGTAGTAATAATCAAGTAAAACATCATTAGTAGAAACGTAACATCATTAGTTATTAGACGTAACATCCTCATATTCATGTCATTAAGACACTAGTGAAAAGAAAACATTGTACATAATCGCTAGCAATCATTAAAAAAAATACCATTCACATACTTTTCCGTGCCAAGAGAAATCTTGTTTAATCAGCGGTTTAAAACTATTTTCAGAGTTCCTTTCTTTCTGATCATTTGAAATATTTATCTTATACTAAATATTCGAAATGAACAACTGATTTAAATAATGAGTAAAATTAATGGCCACATAGCAAACGTTTCTGCTCTTGTAACAAAATATTTAACCATACATGATAATGCAATGTACTGTGATGTCATCATCTGAATCTGTCTGATATGATAAAGCATTTTATATGCTCAATTCCATTATAATATTTAACCACACATTATAATGC
>JAOUZG010050968.1:7862515-7893875 GCA_026289955.1 Argiope argentata | reverse complement strand
AGTGTGTGTGTGTGTGTGTGTGTGTGTGTGTGTGTGTGTGTGTGTGTGTGTGTGTGTGTGAACATTTTTATTTTACATTTAACATTTTGATTGCAGAAAGTTAGAATTATAATTTGGTCGCATTAAGAGCCCTAAGAAATTTGACCATTCAAAATATTTTGAAAAAAGTAGATTGATCTTTATACCTTAATCTTAAGTAGATTGTTATTATTCAGAATATAAAATCAAAGTTTTGAATTTGAAATTTTTATATCAAATATTCTATATGGCTGCCTTTCCTGCTTTTCCTATGATTTATTATCTCAAACCACCCATGTTCTTTATATGTGACCAATTTTTCGTCACTTTACAAATTCCTTTCTCAAAGCAACAACATGTTCCCACACGATAATTAAGTTTCTACATGAATAATCTTTCAAACTTAAGAATTCACAAGAAAAAGATTAGTTTATTTTTTCACATATATCGAAATTAAATGATAAGAAATTGCGTCCTTTTTTCCCTTCTTAAAATGATATCATTGCAGCAACTTAGCTTCTCCCATTTTTCCTATCTCTGCAGAAGTTTTTCCCATTCACTTGCTCTTAATATCTCACGCAGCTATAATTCGCCTTCACGAAAAATTTTCGTCCATCTTTTGATGAGCTATTGCAGATATAATGAGTGACTCTGGAAGTATAATACATTATCTTTATGTATATTTATGTAAACAATACCTTTGACGTGTGTAACATTTTTGATAAGTGAAATAGTCCCCAAAACATCAGAAATCCGTTTATCATGTCTTGAAACAGTTATTAAAACCGATAAAATATACTTTAGATGATTTCATCTCATAAAGCTTTGGTAATGTAGCGAATGAAGTATACGAATATCAAAGATAAAGGTCAAATCATCGAAAGAAAAATCCAAATTAATGGTTTAAATTTTTGTTAATTAGAAACCTGAAGTGCGATTTTTGAGATTAGAATGAATGTTGAATGCATGAGTTTTGCGTTGTTTGTTGAATGCATTAAATTAATACATATTATTTAGATATTAATTTTTGAGATTAGAATTATGAATCTGATTTGAGATTAGAATTTTTGAGATTAGAATGAATGTTGAATGCATGAGTTTTGTATAGAATATTGAATACATGAAATGTATACATGTTATTTAGATATGAATTTTTGAGATAAGAATGAATGTTGAGAGATTAGAATGAATGTTCGATGTAATTTGATAAGGAAAAGCTGTCTTATAATTTTGAATAGTCTCGCAAAGGGTCATCAAGAAAAAAAAATGAATTATAATTCGAAAGTTCCTGAATAATAGATCTCTTATCACATATCTCTCAATCAGTATTTTGGATTGGTCCGAATAATTATATGTTTGAAAGACAATACTAGTTAAAATTAGTTGTATGTCAATTAATCACATTCAGAAAATATTGTAATGTCAAATTTTAATTATTTTCTTTTTATGAAAATTGTGCATAAAACTTATTTATTGCTTTATGCTTTTGTCGTGTTCTGTAAATGAGGTAAATGTTGACATTCTAACAACCCTTATTATTAATACGATGTGGTATAATTCCTTTACAGAAATGGTGGCCGGCTTTCTGGCACAGAGGTAGCGCATCTTCCTCGTGTTCTAGGAGTCCCGGCTCAGGCATGGTTGTTTCTCTGTATGCTATCTGTGAGATGTATGACTGTGCCCCCCTGTAAAAAGTGGCTGTACAAGCAAATGTGGTGTGTGTGTGTAGTTAAGTCGTATTCTTGGCCCTAGTTGGCGCTACTTTAAAAACAAGAGAAGCTCCTTTCGGCTTAAATCTGCCGCTGTATCAGCGGGGGGCTTGCCCAAGGCAAGTGCCATAAGCAACAACAACAGTTATGGTTGTTGTTGTTTCTTATGACACTTGCCAAGGACAAGCTCGCTGAAGTAGTCAGCGATTTAAGCCTAATCAACGTCTTTTATGTTGCAGCAGCGCCAACTAAGGCCAAGCGTACGACTTTTGCTACTCACTCTTCACATTCACAGCTCCTTTTTACAGGGGGGCACATTCACACACCTTGCAGATAAAATATCCATGCCCAAACCGAGACTCGAGCCCAGGACGCCCTGATCACGGGGATGACACGCTACATCCTATGCCAGGACGTCGGCACAGTTATGGTAATCACATAATTAATAAAACAGTACAAAAATATATAAGAAACAGAAAAAAGTTTGCTCTAACTTAGTTTTTAGTAGTAGTTTTTTGACTGAATTATTTAGAAAATTCCTGAACCTAACATGTTATTTATAAACCTTTCTTCCTCCTAACAAAATGCGTATCATTTGTAGCACAAGTGCCGTGAAATAAATTCACCAGAGAGAGACAAAATACAGGAAAACAACTCAAACGCGGCATTTATCCGACGTTCGACTAAATATTCCGATTTTTTTTCCATTCAGTCAACAAACGATATAAAGAATAAGCACAAAATAGGCGAAGAAGCCTTCCGGATTTGAAATTTCTCCGTAACATTCCGCAGACACTATCGTAAAATCTTATAAAAAAACAATATAGTTCACAAAAAGAAATGTAGGCAGGGTTGCTTTTAAGGGCATCGAGCCTTAACTGATGTCGGCGGAGGACCAACGAGGCTCTTTCACGCTTCTTTGTTGACTACTTTTTTCACTCAAGCATGCGTGGCATGAGCGGTTCAATGTTCGCCAGCTTTTCTGCAATGAGCGTTCTTCTCAGTCAATGAATTCAATCTTGGATTAGAAGTTTCATTTAACCAAACATAAACAAAAAGCTTGATTAAGAAGATTTTTTGTTTCATAATTGCCAAAAATATGCGGCAAAAATAAATGCATCTGTAATATTTCCTCGAGCCGTGAATATAGCGACCGTTTTGTTATTAACTGCAGGAATTTAATCACCTTGAAATGGAGTTATTTGTTAGAAATGCAATCCATTACCATGAAATAATGTTATGAATCGGTCCACAATAGTCACAAAATAACACAAAGTTGTAATAAATTACGCATGAGTAACTTTGACCTAATTTTGGAATATTAAAAAGCTGAAAATAGCTACCACGCGGAATTAAAAGACGAAATTAAAGGAAAGTTTACATTCTTTATTTTTCTTGCCTTTGACCACTGCAAGTAGGGAATAAAGACCGATGATAGGATTTGGAAGATTGTTGCTTGAATAATCTTGGAGTTTCCTGATTTGATCTTTTTTCCAGTTGATCCGACATCTTTCTTAGAATTAGCATCACTAAAAAGATAAAGAAATCTGTTAGCACTTGTCAAAGGACAAGACCAGCAGAGAAAAGCTGATTATTTGTGGGGATTTTCCCTTCAGTAGCAGGTTTCAGTTGAAAAGAAGTTGATTGTAAATATATTTTGATACAGATTTATGAATCGCGAGAGGACGTTTGTGTACGTGTGTTAGGGTATCTGGTCAAGATATGAATAATCGAAAATTCCAGAACATTTTTTAATTATAGAAACTATAAGAAATTTATAATTTAAAAAGTAAATTCATGTGTATTTTAAAAAATTTTATGGGGGAAAATTATTATTAAAATTACATTGGAAAGAGTTTATTAAGGATAGCATGTATTTAAAAAAGCTTAGTAATTCAGGATACAAAATAAAATCAAATTTTAAGGAAGAAAATAACAATAAAACGGTCAAAATATAAAAAATTTATGCATATTAGTTAGATATTAATTTTTAAAAGAATGATAAAAAATTATAAGAGATAAGAAAAAAATTATAAGAAATGATAAACTCGATTTTGAACAAAAAGAATCGAAACCTGTAAAATACAAAAAAAAATTCTTACAGAAGAAAATGGCATATCAGTAATACAAATAACGAATCAATTATTAAATATTTTTATAATTCACTCAAGTCCTCCTGAATTAAAGCGAGATAATTTCAGACATCTTAATCTGATTTTTTTCCTCATAATTTTAACAATCTAAATGAAATATTATGAATCAAAGCTTTCGATATTCCAATGAAGATTCTAATTGAATTTTGAAGAAAATAAAAATGTATATTTAAATTAATTTTATTTATTTGCTTAGGATAAATAGGTTTTATTTCATATCTAAATTTGTAAAAGAATTGTATTTAAAAATATTTTCAATTGCATTTTGTAGAGTATAGAGATAGTGGAGTTGTAAAACCGGGCAATTGTCCGTTGACAAAAGCTGAACTAATTGTATTAACCCCAGAAGTTGCAACTGAGGAAAAAGTAAATATAATATATATTCATCTAAAGGGCAAAAGTCTTTCACATAATTTTAACAATCTGAGTTAAGCATTTCAAATTGACGCTTTTGACTTAACAATGAAAAATTGACCTTTGAAAAACTAAAAAATATATATATTAAACTTAATTTTGTGTTTATTCATTTAGTATAAGTATTCTCTATTTCAAATATAACATGAAAGAAGTTTGTTAAAAAAATTTCAATTGCATTTCGTAGAGTAGATGCAATAGACCGGCTTGCTGGCACAGAGGTAGCGCGTCTTCCTCGTGTTCTGGGAGTCTCTTGGGGTCGAGTCCCAGTTTGGGCATGATTGTTCTTCTGTGTTAGATGTGTGACTGTGCCCCCCTGTAAAAAGGAGCTGTGCAAGCAAATGTGGTGAGTGTGTAGCTAAGTCGTACTCTTCGCCCTAGTAGGCACTACTTCAAAACACCAGACGCTCCTTTCGGCTTAAATCTGCTGCTGTATCAGCAGGGGGCTTGTCCATAGGCAAGCGCCATAAGTAACAACAACAGAAACAATAGAGATATAAAAACGTTTAATTGCATTCTAGCAAAAGTTAAATTAATTGAATTAATCCTAGAAATTGCAAGTGAGAAAAAGAAAAACGTGGAAGATATCCATCTAAAAGAAAAAGAACACGATTTATAGTGTTATGCTTAATCGAAATGGTTTTACGGCCTGGCTAAAAGATGCGCATAAGCTGTATAGATATTTTATTAAAAACATTGGTAGCTACTTGACTAAGAATTGTAAATCTTGAAATTGTTTTTATCTTGAAAGCAAAGAATCCCTTATATCAGTTTATTTAAGAAAGCAAACAAGATTGCGCGAACTAAGTTTCGATTAACATAAAATGGGCTGCGATGGTCATCTCGGCTTCGGACCCGCAGGATATCAGGTTTGAAACTCGATTCCATCGAAGAACCATCGTTTAAGATGGTCTGGAGCACTTTAAGACCTTCGGGGCCAAATGTCCACCTGCTGGGGTGGTATGGAAGTTTGGAGAGGAGATGCCAGCTCAGGTGTCGTTCTCGTCATCTGATCGCAGTTCAAAATTACTAGGTCAGTACCAAAATATTTCTAGTGTTGCTTTAAAATGGGACATTTAATGTATCTAAACTAAACCAAAAAGACTAATCGATTAACCTAACGACCTGTTTTGATCAACGCGAGATAAATTTTTGTTTCACTAATTGAACCAGTATGCTATACTCCAGATTTCTACAACTCACACTTAATTCCGAGGTTTGTTTGTTTTTTAACCCAGAATTACATAAACGAAAGAAATTTAGCCTCGGAAACTCGAACCTGACATTTAATAACACGGAATTTAAAATTGTGAGGAAGAAAGTGAAAGTGAAAGAAATCTGTGATCATCAGAGAACATTATAAAACGTTTGTTAAAAATCTCAAGAATATTCATTTAAAAAGTATATTGACTCGCCGGTATACTGTACATTTATATCAGTGACAAACTACAATTATCGAATTTCCGTTCGACAATTATTCGATATTGTCCTTCCGAATTGAATTTAACGAATTTACTGTTCCTCTGTTCATAACGTTAAAATCTAGAACGTTAGAACTAGAGAAAGAGAACGTTAAAAACTAACAAAGTGAGATGTTTTTCAAAAATATCCCCTTTATAGCTACAATTTTATATGATAGATAGATAGATAGATAGATAGATAGATAGATAGATAGATAGATAGAAACTTAACAATTTTTTAGTATCACGTGATACTTCCAAAGAAAAATCATAAGATTTGAATTATTGGATTATACTCAGGGCCTGACTAAGGCAGGAGCATACGGGGCAGTTGCCACGGGCCCCCACATAATTGAGGCCCCAAAATCGAATAAAAATTTTACTTTTACGTTTCCTTCTTTAATGAATGTTCTTCGTTACTAAAGTAGTGAAGCAAAGGGGGCCTCCAAAGAAGTTTTTGCCCCAGGCCCCAACTAGGCTAAGTTGGGCCCTGATTATACTATAAATTATCATCTAATTTCTATAGTTCCAACATAGTCGATCTTTATAACACCACCTGGTAAAGATTTTTTTTGCATTAATTTTTTCCCCATTTAAAAGAAAATTGTGAGCATGGAGCACTTACCACTCCCCGCCCACAATCCAATTAATTTACGATCTTTTTTTTAACAATTTTGTGAAATTTATATCGATTTTTTGATCGCCAAATATAACGTATGCAGTAATGCCTTCCCCTGAATAGTCTCCTTTAAGAAAAATGTTGCTCAATGGCACTGATCCAAGAATTGTTTTTTCTAGGGCGAACTTCCCTTTTTGCTTCTAAAGTCTCTCACAGATCTCCATTTTCGGAATCTACTATTAAAGGTTTCTGCGCTCTGCTTCTTCGCTATACAACGTTGAGCAATCATGACATCATTCGTACTGAGAGAGTGCTCTTATGTTCTGTTGTTTGTTTTTATCTGAGAACGAAAGAGAATTAAATACGACTGTAAAAGCAATCACAAAGTTGCTTTCTTTCTAAAAGAAGTTACAAGAAAACAGAACTACAGAGAATCATCTCGCCATTTCCTTTTAGGCCAAGCGAGACCATTTTTTTTTCTTATTCAACCATATTCCATAAGAGTGTAGATTACGATATATTCTATTAGTATTATCGTAATTTATTATATTTAAAAATTCTTTGCTCCTTTTGACAGTTACTACTTATATGAAGGTAGTTAAGAAACAGCAAAGATTTATGAAAAACTAGTTATTAAAATTTAAAGTACTGAGATGTCTTAAAGAGCAAAACACCATTCAGTAAGCATACGCCTGGAATCGTAGAGATTTTAGTTGAATAGGCTTAAAATTTAAAAAGCAAGTGAAATATAAGACTCGAATTGAATTATAAGTGCGGTTATATAGGCATACAATTTAAAAAATACCAATCAGAAAGAGAATTAAAAATGTAAATCAGAAACAGATTATTTACATAGAACAAAAACTAATAAAAAACAGCACAAAAATACTTACAAATAACACTGGGGATCATTATAAAATACAAAAGGAATATATTTGTAAAACATGATTTTTTTGAAAACTCAGCAAAAACATACTATGGAATTCCTATAAAAGAATATCTAGCAACACAATAATAATATATTAATACTAAAATGTAAAATAAAAATAGAATTCCGCTAGTAGTGACGACTGACAAATAATGCATTTGATTATGTTATATTTATATCTCCAAATGTTTCTGAAGCCGTTATTTAAATTAAATACAATTTCATCTCCATAAACAAAAAAGGCAACCCACAACTTTCAAATATTACCACTAATCACGCAACATGGAACCTAAAAGAAAGATAAGTAATATTTAGACCTGGACTACCTATCTCCGAGCCATATTTCTATTATTTTATGTTAAGTTTTTTTTACTGCTTTTTCTTCTACTATGTTATAATAACAAATGCAATAATCACAGAAACATGTGTTTTTTTTTAATTCATAATAACTTTCTGTTTATCATTACTCCAGATATTCCTATTTCAAAGTAGCTAACCATAATAACTCATTTAATACCATCATTTTTTATATGTTTGTAAATTCTGTGCATACTTATTTTTGTTTTATCTTCTGTAAAAAATTCGATATTTAATAAAATTCCTGTGGTATGTCCATCAAACCGTTCAATGACCAGAATGGTTTTGGATACGATAGTATGAAATGGCGCATTGTTCTATCTTTTTGCCATCTCTTTTTCTTTTCATTTTCATGTGCTGTGAACATTTGGGGTACTTCTCGAAAAATCTAGAAGTTTCTTGAGAAATCTCCAAAATTTGCTGCGCTTTTTATATGTTTGTAAATTATGTATATAATTTTTGTTTCACCTTCTGAAAAAATTATATTGTTTAGTAAAATTCCTGTGGCATATCCATCAAACCGTTCAGTGACCAGAATGGTTTTGGATACGATAGCATGAAATGGCGCATTGTTCTATCTTTATGCCATCTCTTTTTCTTTTCATTTTCATGCGCTGTGAACATTTGGGGGCCTTCTCGAAAAATCTAGAAATCACACAAATCTCACAAATTCACTGCGTTTAATAACGTTGTTAAGTGTTGACTTATTAAAATCTTAGTTAATCATAGAAAGCTACTGGTATGGAATTATGACTTTATATAAGATAAAAGAGCGATGCTATATTAATTATTATAATAAGCACTTATTATTGACTATTATCATAGACTTTACATGTCCGGGCTCAAGATGGCCTCCAAAAAGGGACAACACCTCTCTAAAGATTGTTTATAGCGTTAAAAAACATAATTTGGAATGAATTAAAGATCAAAAAGATAAATTAAGAAAATCATATTTAAAAACAAGAAAAAGGATTTTTTTTTACAAATATTAGGATGTACGAAATCTTTTCATGACATCTGTTTTCCGACTTTAAACCATCTGTTTCTTCGATGGAAAGAAAAACATTTGGAAAATGTGCCGTGACGATTTTTTATTACATTTTTGTCTGCCGGTTATCAGTCAAAGCAACGGAACATTTCCAGACTTATTAATGCTATTATTATTGTTATATTCAAGAGAATTTCTTCCACAAATTTATTGCCAAGACTTGAATCTCTTTTCCATTATTTGTACTAAGGGACTGCATGTTAAATCAATGAATATTAACTCTTTAAGGCAAAGAAATGTAAATTTTCTGAATTGTAAAAAAAATATGTAATTCATTTACATGTTTAGGATCTATGGAAAGAGAAAATACCTTGAAAAAATTTACAGTGTACTGCACCACGAGAGGAAGCGAAGAGGTCATTGGAGTACCACCGCACACTACGGCATATTTTTTTATAAATAATTAATACTTTTTAATTCGTTTTGTAACCTAATTATTCATTATTTATTTATGGAAATACTAAAACAAGCAATATTATCAATGAAAACTACCTATGTAATCGCACAACATGAAAAAATATAGAAGAAAAATAAACAATTTTAATAAAAAGTAATCCTCAAATAAAGCTAACAATGACAAATTCCTTAAGTGGCATTTAGACTTTTAACCGTTTGAGAGCAGAAGAATTCTTGGTTTATGGCAAGTGAAGCGCGATAGTGCTTCGCCGCACTCAAACGGTTAAATTCAATCAACTCTATATTCATGTTATAAAAAAAACATGATATTTAAAAATTTAGAAAATTATATAATATTAGAACATATATTTAATACCCCTATTATATGGTTGCTTCTTGTTACAAGAAGAACGCAATTGAAAAGTGAGTAATTCAACCATCCTAATCGAGTCAACCTTACTCAAATGTAAATAATTTCTCACCCACAAAACACATGGCAAAAACCCCATAAATTATCAGCCACAAAACTAAAAGCATCAGGGAAGAAAAACAGATCTGTTTCGCTAACGCGTTTCAAGTGGTAGAAAATTTCATGCCCCAAGTGCGCGATGGTTTGTCTCTGAATCCACCTAAAAAGATGTTATATATGGAGTGCTTTCGCGATTTGATTTTTAAAAAATGTGTATGTAGTAGACAGCTTTCATATAACTAATTTATGAATGCATCATGACGTGTGTGTGTGTGTGTGTGTGTGTGTGTGTGTGTGTGTGTGTGTGTGTGTGTGTGTGTGTTAGCTAGATATAAAAAATTGGAAGTATTGAGAAAAAGGCATTTATTAAAGTTCTACACGCAGTTATTAAAGTTTTAATATAATTTTAGAACCTTTGGTTTCGATTAGAAAGCACGGCGGGTTAAGAAAAAATTTTTAGAAAAAAGGGGATTTCACTGTGACATCATCGCGCTTGTTTGAAGTTTTGAAGTGAGACAATTTTGAAGCTAAAAACAATATCTCTGCTTAATTTTAATGGATAAAAGTTTGTATTTCCACAATACTGTGTTTTTAATGAGTAATTCTCCCCTAACACTATCGTTTCTGAAACAGTATAAATATATTTTTTATACAGTATATATTTTATTATATATAGTATTTTATTTATACAGAAACAGTATAAATATTTTTTTATTTATATTATCATCAGTATGAGAATTTATAAACGTTGTAATTGCACTGTATTCATTTTCATAGGCAACTGTATTAATTTGTTCAATTTGAGCAACATTTATATAAACGTTTTCAAATTAAGGTATTAAAAAAGATCCCTTAATCAAATAGCTATGATTAAGTAATAATAATGTAATTAAATAGTTTGAATATTATCACTTATCACATAGCATGTTCTTGAAAAATGTCGATGCGTCTTATTGGTATGTTATAATATTTGAAAATATTATGCTGCAATAAATTGTACTGTTATAATTCCTGGAGAAATATAAACGTATTTTAGTATTTAAGTACAGTAATATTTAGTAATTTCTAATAAATGTAAAAAGAATTTATCTAAAAACCAAAAACAGAATATTTACGACATTTTACATTCTTTTAACTTTATTTGTTTGCAAAGTTGAAATTTTGAAATCGATTTTTCTCTCCCTTGCTAAGGTGCTTGAGTTTTGAAATTTTAATTGTCTTTCAACTTTTACCATTAAAGACATTGAGTACGATTCGAACCTAGTCTTCTTCTTAAAAAGTTTGATTTAAATACGGAAAAAATGTTTAGTCATTTCTTTATTAGAAAACGTAGTTTGTGTTGTTTATTTTGTTTTAACATTAAAAATCATAATTATGAATAAGTACTCTGATTGTGAATAATTACGAATGAAGATTAAAAATAGAGAGAAAGAAAGGGATTAAAATAGCCTCTGATCTTCTCAACGAAAATTCTAAGAGAAGGTCAGTTTACTTTATTTTCATTTTATAAAATATATCTATTTTTCATGGAGCATTTATTAATTCTTCAATTTTTTAAATCAAATAATAAAGTATGGATTTTTTAACATCTTTAAGAAATAATTCGATTTAATCTACAAGCGTTGACCATGAATCAAGTAATTTAAGCACAAAACGACAACAACAAAAAACCCGACTAAGGTTACTTCACCGTAATACCTTACAAAAAGACTAAAAACACACAATCCTTCGATACTAGAAACTTCCACCACATTTATGTTTTTAACTGTAAATTAAAATGGAACTTTGAGATTTTTAATTTTCTTTCAGAATTTCCCTTATAACGAAAAAAAATCGGTCACTCTTCTGAAATTCAAAGAAGTTTAAAATTTTGAAAATCGTTTGCTGTCCGTGTGCTTTTGAAACGCGATGAAATTCATACTTCGTGGTTGACTGGTTAGGCGAACTTATTGCTCATTCTCTCGGCTTTGGCGACCAAATGGCCAAACATTGGCGAGGAAATGGAAAGAAGTTCTCATTGTTGCGGTCATTGTATCAGATGAGATAGTGTACAGAAATCGGCAGTGGTTTTCTCTCAGCTCTTAGGAAATAAGAGTTCATGAGAAGTTTGTGTACAACTTTCACTGTTTTAAAACAAACTTTGTTGTTTCAGTCCATATCGATCTAATCCTCAAAGGTAAAGCTCTATTTTTGACATTTATTGCTCATGTTTTAGAATTTAAATTAATTGTTCTTTGAATGAAATTATGTTGAAAGTATTTTATGTTCGGTATGAGAAGTATTTTAATTATTTTTGAAGATTATTATTAAGAAGTATTTTATTATTTTTATTGATCTTTTTTATGCTTTTAAGGTTTATCCCAAAAAATATTTGGGCCTCAATGCAAAAATCTTTAAAAGTATAATTCAGAAATGTATATTTGTTTGCGGAAAACTCCGTAAGATTCATTGAAAGACTATTTAATGAATTTTTATCGAATAAGAATTTTAATAGAATACAAATAAAATACCGAATGATGTTAAATTTTTATTATTTACTCATAGAGCATTAAATATAAGACTGTATAGTAAAATTTTCTTTGTAAGGTAATCATATAATTCTACATTAATTCAAAGAAAAGTATGCTAAGCTTTATTTATCTAAATAAACTGTATCTATTTTAAAAATAATGGCGATTTTTAAATTTATAAGGACTGTAATGTTTCAAATATAAATTTTTAGATTTTTAAATGTAGATTTTTTTAATGAGGGGATTTCTTTATAAAATTATAATTAATTAATCAAAACTAATTATGATTAATTATAATTATAATTATAATTAATTAATAAGAAAAAATAAACCTGTCCCAAATTTTAAAAGATTTTAATTGTCAACTTCTTGCTATTTTTAATGTAAAAAATTACTTAACACCAAAATACCTCCATAAAACTGGTTTTTCTTTCTTATATTTAATTTCCAATATCCAAAATAAACTTTTTTCTGCTTTTTTATTAAAAATTTTAATTTTATATCCATTTATCCATATCCATTTTATATCCATTTTAATTTTATATCCAAGCTACTTTTGGTGAGTGTATGTTTTTCATTGTTGTTGCTCACAATTTTTTTCCGGGGCAAAATAGATTTTTAATGAAGTATAATGGCAAAATATGCCTTTCGACTAAATAATTCTTAAATTTCAAAAAAAAAAATCTTATATTTATCTTCACCGTTCTCATTTTTCTACGTTTCTTTTTATTTCCACAAACTATTTACTTTCTCGCTTAGATTGAAAAATATTCGCAGAGACTGAGTTGGGACCTACGTCCTGTTAATGCTAACTACAAATGGTGACCTCCTGAGATGCTTATATTGAAAATCAAATTACATCCTGTATCTCAAAGTTGGCCCTACATTGTAATATCTTCTATTTAATTAGAAAAAAGAGATAAGATGCTTGCTAATGTCCCACTGTACTATTACTTTGGGTTGAATATTTTATTGTTGATGCAAAACTTCATAGATCTTTATTAACATTATTAACCCTTGCAAAACTTTGTAATTCTCTTTGCTCTGATATAACAGGATGTTTTTTGACAACATACTGGTTTTGTATTCATAAAAAAATCTTCCACATAAAGAAAAAAATTGTAAATTAACGCCATTTTTAATTTATATAATTATTATTAGATAAAGATTGCGTAGTTTTGACCTTGGCTGAATGAGAAGAGCGACACTTCAACCATCACCTCACTCCCCGAATTTACACACCTCACTAGATTGAAGAATTACGATCAACCAAAATTTCACATGCGTATACATAAAGGATCATCTGAGAAACTGTATCTCAAACACATGACCTTCCGACATCAGTTTCGGCAATTTAGTAACAGGCCCACAATAATGACTCTCGTTAAAATGGGGTTTCACTTCATTTTGATCTTAAAATGTCCACAAGTTAGAGGGATATGGTGCAATGTTCCAATAAACCTTGTAAATCTGTATCTCAATTACAAGCACTCCATTTGAGCAGGCATTCCACTTATCAAATTTTATACTACATCTGATAAAAGCGTTTAAGCCATCATCAAATATAACATTTGCAACATCGATCGTGTCTTTGATAATGGGGATCATTATTGCTCCACATCTTACATTGAATTTTGCGTGAAACTTAAAATAATCAGATTGTTGAGTTCTTAATTGAAATAACTCTGCTCTTCATAATCATGGTAATAAATCAGGGTTTATTTATCGACAATAATGCTGCATGCTTCAATCATTACTATATAAAAACGAATCCTTTTCTGTGTTTTGCAATTGTTTTAATTCGTTTCGGTTCACTAATAACGCTTCAACAAAAATAGGACAAAGAAATAATTCCGCATTTAAGCCATTGTATTGGGTTAGACTAACGTTTTTATATTTCACAATTACTACAAGGGATTCACCAAATAATTTTCATACTGGTTAAATTATGGATATGGCAACCGAAGGCGACTTTCAGCCCACACCACCTCCAAACTTTCACATCACATCAATCCCCCCCTCTTTATTTTTAACTTTCAGCAACTCTGAGTGTGTAGTTAAGTAAATATGAACCAGGAAAAAATAAATGATTTATCAATAAATGATAATTCAATTTATTGATGTACCTAACATATTCAATAAATAAAATATTTTAAGTGATTAATAAAATAATTTTCTTTTCATCGTCTGCTGAATAGAAAAAATTATTTCTCATCCATTATCTAAATATTAAGAATCCATTTTGTCTCTTTTATTATTCTATTTCTTCTTTAATAAGCAAACATAAACCAGGGAATAATGATTGATATATAAACAAATGATAATTCAATTTATTAATATGTTTATATTCAATAAATTATATGTTTTTTAATTGATTATTAAAATAATTTTCTTTTCATTGTTAGCTGAATAGCAAAAATTGTTTCTCATCCATTATCTAAATATCAAGAATCCATTTTGTCAATTTAATTACTCTATTTCTTGTTTAATAAGTAAACATAAACCAGGGAATAATGAATGATATATAAACAAATGATAGTTCAATTTATTAATATATTTATATTCAATAAATTATACGTTTTTAATTTATTATTAAAATAATTTTCTTTTCATTGTCTGCTGAAAAGGAAAAATTATTTCTCATCCATTATCTAAATATTAAGAATCCATTTTGTCAATTTTATTACTCTATTTCTTCTTTAATAAGTAAACATAAACTAGGGAATAATGATTGATATATAAACAAATGATAACTCAATTTATTGATATGTCTAACATACTCAATAAATTAAATATTTTTAATTGATTATTAATCCATTATCTAAGTATTAAGAATCCATTTTGTCAATTTAATTTCTCTATTTCTTCTTTAATAAGTAAACATAAACCAGGGAATAATGATTGATATATAAACAAATGATAATTCAATTTATTGATATACCTAACATATTCAATAAATTAAATATTTTAAGTGATTATTAAAATAATTTTCTTTTCATTGTTTGCTTAATAACAAAAAACATTTCTCATCCATTATCTAAATATTAAGGATCCATTTTGTTAACTTAATTACTGCATTTGTTCTTATTACAGAAAATACTTGTTTTACTTAGTGATTGCTCTTCACAGAACCCTTTCTATACTCTTGGCTGTTATCCACTGATCCAATTATGGCCACAATGAAAGATGTGAGCAAAGTAAATAAATGCTAAAGAGACTTAAATAAATGTTACAAATTCGTATTCAAGGTTGTATAAAAGATTTAAGCAATGACAATTGTTGAATTTTCACTAAGAATTCATTTTGGTAAGATTATCTCGACACACTTGCTTATTTAAAAGGTTTTTATATCGAGTTAGATATTTTTCTATCACAGAGAGGTTTTATGTTGCTGAATTTGCCATTAGTCAAGTCAGAAATGATCTTCTTTTTAAATTTTCTTGATTTGCTAAGTAATTTTCTAGTTTCTTCTTAACCTATTAACTGCCAGAGAAACTTATGGAAGCTTAATTTTAAGCAGTTTCCTGCGAGATATCTCGTAAATAGAAGTCAAAGGGTTAACAATAGGCCTGCCTAATAACGTTTATGTATGAGTAGAAAAGATCAATCGCATAATACTTAAATAATATTTTATTGCAGGCCCTCCTCGACTTCTGATCGAGTTCTGTTCCGACTGATAGATTGTTTATCAAACTAGTTTTAGACGAATTAGTAATTTTCAATACATTTTCAAATGAATTGTAATAGTTTTACACAAAAAGTAAAAATTCGATTTATATGGGTTAAATTATTGTATCAAATGTGAAAAATACATAATATGTCTTCTATTGTATGTAGTACCATAAAGAAAATAACAACTTGAAATTATTTTTTTTAATTGGAACTTTATTTTCGAGGGAAGGGGGGTCGTGAATGCGAATGATAGTAAGTCTGTTAAGTTATAAGTCGATGAGATGATGTAGTTAAATAAAAATATATAAAATTTCATGGTGACCTTCATGCAATTTTATTCGCTTTCTAACGTAGAAGTTACAAGAACCTCATTAAGGGACGAATCTCATACACATAAACCAATGTCAAACGAAAAATTTATTGGTTCTTTACTGGTCAGCTCCTTTCTATACCGCTATAGAACTAAGAGCGTACAGAAATACAAGGATGTCCTGACGCCAAATTTCAGAGAGGGAAAAGTGACGAAAGCAGAACAGTAATGCTTTTATTTCTCATTTTGAGTATGATGAATGTAGTCATAAAAATAATGAGATATGAGTCGAATGTAGTCATAAACAAGTAATATGAAAAAATTAAGTCAATTCCTACTTAAATCAATAAAGAAATTTTTTATTTTAGTTACTTTTTATTAAATAATTACAATTAATATAAATATGTATATACATGTGACAGAATCCTTATATTAAGTGGCAAAATAGAAGGCGAATTTCCTCGTAATTTTCTATTCATCTTCTCCCATATCCTTCTCGAGATGTAGCTCAATCTTAAGGTTAGGTAGAAAAAATAGCCAAAAATGGATGACAAAGATTTTAAAAAGAGAAATTGGAACTGACCCTAATGCTTAAAATTTCGTGAATTTTATTTTTAGAGAAAAATTCTTCATTCTAATCTCTAATCCACAAGTGCTAAATCCCCCTATAAAATCATTTGGATAAAACGTATAATTAAAGCGAAAATTTATCAAAAAAATTATTAGAACTCCCATTTTTCACCTTCGAGAGAAAAATGCTGAAATCCTTGTATTTTACCTATTGAGCTACTGCCTGTCGATTTCAATTTTTCTAACAAAATGATAAAACTCTATTTAAAGTATTAAAAACTAATTCCATTTAATTAATAAATTCATATTTGAAAAACTGTATTAACATCAAGCGTCATCCACTACAAGTGTTAAAAAATGTATTTGAACTTTGTGCGGATGAGTAAAAATTATTTGATTAACGATCGAAAATTTGAACAAAATACATAAATATATATAGGGAGAGTGTAAACTAATAGTAGGAATTGAAAAATATCGTGACTTGGTCTCCACCTAAAAAATATAAAAGCCTGCCATTCTTTATATATTAATATGTTGATATTACCAAATCCATCAACATAAAGCCATTCATTTTTTAATGTATTTAACCTTAATCAAGGCAATAACAGATTTTTATCGGAATATTTTTAGGATTCAAGATTATTCAACTCTTAACTGAAATTCGGCCTCTAAATAATAATGATATAAGTAGTTTTGATTATAAAACTATATGTAATTGCACTAATGTAGAAATTTCAAGCTTCAGGAAAGATAATATTCATAATATGTAATAACATATTTAAATGTGTTAATAAACTCGTGAAAGATAACAACTTTGAAAGCAGAACCAATTCATTTGAAGGCTATTGTATGCTTAATTTTCTGTTAATTATTATCTCATTTTGACAAAAAAATGTTAAAAGGATGTTTATATTACACTTATTTTTTAAAGTAATTGCCTATAATCAATTTTAAGGACTTCTGATTTAAATTTGTTTATGAATATGAATTACAGTCAATAAGGCTAATTACTCTGATTTGGATAAAGCGTACACTTAAAGCAAACATTTATTTAAAAAAATGATTGATTTTCGCAAGAATTGCATTCTTGACCATCATGTGGAAAATACTGAAATCCTTGCATTTTAACGATTGAGCTACTGCCTCTTGATTTCAATTTTCCTTACAGAATGCTAAAATTCTATTTAAATTATTTAAAAAGGATGAATAAAAAGCATTTTATCAACGATTGAAGATTTCAACAAGATATATAATTATATATAGGAAGAGTGTGAGGTAATAGTAGGTATTGAAAAAAAAGAGAAATAATATTAAAAAGACGCATAGTCAACTATGCTGTTCCATCACATCGCAATTTTCACCCTTGTTCTGATACTTTTGGAAGATCATCAACACAACCAGTTTCGTTCAAATTTTCTAACTACAGCTTTATGATCTTGGTGTCAGAAGGGCTGTTGAACAAATTGTTGCTACCTCTCCCCCCCCCCTCGTATGATGAACAAAAATTACTCATTAGGTTTCATGGAACCACGAAACGTGTTTTGCTTTTTCCCTCGTAGATGCTACTGCATCAAAAGATCATTTTTGATTTCCTGTTTATGTTTATGAACAAACTATGTCATCTATTCAGTGATAAAATAACTTTTAAAAACAAAGTTACGCAATGATTAAAATTTTATACTAATATTTTAAACACAGTTTGTTGACATTTTATAAGAGAAAAAATTTGTACTCTTCCTTCATATTAAATATTTACGTTCTTCTCTAATTCTACAATGACAAAGAAAAGGAGTATACCAATGACTTCTGCGTTTCCAAGAGATACTTTACACATAAATGTTAATCAATAATTATATAAAAACTCGCAAAATCATTTCTAAATTGCTATTCCTATTCCCAAAATGAATCCCATGTTTTTCCCGGAACACTAGTAAAAAACTTCGCGATTGCAAATTATTGTAATTTCACATTAGTCAAAATAATTCTTCTTAGTTGAAATAATTTTTAATAACATCTGAAAACTGTCATTCTAAATCATCTAAAATTATCTTGTAATTCTCAAAGCATGCCTTATTAAATTAAATTATTTATCTATTATTTATTTACAATTTTTAAAAAATTAAATAATTATTCTACATTTCTAATAAACGGCCATATTATAAAGTAAAAATATATTTTCAAGATTTAAATAAATAAATTATTATTGATATAAATAAAGAAACCAAATAAAGATACTGTTAGCATAATGAGATTCTAATATCTTCAAGAAACAAAGCGGGTTTTTTTCGTTATATTGAACAACTAGCCGCCTTTGGCGACCAGCCAGTTCACCAGTATTAATGCCGACTAAAAGGTTAAATTAATTTTTTTATTTTTGATCTCATAATAGGCTTTTCAGCAGAATATTTTTAAGCTTCCAATTTCGAAAGCCATATAATTCGCTTATACTATTATACAGACTTTAAACAGTCCTGATCTTTGAACTCCACATTTCTCTCTGATTTTCTATCATCGACCCTAAAATTTAATTTTAAATTAAAGTGGAAATGATGAAACTGTAATTGCTATTAATATAAAAGACCTATTTACTCAATCCAAGCATGTCTTTAAATAAAACTGAGAACTAAAAGCATAGTACTCCGACATTGAAATTTTATGTTCATTTCAAAAAATGAAATATTATAAATTTTTATAATTTATAATATATCAAAAAATCATTTAGCAAACATTTCATGGATTCAATGAAAAATTCTGTTTTTAATTTTATTTTTAAATCTATATATAAATGCTCTCAACAATATTTCCTTTTTTGGTTTATAAATATACATTAAAAAATTATGAAGTTTAAAATTTAGATAGTCCTTTGATCTTACAGATTCATATTCTGTAAAATATTCTTTATATTTCAACTTCTAAATCAATAAATAAACATTTCTGTCTTCTGCAATTAAATCTGGCCGATTTATTCAGTTCTGAATATTGCAAGATTAGAACAATCAATATTTTTATAATCTAGGCCAATTACTTTTGAGTAACCCTTATTGGTATACTTTGAGTTGGTCGATTAAGTGATCTAAAATCGCTTATTTTCATAGAATAGTGGTATTGAAATTTCATAAATTGGTCAACTTTATTGATTTGTTTAATTTATTTAAGTGCCACTTTTTTTTATTTGAAGTCTTAGTGTCTCTAAAATATTTTGTTAAATATGATTCACAGTACAGATGATATATGTAAAAATTTAAAAGTAATACTTCATCAGTAATTTTTACCTCAATTTACTAAGAATATAATTATATATTTCCCTTAAACCATTTGTTAAAAGATATATATCTATTACAAAAAGTTTGCAAATTAGCCTTTGGATTCCGATTACAGATGATGTCTTGTAGATATTAAACCATATTTGCCTTAAATAAAATTGTTTAATTGAGTTAATAATATATGTATTGCAAAATATCATAGAAAAAGTTTTCTTGCATTTACTTAGCATAAATATCATGTTTCAAATTTATTTTATTTCATGCAAACACGTGCTGAAAATTACCTTTTTATATATTTAATTTGGAAAGACAGAGAATTTATTTTTTATCATGTGAGAACATGATATTGCTGTAGTTAGGAGCTTTTGATGTCACTGAAATATACGGGCAAAAAATATTTTTACCTGCTTTTATCAGTATTGTATTATTAATTATTACGTATGCTCCTTTGAAAGCAGATGCTTTTTCAAAAAGTTGACCTGCTTTTACCAGTATAACTTTATTATTATGATTCTTTGAAAGCAGATGCGTTTTTATTTCGGCTTGATTGATTGAAATGCGGAGATTCATTACATTCGTTTACAAAGACGAATTCCTTGATTTGAGCAATGTATCTTCATGTAAATAAAAGTAACAATTAAAATCATGCCTTGTTATTTCAAAACTTATAAAAAACACCAAGGTGAAATTTTTTTACTTCAACAGATATAATTAATAGTTTATTATATTTTCCTCCAACTTATTATCAATTGCTTTTTGTTCGTTGTTTCTATGAAATGACGTCATCTTCCAGTTTGTTCATGATTTCTTACTTTTAAATAATTAATCTAGCACTCAGAAGATTATCATTTGGTGCCTTTTTTTAAAAAATCTTTTTTAGTTTTAACTCGCACTTTTGTAATATAATTTTATTTTGCATTTTTATTTATTTTAATTGTTTCATTGAATTAGTAATTTTGGTATTGCAAATGATCTAAAAAAATGTATCTCGCATTTATTGCTTAAAAATATATCACATTTCCTATTTATTTCATTTCATATAATCACATGCTGAAAATTACATTTTTTTAGGTTTCATTTGCCGAAGCAATTAGCTTATTTTTTAGTCAGAGCTTTTTTAAATGTGATGGTAACAGGCTATTAAAAACTGATTTTTGAAATGCTCGTGCAGATAAAATTTTATTTTTATTTTATACAAAAAAATTGTTAAAAAATACGATTAAATTAATTTTTTTGAATTAATTAAAAATATAAATTTAATTTATAGAGCAAAACATCAGTATCATTAAAAACATAATTTTTTTAGCTTTAACCTGAGGCAAAAATTAATTTTCTGTTGTAATATTTTCGGAAGTTATAGCGAAAAAACGTCAAAAATTCGCTCAATTGTTCATTAATTAAAAATTCAAAAAAAGGTCTAAGAGGTGCGCATTTCCGACCCCAAGGTATAAACGTGCCAAATTTTGTAGCTGTAGGCCGAAACGTCCGGCGTGAAGAGCGCCAACACACACACACACACATACACACACATTGAGCTTTATTATAATTATATAGAATAGATATAGAAGGGCCATTAAAAACAAAACGTTTTTCGTTTTACACAAAAGGATTACAAAAACCAAAAAAAAAAATTCAACGTTTGAATTAACAGACCTTGGCTTACTAGCTTAACATAAAATCCAACACTTTTGAAGGCTTTTTTTTTTCAAGAGAGATTACGATGATATAATCCCACGTAATGCTGCCAAAATTAGGTATTATCAGATAAATCACATAAAAATCATTTGCTGTTCTATAAAAAAGACTTTGCTTTTATCTTTGAGGCAATTTTTCTTTCCTTCTTTTGAATGATTTTCTTTAATTTTACTCACAACAAATTTCAACATGCAATTCACTCTAATTAAACAATTAGGTATGACAGTAATATACGTTGTACGAGATAAGCGTAATGATTAAATATAAAGTATTTTATTTACTTTACTTATTTATTTATTATTAAAGTATTTAAAAGTAATTCGATTACCTGCTTGTCAATAATTTAATTAATTACACTAAACCTCATCGTCATTTTGTTATTTTTTTTTTTTTTCAGAATCTCGAATTTTTTCACTTTTTGAAAAAAATTTATATAAGATTTCATTTCAATTTTCAATAATAATACGATGATGAAAGGTACCTTATGCCCTTATTACTATTCATTGTTCTTATGTTCATGCTTTTAAGCCTTATTTTTATCGTCTTCGTACAATTCAAACTGTATCTTACTGCATAGGTCGAATATCTTACTGCATAGATCGAATATCTTACTGCATAGGCTATTTATGTACAAAGGCTTCATAGAATTACTTTCTATGCTTATGTAATTATTTACTTTCTATTTTTTAAAATAAATAATAATCCTTTTCTTAATTTACATCATACACAGTTACGAAATCTTTGTAATTCCTTCATTAATGTTAAAACAAGTTTCGATGGAAATTTTTGATTGTTAAAAAACATAACTTCAGCTTATCTGGATCAATGATCAAAAATGCGAGTAATTCGTCCATTAAAATGCTTGAGCAGAATATAAAGCATGTTCAAGTAGGCATAACTGTTCAAAATTATTCAAGCTTTGTATGTTTTTATTTACGCTGTAGCATTTTTTAAAGGACGTTTCAACGCTTTTCTTTATCGAATAGCTGATGGCTAAGTTCAATGAAAAACCTGGTGAGAAATATTATCTATACATGTGTTTATTATATAAGTGGAAGAAACATGATTAATTAATGAATACTGAAGTAATATTCTAATTTTGTTTTGCTGTAATACTTCTGTAAAGATAATTCAAAATTAAAACATAAACTAATAAGATTTCCATTGCATTACCTCCTTATGGTTATATTTATTATAATCGTTGAAGAGACATGAATAATTAATGAATATCGAAGAAATATTCTAATTTTGTTTTTCTGAAATACTTCTATAAAGAAAATTAAAAATTCTAACACAAATCAATAACTTTTCCATTGCATTACCTTCTTTTTATATATATATTTTCCACGTGTTTGATCAAAGTAACCAATGCAATTAATATTTCTATTCGAAAAAAAATTGTGTTGTTACACACTTTAACTTAACTCACCTTATTTCTTTCTTGAAATGGTGGAATTTTGTTATTGATTTTTTCAATAACTTCCTTGTGTCCTAAAATTTTGATATTTTGTTTGCTTATTCTTGCTGATATTATACTAATTTAATCTTATCAGAGTTTTTATAAAAAGTTCATTTATTAATTAATTCAAAAGGCAGTGTCCGAGGATTTATTTTAATCATTTTTTTTTCATAATTTATAAGCAGCTAAATTTATATATTCTAGAATTACTTTTAATAAACTTTTTCAAAATTCATAGTCAGCGAAATTTAAAAATCCGGCCATTGATTTTGGATATGTGAAAATCATTTAGAAACGGAACTATGAAATATGTTTCCAATGAACTTCTCTGTACTTTTGAAATTCACTCGAATCCTTCTTGTGACAGCTGCTATTGCATTAGCAAGAAACACCCAATATCCTTTTTTTTTAATGTTTTATCTTTACAACCATGCGTCATCTGACGTTTGCTTATCTTTTCCAAAATTTTGCTTGCGAAATCAGTGAACCGGAACCACCTGCAAGCACGGGAAGAGATTCACTTCGAGTTATCACCAAAATAAAAGGAATATTTCTTTTAAAAATAGGACTTCTCATCTGAATAATGTGTTTAAAACTTCCGGGAATGACCTGTCTGTATGTCGTCGACCTTTGGTCACTATACTTATTCTTAGACAAACAAAGCTGTAAATTATTCGCCCTTTTTGTTTTTCTAGTTTATTGCCTGCTCGACTTTTGTATGGAAAACTTCTTTTAGTGCACGCATGTTAAGCATATCACTCAACTGAAGCCTGACCGTCAAATTCAGTAACAGGTGAAATATATTCTCTATTCCTTCGTTTCAAACAATTAATCTTGCAAAATAAATGCCGTGTATTAATTACAGGGATGGGATGGGAAAATTATAGCTTTATTGATTCGCTATAATTAATTTGATAGTAAAGATGTGTGTCTGGTTTTTAACACTAAACATACCATAACCGGTCAAAGTACCGATTATAAACTTTTGCCTCGAAAATGCGCATATCATTTTATCGCTTTTGTGCATTTCACTTCATAAATTTTTCTAAGAAATATATGCAGTTAATATTCCTTTTTTTTTGTACTTTGAAAAGCTTTTATCGTATACCATTTGAAAAATTAATGCTTTTCTTAATTACACACTAATTTATTTGATAGGGAAGATTGTAGCCTGGGTGAAATGACTTGAAGGCACAGGTTGTCTTTTACGAATTTTATTGGTTAACATCAACTACAAAAGGTACATTATTACGCCATAGTATAGCAGGCCTAAAGAACTACACATAAAATTTCGCGGGAGACAGCCGAGATCACACTCCCTATAGTACATGAGTCAAGTTCAATTCTGCTGAAAAAAAAAAATTATACTAACATTGACAGTGAGACCACGTAGTGTTTACATGATTGGCAGAAGATCACGTGGTTAACTAAATTCTTAACACCATTACTTACTACAGGTCATTTAACCAGAAGAACAATGTATTGCTTTATAAGGTTATCGGTTTAGAAATTATGATGCAATGCTTCTTCAACGTATTGTGTTCAGTTAGTTGCACATTCTTTTAGCTGGCATAAATGCCTGGATTTTATACAAGCAGACGACAAACGAAAATATCTCGAGACAAGATTTTTTACTCTAGTTAGCAGTAGAACTTGCCACCGATCTTCGAGAAGCCCGTGAATAACCAAAAGGAAGAACAAATACAAAACAATCGATGCCTAAATCTATTACAGATTCTCTTCAACGTAAGACATGTCAAATAGGATATTGTAACGAAAATATAACCATCAAAATTTGTTCTAAATGTGAAAAATATGTTTGCGGAAAATGTACAATGGAAACACTCTGTATATGTAAAAAATGCGATAAACAAGGAATTAAAAATTCTGTTTAAGTTTGTAATACATAGAAATTGACAATATATAATTTTTTTTAGTTATAATGAAGTTGATTTGTTTATTTCCTTTCTAAAATTCATATTTCATACATTCAATCAGGAAGCATAATGTCCATAATTTGACCGTCTATGATAGAAATAAGCATGTATTAAATGTTGGTATGTTTAGTGTTAAATAACTTGAAGACACAGGTTTGTCTTTTTGCCGTTTATTGGTAACAGAAACATAACATCACCAAATTTAGAATGAAAATTTCTTGATGAACTAAAGACACATAATTACATCTTCAAGGACCGTTCAATATTAACACGCACATAGTATCCAAGAAAATATTACAAGATGTAACAGACTTGGTGAACTATACATACCATTATATTCGGCAGAGAGTCGAGATAGCACCCGATATAGTCCATGATATTCGAGAAGACGAAAGGCACTGTGGTATCTATCCACAGCGCGAAGTGCTATTACCCATGATCAGCGATGGTAAGTTCTGGGTTGGTAGATTCGCTGAATGAAGTCTAGGGCTTGAGTGAAAACTTAGTCTGATGTTGGAGTATTTAGTCTTGGGTCTTTGGCCGAAGGCAGGTCTAATACAAACGGATCTTTTTTGCCCTCCAGAAGGGTTGGGGTATTGTCTTTATGTTAAGTGAAAAATAACATGACTAACTTTTAATAAAAAAATAAAATAACGTTAAATAAAAATAACTTTTAAATTGAAAAATAACATGCCTCAATTTAAAAGTACAGAAATTTCATAAAAAATACATAGTGAATCTAGGAAAATATTTCAGTGCCATTTTTTTTTTGTCTTATCGTCTTTGTTTCCAGTTTTTGAGATACCTATATTTCTAATTTAATATATGGGCTCTATAATTTTCAATTATGAATACCTCAGTCATTTTTTAAAGATGCAGTTATTTTTTATAGCGCTGTATCAGCAGTAAAAAAATTCTTTCTAATTGACCAATTTTGTCTAAAATGATCGTGTAAAAATTTAAAAAGGGTGATATTTTTTAATTACTGGCTGTTCCAATTAATTGTCCTAAAATAATTTCCTATATTAATTTGAATATTTCTACGATTAACATTACCTATTTATCTTCAATAGGTAAAAAAGCAAAGAGCGTTTAAACCTTTTTGGAACACCCTTCACTCAATACATAATTCAATCGTGATTTATCAAGACTTAACAGAAATTAGATATGATTCGGGATAAAGCCATTTTTAAATTAAATGTGTTAAAAGTACTTATAATTGGCTCGTCATGTGTTATTACCTTTATCTCCAAATTAGAACAAATCTTTGTGTTTATACTAAAGGCAATGTAGATGCAATTGACTGATCGTTATTTTAATAAGCAATTTTAGCAAATGAAACGAAATTTTCTTAAGATTCAAGTGTTTTTGTTGTTTTTTAAAGTTTTTTTTTCTTTTTTAAGCTTCAAGTTTAATAAGATAACTTTAAATCATTTTAAACACTTAACTTTCTCGACCTATTTTTACAATTTAACACTGTAGATTCTTTATTTAACAATTACTTTATTATCATAATTGAATCCACAGCAGGTAAAATTAATTTATAACGAAATTCAAAGCTTTCTCAAAATCTACTTTCATCTTGAATAGAGCATAACAGATCAGCAAGAGAATGATAAATCGTGTAAAGATTCTATATCACTGTGGATACTAGAAAATTACTCGACATTCTCATATTTTTGTTTTTACACAAAGGAATCTTCCAAAGTTCACTTGCTCAGGAATACTCTGTGCTTTATACTCGGCCAGTTATAAGACAGCCAGTATTCAGCGCATATGTAGAAAGGCTGATAAATACTGTTCGGCCGATGGCAAGTAATTGTTTCAGCGAGACAACAACATGCCGCTGTATTGTTTTCCCCCCTCCCTTACTGAGCATGCATTTATAGAAACTGGCGGGGAGGGGGAGGGTGGGGGTGCTTGAAGAAATTGATCATTTATCACAGTTTAATTCCGACATTTTTTGCTATTTGTTCTTTCTAATGCGAAGTTGCTGTCGTTGCTGTTGTTTTCATTTTATTTACCATTATTTTTCTACAGTTTTCCAAATTTAGATATGTTGGCCTTTGATTTTTTTACCATATTTCTTCATGTAAATTTCTATCATTTTAATACGATACGAAAGAAAACTCAATGGAACTCCAAAACGGTAATCCATAACCAAGAATGGAAGACTTGGATCTATCTTATGAACCTGTGGTAAACATAAATCAGTTTCTTTATGTGGATGAGCTATCTACTGGCCGTCTTATGGCTGGCTGGTCTTATAGCTGGAGTGTAAGCGTGGCATTACAGTATGAATATTTTGGATTAAAGTTAACTAACTAGTTTAGATAAACCCTACAGCTTCCCAATTATAAAATCCTATGTAAGCAGCATTCCCCTCCCCCTTTTAATTTACCGGTGATGTAGCAAAGATTAGTGGTGCTTAAGTAGAATATGATTATTTTCCGTTCCCAGTCGTCACCAGTGGCTTCTTGAATGTGAATCATAATCTGCCATGCCTTATTTTTTTACTTTCTCATATGCGAAGAATAGAGAAAATATTGTAATCGTAAAAAAAAAAATCCGAACTGCAGACTTTCACCACATTTCAGATATCCCTGTTTTCGAAAAACATATTTTTAACATTATATCTGTGTATCACTCCGTCTGTTTTTGACAAAGATAAATCAAATTCGTTTTGAGCAAAAACGAATGACATTTCGCACACGGCCTTTACACCAAATTTTTAGATTTCTTTGAAATTTTGAGCAAAATTTCTTTCATTCGGGCTGTTCGTAGATAAATTATCACAATAACTATAAAACAAGAGAGTTAGATAGACAAAATTTAATTAGATAGACAAGATTTAATGTCCGTCTATCTGTACTTTCAGAAATCTGTAAATGTGATAATTCAAGATTGCAGGCTCAAATATATATCAAATTTATTAGGTTATTTTGTGATCATTATAGATCTAAGTCTCACTTTGGTTTTAATGGGTTAAATAAAACGTGTCTGAAACGTAAATTCGATTTACGTCTATTATTAACCCTAAGGAAAGTATTAATCTCCCAAAATTATTAATCTCCCACCAAGGAACACATGATAGATTCACTAAAAATGCTAAATGCATGCCAAAGAATATTATTTATTTATTTATTTTTCCCCTTCCTTTCATCATGCTGGGCTGTAAAATTTAACGCATATGCATTTTTTTAATGCATTCTCTGAACTTGAAGACACAGACGAAACAAAAAGGAATACTTATGGAAACTATATATTTGCATCTAAAATGTATTACAAATAATAATATATACAAAACTAAATTTTACTTTATAAAACTTAATTAAATTAATAACAATTAAGAATACGAATAATAATAGCTCTTGGAATGTGCATGACATTTTCTGTTACAACTTTCGTTAGTTAATCTGTGGCAGTTATAACCGAGTTATTGTTAAGCAGATGACAACTCGTCAAGACGGGTATATCGTATATATTTATAAAATGAATGTTTTTCTTTAAAATTGGGAAATCAGAAAAAAAAACATTATTATTAGTAGAAAACATTGTATGAATAAATACATGAATTGTTCATGGATTCATGAATACATCATCTGTGGATTAATTTAAAATCATCGTGACCTACAAATTCACGAAACTAAATATCTGAGATATGCATTCGCTGTATAGCACAAATATTGTAGTAATTTCGGTTAGAAATGATAAATTTCAACAAACAAAATTCCGAATGGTTCTTTATTAGGAATAGCTTTTCATTTCTTTATTATTGCACTTTGTTTCTTTATCATTTAGTAACCTTTTTCAAAAAAAAATTATTTTTCTTAATCATTTTTAATATTAACATACCCGAAAAATTTATTGCTCAAAAATCATATTTCCTGATTTTCAATGAATTAAATATCCTTTCAAACGATAATTCCTCCCCAACTAAAATTAACCAATTCGAACTTCTTCAGACATTCATTGTAATTTTCATGCTTTTCTAACAATTCTCAAAAAGTGAGAGGGGGTTACAGAAATGTTTTTACAATTGAATTAAAAATTGGTTTTACACACTTAACTGTCAGTTAAAGTAATCATGATACAAAAAAAAAAACCCATTGGCAGAGAAAACACGAGATATGTGAGTCATTTTTCTTTGTTCGTTGAGGCCAGGAGTTAATTAGTCATTAAGACATCGTTGAAGCTAGAATAGAAAGTACTTAGAATGGCAGTTCTCTGAACCCAAACGTTAATCGACACTTTCAACAAAAATAACGGTCAGCTTTGCGGTTGAGACCAATTAATTTGTAGAAAAGTGTTCTCAGTTTATATTTCGTATCGAATAAATGAATAAATTTCTTTAAAGAGGAGCATCATAAGCATAAAAGGATATTTCAGAATTCGACTTCAAATTTATCCTTTTAGAATCAACACAAAATTTCTGAAATGAATGAAGAACTCATTCTGAAAAGGATGAAGTGCGGCTGAAAACATTCGTTTCTTTCACAGAAACGGGTACTTTTTGAAATGGATATTTTTAACTTTTGTGTTTTTACATAAAGTCAAATTTTAAAATTTGACATTTTAAATTATTTTTTTCTAATAAAATATAAAATTGTTTTCCAGTATAATCAAGACAAGCCATTTGTGAAAAATTGGCCCAAATGTGCACTTTAAAATATTGGTATTCTCAATTGTAAGAATTAAATTCAATTAAATGACAAATAAATCCGCATAGCATTATCTATAAAAAATTCTGCAATTATTATGCACAAATCATAATTTCTTAAATAGAAATAAATATAATTTGAGCTCAAAACTTTACAGAAAGTTATATTTATTTCGAAAATATTTTTAAACCTTTTTTAAATTGTGATATTAACAAAAGTGGATATGTTTATAAAATAGAAAGAAAAGGCATTTTACTCAATGAATGAAAATATACTTGTTTCTTAAAATGAAAAATTCAAACTATGCTTTTGAGTTCTTTTATTTTTATTTTAAATTTAGTGGCATTTTATTTTATATATTTACTGAAATTTTTATTTGCAACTCTTTAAAAAAATCTATGTAAAAACAGAATATATTTACATCAATTTCAAGGACATTTCTTTTGGCTATTTCTTATTTGATTTTCTCTGTGACTCCTTTTTTAATTTTAAAATTTTATGTCTATTATTTTTAAAAAGTTTATACTGGTTCGTTTTCGAAATTCTTTAAAGAATAAACTTTATTCAATGGAAACTCTTTGTATTATGACATCAATAAAATCTTAAGTTTTCTTAAATTTCGTGTTCAAAAGAGAACAAAATAATTTTTTAAAAATCATATTCTCAGTATATATGTTCACATTTATTCCTTTTTATATAACGCGGTGATTTTTTCAAACAATTTATTTCTCTTTTAATAGCAAAGTAATACAAACCCACTTATGTAAATTTATATTTGTTATGATGGTGGAAAAACAGTTTTAAATATTTTGTTTCACAACAACAAAAAAACAAACTTTAATTATCTGACGTTTTTATTGGAACCATTTGGTGATTCAATCTCTTGAGCATTTAAATAAAAATAAAGAGTAAAACCTTTTTCCGAAAAAGGGCTGACCACTCGCGACCTATTGTGAATTAACTGAGTAATGCAAAAAAAAAAAAAAACCAATTTGTTCGCTGAGTAATGTCAGAGTAGAAATGCAGCTGTTTCTTTAAATCCGATGGCAGCTGTATTTCTGACAAGCGAAAAAAAACATAGCTTTTGTGTTTTTAGAAGCGTTATTTAACATACATTAAAATCTATCAATTCCTTAGAAAATCGTCATTTCGAAATGTTAGCAATCTCTTTATAATGTATTGAATAAATTTTTCAGATATTCTTCACGTTGATAATAGAATTTAGTTTGATCGAAATATTGCAAAAATCGTTGAGAAAAACCATTATAAAAAGAATAAAAAAATTGACAATTGTGATGACAAAATTATCTCATATCTCGAGAAACTTGAAAGCTCTGGGCCGAAAGCCAAGTTTTGGAATAATTTATCCCACATTTTTCTCACCCTTCATACAAAATTCATGGAGCGAGAACTATTATCGCTTAGGCTTTTGATCTCTCAGAGTGCTTGAGATATGAAGCAGGCTTCAGAAAAGATTACATCAATAACCGTGAATATGATCCCGAAGAAATGAAAATAACTCTCTTTTTATCCACATTTTATTCCCAAATGTTCTACGTGCCGATGCTCCTTTTGCTTTGATGATGTTCTTTAACCAAACGACCACGAAAATAAGACGTCGATGTAAAAGAATGAAAGTTAGTGTGAATGAGAAAATTAAAAATATATTTTAATAATATCCGATTATATATATATATATATATATATATATA
>JAOUZG010050968.1:7779223-7862415 GCA_026289955.1 Argiope argentata | reverse complement strand
ATATATATATATATATATATAAGGCTATTTAGAATATTTCGAAAACTGTATACGTATCGTCAGTAAAATATCGCAATGATATGTATGGCTGTTAAAAAATGAAATTAATCTTTAATTTTAAAAGATCAAGCTTAGTTTTAAAAAATTTCAATGTATTTCCAATTTACTGGCCATAAACTGTTAAGAATTAAAGTACTAATTCAGATGAATTCTTAAAATAATTTTTTTTAATATCGAGTTCTTAATCACATCATTAACGTGCATTCTAAAATGAGCGTTTTTATTCAGCTTAACGGGAAAAGATAAAATAAAATGAACAAGTTCTGCAAAAAAGGAGAATAAATGAAGAATATGAGAAAATTATTTCTCGGCAATTCGAAAAGTGTTATTTTAGTTACTGAGGTAATAATAAGGATATTTTGAAGTAATTTATACGAGTCTAGTTCGCCCAAAGAAGAACCAAAATCATATAATCAAGTTTTAATAAAAATTATAGTTATGCGATGGAAAAGGTTGGAGAACACCAAAACAGCATGTTACAAATAAACTTAGAATAAAAGTTTCGTTTGAACTGTCAGGTCCGTTTAGTAAGTCCATGCTGCATATTAAGTCCTAACAGTCTTGAAGGACAGAATTATACAAGATATCTGAGGAAATTTTTACTGGAACATTTAAAATAGCAACAGGTTCATCACAATAAGATCCAACTTAGTTTCCCACTCTGCCTCCAACCATGACGTTCACCAATTTAAAAATATAACAAATGCACAACATAAAATATATATATATCCTTCTCATTTTGACCAGATTTGATGAAAATGGAAAATATATTTCTTAATTAGAATAATGATTAAGCTTTCGCTTCTTTAAAAATACAGATAAAATATTTATTGACATTTGGGGATATTTAATTAACGAGTAAAGGTCTTGCGAAATTACACAAATCATGATAATTGTTCAATCTCAAATTGGATCGTGTAAGCAAATTTCGCAATAATGTCCTTAATAATAGAGAATAATAAAAATAACTCAAACTAATTGGAGTAAAATTAATGTTACTGTTTTATGTTATCTGGTTTATGAAGATTTTACCACATTCTCTCCCACCAGTGAGCCGGTGGTAGTAGAAGCGATAAACTTGCGCCAATCGTATGTCGAGCGTGCGTGAGTTATTAGTGATAATGTTGGAAGTTACATCTAATGCATCTAACTATTTTTGCTGCCAGTAGAGGGCGTCGCAACAGCTGTATGAAGGTTGCTTATTCAAGGTCGCGGGTCACCATTGTGGGGAATGCTATTCTCTCTGGTTCGTAATCGAGTAACATAACTACGATGCAAAATTTTGTAATTGCCTTATCTTCAATGAAACATTGCAAAAGTAATTTGTTAAAAAAAATTGATTTACTTCTCACTGAAACATTTTTTTCACATACTTTGACTTACTAAGATTATTCGGGTAGTGAGTAATATACGATTGCTTTAATTTCTATGATGGTTTGAATTAAATTAATCCTTTATTGCTGCAAACAACTTAGCAGATAGATTTGTAAACATAATTCTTTCATTTATCGGCAACAAAAGTATTATATTTAATTACATGAAAAAAAACATACGGAAGGCTAGATTTGCAGTTAATGTAGTAATTAATGTTAATTTCTTGTGCTGAAAAGTTATATCTAACTTTAAAGGATGCTCAGAAGAAATTCCAGTTTCAATCTTTCTGTGATGTTTGACTGCCATTGACGGCGTCTGCGGAAACGATTGGCGAGGTTCGCCACCATTTTTAGGGTTGTTGTTGTTTTTGTTTTTGAAAGGAGAGAGGAGAAGAGCTTGTGTGGCGGACGGAAAAGAGTGTTTTCTGCTTTTGCTTAGATTTGGAATAGATATTTAAAGAAAAGTCTGGTTACTGTATTTTATTTGAGTATGTGCCTTTTCTAAAGAAGTGTAGAAAGCTCGAGTCATTACACTTTCAATGTCTATTAGAATTATATTTATAAAATTTCACTGCAAATAAAATTAATGATATATTAAAATTCCCCCTTTTTTTTTGGTTAAAAATTAGCAGAAACAAAAAGAAAAACAGCAATAATTATATTTTAGAGACTTATAGATTCCTTTGCTAGTAACGAAATACATGGTTTACCCCAAGGTATGCAGCAGTCTAATATTTAAAGATTCGGAGAGAATATGTCAAAACAAGTATTCTGATGTAAAATATGTGGGGTTCCCGATTCGTTATACGTCATACTTTAATTGAGGACTGAGGCTTGTGTCAAGAAGCCGCATCTCTCCTCATTTTCCGACACATTGTGCTTTTAGACATGTCGACTCATCGTGCCTCTTATAGCACCAAAGTTGATGGACTTACTTCACGCACTTCTTTCACTTTCCGAACATTAGCTTCACTTTTTCCACACATCTTTTTCCTCATGGCTAGCTCTATGTCCTGCACAGAGCGGTCTCCTTAAACCTTTCCTGCGTTATTTTGGTCGTTCCGTGTATGTTGTGGTGATTGCTGAATTTGTTTCACCTCAGACGCTGGTGGTTGCAATTCGTGATTAGTCAGCACCACGAAAATACAATGCTCAATCGAATATTTGCTCATTTCAAAACCACAACGATGACGTATAGTACGCAGTAATTTCTTTGCCCGTAACATGCTACTCATTCATAACAAACCCACCTTCTAGCCTTATGCCACGGCTAGAATTTGCATATTCACTTGCAGACGCGATTTTCCTCTCACTGGTTGCCATAAATTGGCATAGCTTCCATGTTGTGCAACCACCATATGCATTGTAATTTGGAATATGAACTGCTGGATTCGTAATTAACGTTCTTCGTGTAATTGGATTATGACGCTATATTCGGGAACCCCACATGTTAGACATCAAAATACTTATCTTGACGTTTTCTATCAGAATCTTTAAATATTAGACCCTGAATACCTTGTGGGACTCCCTGTGGTTTATTTCAATTATGTTCGGAATTCTTTTGGTAGGATATATTGTTTGTGTATAAATTCTTCCTCTATTAAAACAAAATGCCCTACAATATTGATACGAAAGCTTCTTAAAACAGTTCAGCATTCAGGATATCAAACAAAATCCTGGAAATTTTTTACAAAATTTAGTGTTTATAGGAACATAAAGTATTATTAAAATTGTATCTGTGTGAGAATGAATCTTAAAAATTGTAGCAATTTTAAATTATAGGATTACCTCCAAATGTTACAATAACATCCGTATATAAATTTTTCAAATCGTTTTATACAAAAAGAAATAATTATTTCAAAACATGTATGATGTCCATATTCATTTATCTCTAATTATATTTTGTAAACGTGTTTAATCAAAATGAATAAAATAAATAGCTTAAAATAATAATTAAGCAAAACCTTTTTCCATCGTAATATACTGACAGCAATCATTCTTGTAAATTTACTCATTCATTCAGATCCCATTCTGCGAAATGCATAATATCGTTTTATCCAATCGCTGTGTAGTCTCTACTAAAAGGAACTCCCATGATCCCAGTTATAAGATCTGGGTTTTAAGAGTGGAAGATTCTGGATTTGAAACTATACCTCTAAAGGTCCGCCGTATGATATGACTGGGGAATGCTCATCAGGTTTCCTCATGAGAAAGTGATGTGGAAGTTTCGGAAACTATAATTACGGGCTCCGTTCAAAGATACATTCTTCATAATATGATAAAGGTTTAACATTAAAGAGTCCTTTCAAAACAGTCTTTCTATAATTTCAAAGACGCATGTTAAAATTACTTAATACTTTTTTCGAGATCTCAGCCGCACATATTTTTAAATCATAATGGTTCTTAGCATAGAATTACAGCTTCATTGTCGGAAATTTTTGAATTCTAATTTCCATACTCCCCTTTAATCAAAAGAATGTGCGGTGTTCGTTCCCCTTAAATCTACTAAGATTTACAATCAGTATTCTGCAGTTGGTTGAAAAATCAGATATACAACAAATTTTTCTTATATTTTCAGGATTCCAGGCAAGAAAGTTAATCTTGTTAGCTTTGATGTAGTAGTCTCAAAACGGGGCTCTTTTTTTGAAAAATAATAAGTTGCAAATTTATTGCTAAATAGAGCAATATTTTATTGTTTGCTAAATAAATCAACTTTTATGACAGTAAGTTGTTTTGACTACAACGAGTCGTATTATTAATATAAAACCAAATTTCTTCTCAAATAGAAGTTATGAAAATTTATATTATGTGGTTATTATTTCTATCTGAATTTTTTCTAACAATTATAAATATGCTTGTAATTTAACTTTAAAACATATTACCGGAGAATAACGATAAAAAAAACTGTTAACAACTAAGCATAATAACAATATTAGATTTCTACTAAATTTTTCTTACCCTAATACATAAAAAAATATTTTGTTAAGGGTTTATGTATATAAAAATAATTTTTATATAATATAAAAACAATTTTTATACTTAGAAAGCAAAAACAATGTAATATTGGTGAATGAAGGGTTTAAAATAACATAAAGTGCAAAGATTGAAAACGGAACTGAAATTCTTTAGTGATGCAAAATACTTGAATATTTATTTTTAATGAGTTTATTTTTCAATTTATTATATAAAATCCCTGCATTGATTTGTAATAAGATATTTATTATGTACACTTTGACTATAAAAATGAGATAAGGTAAAATGAGCACACCACAATTTTAATTTGATGATAATTTAAAGAAAAATTGACCAGAGAAAACAAATGCAGCAGTTCATTTGACATAAAATATTTTTTTAAAAATATTGATCAATTTTATTTACAAAAACTAAGTGAGTAGCAATGTATTTGCTGGTTTCATAAAGAAATCGATCATTTTAACTTAAAAAAAGAAAATGTTCAGTTGGTTTTAAAATAATAAGAGTTGATAGTAAAAATTATAATGAAAAAATTACTCATAATTCTTTCAGTATTTTTAGATTGTGGTTTATACTTAAATTTAGGTAATTCAATGTACTTATGGAATATGAACAAAAATTCACTTTTTGATTGACCAATCCCAGCTCGTTTAAGTATCTCGCTACGTATATCCATGTATATGATCAAAATATTGACCTTTTCTCTAAAGGGCGGGTACTCCGACAAATCATTCATTGAAGCTGAATGTTATCGAAAATGTGATTGGCTAATGTGAAAATGTGGCTGATATTAATAATCTATGTATACAGTTCGGAGATAAATAATTAATGCATGTCAGATTCTCTCTGATTAAACTTTAAACCATTGCTATCTATCGCTTAAAATAATGCCCGAATTTACACTTCTGAATAAATGTAAGAATTGGGGGAACTCACTTAATTGTGAATGGTCGCTAAGTAGTAAACGAACCATGCTTCTGATTAGTTGCAAAGTATTTTGCTCCCAGATTAACTATTTGGAAATATGAATACTTTATGTGTTCAAAACAAATCTGATTTATGTTTTTTTTTATTTGAGATTTTGTACAGTTGCGTATTCTCCAGGAGTTCATCATCCTTTATTAACTCCTGTGCTGATTTTAATGTTCTTAGAGGTACAATACAGAATGTATATCCTCTTTTTTGCAATGTAGCATCTTTCTTATCCTTTTTCAGGAATGCAGAATATTTTATTTCGTAAATCTATCCAAAAATGAAACAGAACAGCAGAGTTCATATGGTTTTTATGCCTGCTTCTTTTTTTAAATATAAAACTGAAATCAAAATGTCACAAAAAGATTAAAATTTTAGTTGCAAGATCATCTACCAAATTTCATTCTACTTAGTTATTCTGCTTTTGAATCATTGCCATCACATGTACATGAATGCATAGACCAACAATCAGCTTTTTTAAGAACTTATTCATTCATCAAGTTTTGATTCTAAACTAAATTTTAATTATCTTTATATCTAATTTCAAATTCAATTGTGTTTTGGAATTATCATAGTTTCTGTGAACATATTTCATTTAAAATTTGATGGAATTTTATAAATCTTGTGTAAAGACCAAATATGAAATTTACCTGTTTGGCATAAAGCCCTTTTTATTTCTCCTATTCAGGCAAAAAATATTTCCCAAAATCTATTTTTCAACATACAATTTCAGGAATGACTCAAGACATCAAAGACATGAGGCTGAACACTTTTTTTAAAAAAAAATCCCTTTTAATAAATACAATTAAACTAATAAAAAAACACAACTACATAGACTAAAAATAAATTTTTAATATAGTGAACACAGTGCTCCACATTCCATTTACCAAATAAAATATTTTAAAAAAATTTGCCAAACGAAAGTTATTTATTTATATATTTTTTCTTCTTCTTTTGTTTTATTTTAATAACATTATATTCACTTTTTCTCTTTTCATTTACAACATATTCCTTTAAAAGTCCAAGTATAATTTTCAATGCAGAAATAAATTTTATTTTGATCTATAATACATTACAAATAAGAGAAGAGAACCAATCCCGATATAAAATCGCATTTCCTAAAACAAATGAAAATGGGCCATTAAATAACGAATAATACATATTATTACATAGTATATCATTTATATAATAATATATATATTACAGAATATAATATTGTAATGTATATTTAAATTACTTATATTTTTTAAGTTATTTTGGTAAAGGTTACTTATAGTGTGCCCCTTGCCGCGCCAAGGATGCCAAGTCGCCAATAAAGATGGCGGACACTGTAAACAAACACTTTTAAGAGTTAGTGACGGTTACGACTTTTCGCAATATAATGATGATTTTTTTTAAATCGATAAGCATTGTCTTTTTATTATTATTTTTCAGGCCCGGTGCCTTCAACAGATGCCCGGCATCTGTTGAAGGCACCGGGCAGAATTTTTTAACTTAAAAAAACATCCTACGGCTTCGCTATGCACGGGAGCGGGAAACTAGTAGTTTTGTGAAATCGCATACTGACAATTAAAATGAGTAAAGGAATAAATATTTTATATTCGCATTAAAAATATAATTGAAACTTCTTATTAACTATACAAAAAATCTTAATTATAATACAGATCAAAAATAAAATATTTAATTGATATTATTTTTAATTTATATTTTCATGAAAATAGTTGAAGCTCATGTACAACTCAACCATTGTAGAAAGAAGTAAACAATACATCATAAGGGTTACTACAAGAGCTTTGTATTGGGTTGCCATATTGGCGACAAACTCGGGGGCACACTAATGACCATTTTAACCGTTATTTTAAATCATTTAATTTATTTACTTAATAAATTTTTTCTCAGAAATAGGAAAATTCAGAAGGAAACTAAAAAAATATTACAGCTCAGAATTCAAATTTTATCAATAATTTTTTTAATGTTCACAATGAACATACAGTTAATAAAGATGTAATTTTAAAGCAATATACAATTAAAATTGGACCAACAATGCCAGGCTTCTTAATATAATTTCAGATTGATTTTTTATATTTAATTTAATATGTAATGAGCCCCCTTCTTATTCAGTTCCTTAGAGGAACATTCTTTTCAGTGCAGAGTTTTTTAACTTCAGGTGTCTCATCTTCTGACTTTTCCTCATTTGTAGTACAGGTCTTATCAAAGAATTCACTGAAACTTTTTTGTTTACGAGCAAACTCATTGCCTCCTAGTCTTTTGTGGGTTTTTTTAATGAATTTTAAAAAATTCTTTTTTAGTCTTTGCCAGTCTTCTTTGGGTAGCATGGCTTCTTGAAGAATCACTTTGGCCATATGCAATCTGTCATAGAAGATGGAATCATACAAAAATGTTAAAACTTGTTTACTGAAGATAAGTTTTACTCTGTCTGTAGCATCTACATTTCTGAAAATTACTTCGATAGTTTCAGAATCTTGCTTACGAAAAAATTCTGAAATAAAATAGCCAAAACAACATTCTTTATCCACAAAATATTTTTTAAAATTGCCAGGACTCTGCAGAAAAAATTCCTGAAACAATTTGGGACAATAGTAACCTGAAGTTTTAACTTTTTTATGTATATTCATTAAAACATAGGGATACTTTTCTTCAGGAAGAAAGGTCCAGACAACTTCAGCAACTTCCAAGAAAAGATCCTGCAAAGGCCAATCCTGAAAGATTGTTAAAATGTTGCAAGGATTTGATTTTAATACCTGCATCTGCTGCTCTGGACTCATCAAGGACAATAGATAACATATGACTTCAGAAATATTTTCTTTTGGAAAGTCAGTATATATTCTGTGTGATGAAGATGTACACCGTTCATGTATAACAGCATATATAAAAGGAAATAAAGCCTTCTCTCGCCTTTCATTAGAGAGTTTGTGAAAGAAATATCTAGTTGCTGCTATATTTCCTTTCACAGCAGCAAGTTTGAATCCATCTTGAATCTTGAGTAACTGACTCGGTTCTTTTCCTTCAATCATAATAGGTTTATAATCTATCATTTCAGTCCAATAATATATCAACTGCTGGTCTGCAGGCAAATAAAATTTTTCACTCGAAAGGTTTTCATTGTTTTTGGAGAGTTCTTCTGAAAGAAGTGGAATATAATCTTCCAAACAATATAAACATGCTAATTCATAACGTTTCTCATCATCAAATAATTTAAGATCAATAATTTTTTCCATTGTTTTCTGATAATCTATTGTACCAGTAGAAGTCCATTGTAAATGCTTTAAAGAATGCAAACCGAAGCATTCACGTATATCATGGAAGTTATTTTCATGGCATTGTTGCCAATTTAATATTTTGGAACCAATGGGCCTGACTGAATGCATCATTTGCTTGTTAATTGATGATGGCAAAATTTTTGAAAGTTTGTCTTTAACTATATTCTCAACAAAATCCAAATGGTATCGGCTACTCCAATTAGAATATAATGTATTGCACCAAAGATGGATAATCACTCTCCTAAATGCAATTTCTTTTAGTGGCAACAAGAGATTTTGAAATAGTTGTTTCTCCATTATAATAATAAAATAAAATAGGAATGGTAAATGCACTTAAGAAAAACTGTAGTCAGGAAAGTATGAAAATTTTATTTGTTATGCTAATTTAAACCTTCTGATTTAACATTATATTATTCTAAAATGATTTGGAGAGAAAAATCTGCCATACACGCTTTTGTTATTCAATACTCTTATTTTTTATATGCAAAACAATGTCAACATATTATATTTTCATTTACATGCTAGCCAATTTATCCAGGAATATTTACTCAGACTTCATCTTGCATGTTGAATAGCATCCAATACTATACCTACAAGGGAACACAAATGCTATTTAAAGATCTTTTTGAAATAAAACATTAAATTTCATTTAAATTAATAAGGAACATCACATCTTAAGAGCAGTTGTATCAAATTTAAAGTTCACACTATCTCCCTATAATTAAGTGAATGTTCTTACAGCTTTCAACATATTACTAATTTCAAAAGGAGGGGGGGATATATAGTTTTATTTGGCAGAAAAATCTCTTCTAAACTTTATTACAATTGTATATTTTATTTTTTGATAACTTATAAAGATGAAAGATGTTAATAAATTGATTAAAATCAGAATAAAAAGAACAACACAGATGTTTAAGGATTTTTGCACTCTAAAACCAAATATTTTGGATTGATTTTCCTTTTATACTTATATTAGCAATTTTTTTAGTAAATATTAATATTGGATTGAATAGCAATTTATTTAAATGTGGGGCATCTTTAAAAAAATTCTTCAGCACTTTAGGTAGAAGAAAATAAACTAAAAAGTCTTTTAAAAATACAATCTAAGTATCCTGTTACAAAATTTGCTTAGGATAGCAAACAGGAAGCAGTCATTCAACCCATTCATATTTACCAAAATATACAGACAACAATAGACTCCAAGTGAATTAGAAAACATACAGATGGAGCTATAAGAATATTGAAAATTTAAATGACACTTGGGAATCAAATTGTGTAAATACAGAAAAATAATTTTTAAACAAAATTAAATTACTTTACAAATAAAAGTTTTTTTTTTTTTTAACTTTCTTCTTGCAATTTGGCTTTTCAATAATTCAATCTTGATTCTATAGAGTATAACTTAATTATTGAAATCAGTATAAAAGCTAAGTATGATAAAACATTGCAGCAAAATAGAACAACAGATAATAGGTTAAAATGAATTATTCATTTACCTAGAACGTGTAGTAACAGCTATCTCATTCAAGATTACAGTACTTCAAAATTCATATACCAATTCTGTTGCATATTTTTACTTTTTCATACTCCAAATATAAAGACAAAATATTATGATTGTTAAGAAAAAGCATTGCACAATGAATTGAAAATTTAATCACAATAAATTAAAGATGATATTGATTGCATTAAACAGAATAATAAGTACATTTTTACTATCGCAATCAGAAGATATTTTATTAACACCGTTTAATTTTAATCAATCATTTATAAGTTGAAAGGCAATATTTCAAATTCACCAATAAATTTTTAAAAAATAGTATCATTTTGAGATTTTGAATAAAGTGTTTAGCCTTTGAAAGATTTTTTTAAAAAAATTAATTACCTGCAAGTGAGGCTTTTATTGATATACTTCAGAAATCAATAATAACTGATTGATTTTCTCACAGAAACTATCTCTATCCTGACATGTGCATTAGTAATGCAGTAGCAGCTCCAATCTTGATTATTTTCATGGCATATTCATTATCTGAAAAATTAATGCACAAATATTCACAAAGAACATGTAAGTTTCGTTAAATAGTATTATGCATTTTTCTTTCTATCCTAAGTTTTTAATATCTGTATGATTAATATATCTTTCCCAGAATTAAATTTAAAATGAACTTAAATCTCATCTCACTTAAACTATTTTACAAATAAAGTTCCACATACTTTGTAAGAATTGATGATCTCTAAAAAATTTAATCCTTTCTCTTTTTGTACTTTAATTGTTATAATTGATTTGATAACCCTATCAAGCTTGTTTTTTATAAGTATTTCCCTTTTTCTTTTTACAATTCATTATATTTCAAAAACTCAAAACATTTCTAACAAAGATATGAAACTAAACAACATTATGGGTGCTTAACTGTATAAGCCAATTATTATTACTCAAACAAAGAATAAATCGAATAAAAACTAAAAAACAATTGCATACATAAATTTCACAACAGTTAGAAAACACTTTCAAAATCAAAAATATAAGAGGTTTTTATTTTTGAAAAAATCCAAATTATTTGTGAATGGCAATGATTTTTTTTTTTTTTTTTGTCTTCTTTCTAACCCTTTATTGATGTTTATTACCTGCAAGTTTCTATGATAGATTATAGACAATTCATTCCAAAAATAAATTATAAGGCAAATCAATACTGAACTTTCTGCAAACAATACTCATGAAGTACTTCTAATTTTTAATGAGGATTTCATATGCAAGCGATAACTTTCTTATCTTAAATAGAAACACAACATGAAGCCATTTACATAATAATAAATAAATAACAAATAAGAGAATTTTGCATCATATTTGAACTAGGGGTGGGTCGTTCGCGAACGAACGGGCAAAGTAAGTGAACGAATTGAATCGGGTCGCCATTTTCTGGATTTTTCGTTCGTTCGCGAACGACTTTGCGGACCCTGCTATTTCAGTTCATTAACTGTGTATACCTGGCTATTCCCGTTCGCGAACGACTGTGTAGAACTTGCTAATTTCATGCGCGAACCTCCTAGAGATAAGACAGATGTTTGTGGTTATGTCTGCAAAAGAATGGGGAAGCAGGGGTAGGGAAAAGGAAGCAGATGTTTGAATGTCACTTAGCAGAAGACTAGTAATTGACCTTGGATGATTAGACGGTGTTAGCTCTTTTATCACAACAAATTTTGGACACTCGTTTAGTAAAAAGGAAGTGAATTATAAGAGGTAGATATAATATTTTTCAGTTCTCGCAATCAGAAAGTGTGGGAATTTTTTTTTCTTCTGATGGATGGAGATGGAGGAGGGCATTGTCATATATTTATATTGGAAATTTCAGGAAGTTTTAATTGTATAAGATTTTTATTGAAAAAATGTAGGAGTCGATTACAACTTTTCTGTTATGATACTAAATTTTACCTTTTGTTTTAATGTTACTAATAAAAAAAGCATATTTCAGAAATACTTTATACTACAATATAGTCATAAAATGAATCAAGTCAAATATTCAATTTCTGTCTTTTTGTATTTTGCATGCTCTTTTATTCGTAACTATCAGATATTATTAAAAATATATATAAAAAAAATTTTACTTGAGTGACGAGCACTGTTATCATAAGAAATTATTTATTTACTTTGATATATATATATATATATATATATAAAACAGTATAAAAGAGAAGATGAATAAATCCGCTTCTAAGGGGAAATAATGAGAGTTAATAACGTTTAAAATTAATCTTATTCAGCAACTTCTTCCAAATAAATCTCCTAAATTCAATTATGTTTTATCTTCATTTCTAAAAAAAGAAAAACGATCCTTAATAGAGATTATAGAACTCAGTCATTAATTACACTTCTTTCGTGAAAGGCAGAATGTGCCGTTTAATTTTTGTTGATGATCAAAAAAGATAAAAAGTTTATTAATTGTAATATAGGCTACAGATATAAAATAAATAAGTTTAAATAAATTAGAAAAAAAAATGGCCTCTCTTACAATCGCTTATTTTAACATCATAATGATAATGGGTTGAATATACAGACACGGAATAACCTATCTATTTCTCTTTAAATAATGCAAGATCACAATCTTCCTTTCTAAAATTTTTCAACCATCTCCATCTTTTTATTTTTAAAAAAATTTAGTCTTTATATATGCAATCTATTTTAATATAAAATATTATGAGAAATTACACAATGGAAAAGAATCGCATGGAAAAGAATTGTAATGAAAACAAATTTCAAATAAAATATTTAAACAATGACAAATTTTTTTGAAATTCATAGTTCGTCAAAGCTGTCGAGTTGTGTATTAAATGTAAGTCGGCGTCCGACAACAACAACAAAAATTATAGGAAATCTTGAAAACATGAAAAATAAAAATCCTGGAAAAAATGTTTTTAAATCTAAAAAATTCTTGATTTTAATTTGAAAAAGCCCTAATACATAACTTTCAAAAATGGAATGGAAGTAAGAACTTGATTTTCACTGAATATAAGTAAAAATAAAAATTTCAGACCTGTAAACGTCTATTTGATAATCCAGGCTGGACGGTAAATACGGTCCCAAATCCCGATATGGCATATTCAAAATTTTCTAGATTGACATTGAAGCAATAACTAACGGATTTGACACATGGTTATTTCTTGCGTTGAAGGCTGCTAACTTAATGTTCCCCTCAATGACTTTGGTGCATACTTTGCACAAAAACACTTTTACATCTCTTTTAAATTATATATATATGATTTTTAATTTTTTAAAAATTTAAAGTATAGCTTTTTCATAGATTTAAATAAATTTCTAAAAAATTTGAAGTATATTTTTCAATAATATATTTAAAATTATTTTAGATTTTTCATCAATACAAACGCGCTTTACAACATTATAGAATAGAATTTTTTTTTCTTTATTGTTCATTATTATTTTCGTATAGTTTTTTTTTCTATCAGTGACGAATTAAGTCATTTTGCGATCCTATGTAAAGAGACCCATCGCTTAGTAAACTAGTCAATTTAGTATTACATGCTTTTAACGCACTCAACTTTTATTTTAGAGTATTTTTTTTTCAGTAATACATACAGCTTTTTTTTAATTATTTCATTTCATATAATCACGTGCTCTAAATTACATTTTTCTAGGTTTTATTTGCTGTAACAATTTTACAACAAATAACTTATTTTTTAAAAAAAATTGGAGCTTTTATAAATGAAAAGGCAAAACGTTATTAAAAGCTGATTTTTTTTGAGATGCTCGTGCAGATAATAAAATTTTTATTTTTCGCTTACGGATTTTTATTGACGCCAAAAACCTCATCTCAAAAACAACATAATGTTCTGACATGATAAAAATATAACTAACTGTTGGCTTATAATATTACTTTAAAAAAAATTATCTAATAATATTATAAATAATGATGTAATATCTCGGGTAGAACTTTACTGTACGGTCACCCTTGGCGACTTTTTCAAAATCCCGCCAAAAGTCGCCATTGTGACTTTTTCAAAATCCCGCCAAAAGTCGCCATTCTGGCGACTTCGAAGCGAGAACCAATGAAAACAGAGCATAGAAAATGGCTGAAAAGTTTCGGAGAGGAATAACGAACTTCTGGATTGTAACAAAATAAAAGTGCAAAGCTTTTATGGGATATGTTAGGAAATAAGAAATGTAAGGCATATTAGCATCAAAAAATTAGAACACTCCTTTTAACATCATGTTCCTCTCCTTTCACCTTAGATTTACACCTCCATTCATAACCATCACTAACATCTTTCCTTGCAACCAATTTCATATCTTTATTACATTTCGGACATTCATACCTATTCGCAATCAACCCCGCTTTCATACAAAAATCAAATGTCTCTTTCCTTTCATCCAATCCATACAAATACCTTAAATTCACATGCTCATCATACCACATAACATCATTTTCCCCATGCAGCCATCACAATAAAATTCAAAGAACGTGGGAGCTAAGACAAAATCAACTCCACCATATATCACCGAAGTTCGAAATGGGGAAACAATTTTTGGGGAAATTCCAGTTTTCGGCAGGTTGCCAAAAAAATTATTTATCGCCAAGGTTGCCAAAAAAAATTATTTATCGCCAACTTTTGAAAAAGTCGCCAAGGGTGACCGTACAGTAAAGCTGAGCCATATCTCGAAAGATGAGGTAGTGACAGTGGTGACTAAGCTTGATTTTTTCTGGAATTATGTAAACGTAATAAAAAAGCTACGTACTGACAAAATAACCAATTATGAAAAAAAGTTCATAAGAAAATAAAACGTAAAATTGGATCTAAAAAAACGACTTTAAAAAAGCATTAAAAAACACTGTAATCTCAGGCAGTAGAATAACTACTGTTTAAAATTACAAAACCTTTACCGTCATCCCGTCCTGCGAAAGGAGAAGAGAATCATTAGAGTCTATGCATTCCCCCATTCTCTATTTTATGTATAGCATATTTCTCAGACAGAACAACCTATATAGTAAAATAACATCACACGCGTCGAGAAGTAAACACTTATAGTAGAAGTCCCCATTCTTTATAACACTCACAATACAACAGGAAATTTCGGGTTTGGAAAGTGACGTAGTGAGTCAGCACAGAAGCAACTAAGTCGTTCGTTCCCGAACGAAAGAGCCTAGTTAAATCATTCGCGAACGAAAGAGTTTATTTTTTCGTTCGAAGAGTCTGAAAAGGTCGTTCGCAAACGACCTGAAACGAACGAGTCAAATCGGTGAAAGAACGACTTTGAGCCGAATCTTTCAAATAAACGAGATTTCCCATCACTATTTCACAGTCAAAACGCAAGGGCTTAAATTTCAGTTGATTTGCATAAATTTACTTTTAATGTGCTATCTTCTTCAATTGTTAATTTTTGAACATTCCTTTTGTTGTATTTTGCAACCTCTTATTGTTTATTTCAATTTGTTTCGTCATCGCATTGTAAAAGTTTCTAATTATGTTATATGTATGTGAACATAGCTGTTTTCTCAATTTTATTATTTTTCCTTTTCTTTTACAATAAATCCAACTATAAAAACGTAGCAAGTTCTTTCAATTGCAGCAGTTATAAGTCATTTAAAATATACAAAATCTACAGCCAAATTACTATTGTCTTATAAACTTTTCTATAATAGTTGTAAATTCCTACACTAGTGGGCCGGGATGGCCTGGTTGGTAGTGCATTGGACTCGTATTCCTTAGGTTACGAGTTAAAACTCACCGGCCGAAAGAATCTCCGAGTGCATGTCCATGGTCGCAAAGTCCTCCATATCGAGAGTAATGTCACTGGGGGTACTGGGTCAGAGGTGATCGTTCTCTATTCCAGGTCTAAATTACGATCTGAGATGAATGAATTTGCCTGAAAGCAGTCCGCTCCCTAAAAAGGGGTTATGGCGTGTGTGTAGCTATGTCGTACTCTTGGCCCTAGATGGCGCTACTTGTAAAACAAAGTGACGCATTTCTTGGGCTTAAAATCTGCTGATTGTATGAGCATGAGCAGAGGCTTGTCCATGGAAAGAGCTATTAGTCACAACAAAAATTCTTACACTAGAATTCTGCCTAATGGATTTTTCTTTTCAAACTCTTTGTCCTGTAATGAAAAAAATTTATGCTTTATGACTTAATTTATTGTCCAAATTATGTTTTCTTGTGTCACTGAATTTATCAGACAATTGCAAAATTTCTCCTTTCTTTGAAACTTATTGATAATTAGTTCTTCTAAGTTATTTTTTTACTATGAGGCATTAGAACTTCAAAAAAGATGTTTCATAAATTATTTATAGATTAGATAATTTTTGCATTATTCCATTCCGGTGAAAACTTTACTATTGATTTTAAACTGTATATTAATTTATAACACAATATAAACAAAGTTATAAAATTATTTATAAATTTCATTGCTTCATAAAGAACTTTTCATTTATTTTTACATCTCATTTAAATTCAAGAATATTATATTCTGAAACCTTATAGTAATTTCTTTAATAATTTGAACAAAATTTTAATTAAGATATTTAAAAGAATGCATAGTATTTAAATATTTGTATGTATAAACTTTTTAAATATTTTTTTATTATTATTACTTTATTTTTTCATTTATTTATTTATTTTTATAAATATAAAGGAATTTCTTTTTCTTTCTTTTCAGAAATTAAATAAATATTCAAAAAATATTTACTTGTCTATTGCTTCTGTACTCATTACATATCATTTCTAATAAGAACTAATTTCTCTGTAAAATTCAACTTTTTACATATGAATGTATTGATTTATTAAATTGCTTATTGTATAAAAAGAGATAAATACTTTCCATTCACAAACGTTAGATAAATTTTTATATATAATATTTCTCCCCATTGAAAAAATAGCTGAAAACTAAATCCAACAATAAAATTTATAATGGATACAATATATTGAATATATTAAGATACAGTATATAAACTTAGAAATGCATTACAGAAAAAAGCTTTATGAAAATATCCATGCAGCGCCAAAGTTTAAAATAAGAAATTCCTGCAATTTTATAAAAGCTGGAAATTAAAAATATATAATAAATCTGACATAGAAATTCATTTTCTGTGGCCTATATATTTTTCAAACACAAAAATACATACTGTAAAAACATCACTAGACATAAATTAACTATCTCTTTTATCAGTGCAGATCCACAAAATTTACTTTGATCTGAAACCAAAATTTATACTGAAAGTAATATAAAAATATTTAATAAATTTTATAGTTGAAGTGTACAGTGTAACAAAAAATATTTTAAAAATATAAATATGGATTCATCTTTTTTGTTTATATATAGCAATTAATTATTCGTTTTTATATAACAACTTTTAACACAGACATTGCAAGTATATCAGTTTTGATAGATGATATACAGCTTTGAAATCTACACTAGTTACATACATGAATCCAAAATATTAAACTCTACCTTGGCAATAGATAATTAAATTAATTTTAAGTAAAATCTAACAGCAAAATTTTGTGAAACTGAAAAAAAAAAACTTTTAAACAATTTCATGGCTCAATTTTACTTTTTAAAAATTAATACTGTAATTAATAATATACTATTAATATAATTCTAGGGTTAACTTCAAAGGAAGATAGTTTTATAAAGTATCTTAAATAAAATCTGAAAATAATTTTTATTTTCTTCCAGCTAATGTTTTAATGAATTTCTTGTATTGAGCAAAAACTATCAATTTCAGATTAAGTTCAGGAAATCATGACATTAGACACTCTATTATTCTAAAAAATAATACCTTCTTCATCTCAAAATCATCGCAAGTAGACAATTAAGTCCGAAAAGCTGGTTGATCAGAATTTGATCATTTGAAGTTCGCTGATCAAAAAATGGCTCAAAACATGAGAAATTGAATTATAGGTTTGGTAAAGAGAATGCCAATTTCACCGCAAAACAGTGATTAGCAAATAATCTGCGGATGTTCAACTATGGTTGACGAAACGGCCATAAGATACAAATGATACTTACTACGTATCCACTGTGCTCTCAGTACAAAAGCATTTTTTTTCATGGTATTTCTAATCAATGTCTGTGGCTTAAATATGATGTTTCTATTCTCCTTCGAATATACATTTAAAGTATTTTACAAATTTCTAAATATCATTACTCTTTATTTGTCCAGAAAAGATATGAAAACGACAAGACAGTCCTTTTTTTAATGCATATCCTTTCCGCCTTTGAAAGTGCAGTTTAAGAATTATATGAATGATTTATGAAGATCATTGACAAAGCAGTATATTCTTTGTTCAAAGTAATTCATTAAGCAAACATATTTTTCAAAATGTGCACTCATTTTTGCAATTCCAAAAAATTATATTTTATTCACTTAGACAATAAGGCGGCCAATAAGTTGAGTCATTTGCGTCATCTTGTACTTGTTTCCCATTTGCTCAAAATCGACCAGTGCACTTGCGTTAAGTGCCGTGCGGGAAATAGCGTTGTTGGTAGCTAAACAGCTGTGTTTTCGGCGGTGAAAACTGATATTTTTATTTTGGTGCTGAAAAATACGTCCAAGTTTTGATATTGAACGACATTTGTGAGTTTCAGAATTATTTTTTTTTCTAAAATGTAAATTTTTAAGAAGCTTGGTTTTTTTACTTTGTGCATTAAACAATGTTTGTAAAATATCTTAATTCTAATGGTGAGTTACCGGCATAACGTATCTTAAAGGATGGAAAATCAAAATCGCTGTAAGACTTTTTATCTGATAATTATAAACTTTTAAAATTATATATTTAATCGTTTTTGAATGATTCAATTTTTATATTAGAAAATGTTAATGAAACTGCAGCTTCCGTTTTTGGAATCACAAGAACCAATATTTTACTTACTGGAATCAAAATGAGAGTATAATGATATTTTTGTTAATTTCAGATTTTTTTTATTACAAATTAAAAACATTATGGTATATTATTATAATTGTTTCAATATATAATAGAATATATGCTATAAAATTTGTGTTGTTCGTTTCTTGTAAGCATATTTTTAAATTCTTATCTGTATTAAACATAGAAACATCACATCTCTAAATTTAACCATAATAAGCAATAATTCATTATAGTAGTATAAAAGAAAGAACTTTTACCTGTTATTTGCATCTTGTTGGTCTGTTTTTAACTTGAAGTATGTTAATATTCTTTTCTGTAGTGCTCTAGTCATTGAATTAAAATTGCGTTTAAAACTGAAAGTGGAATAAGTCATTATAAAAATGTTTTTATTTTAATTATTGAGCTTAGCTTTATAAAAAACTGTTCTTATGAGTACAAAACCTTCATTATTTCTTCCACAATAAGCAATAAAATTTGACTTTCATTTTTTAAATATATTTCTTTAACTCTCTTACTACTATGAAGGATCATTAATTTTGAAATTCTATGATGAGACTTCAGGATAGTCGGTTATAATATGGAGAATACTGGTGAGAAATTTTAAAATTTTCTATGATGTAGTATCTTGTAATTTAATCATATTATAATTGATGCATGTGGATAAATACTATCTTGTTTGAATTCAAATTAGTTATTGATGAAAACGAGCAAAATGTAGTGTGTGTGTGTGTGTGTATATATATATATATATATAGAAGGTATACATTTCTGTTGAAACTCTTGATTGAACCATTTTTGGAGCTTAATTTGGTCATTCTTGAGATTTATTCATATATATGTTATATGCATGAATAAAAAGTTGTCTAAATCATGTAAATACATTACATATCAAATATGGTAGTTCATAAAGTCTGATATGGCTATAGTTTTACCTCTATGTAATCTGAAATTTTAAATTGTAATTATCTAAATTGTATTTCAGAAGGGTGTTGGTGTGTTTTAAGAGTGATTTTAACAAAAAAAAAGGAGGGGGAGGGTGTTATTGGCCAGATGTATTTCCATGGAGCAATTTAAAAGCAAAAACTAAAAGTTTGCGACTATGAAAAAGTAAATGAGGTAATTTAGAGGAAAAGAGGTAATTCTTGAATGGAAGCGAGAAAAATGTGTCATCAGTTGGTTCAAGGCTGTAAAAATCTCAGCTCAGTTTTTGGTAAAATTAAGGAGGGAAAACTGCTTTCTGATATGTCCATTAAATATACATAGTGAATAAATATTAATGCTTTTCAGTGTGCAAGTCCTGTCCAATGTCTCCTTTAATTTTTTTTCTGTCTTCTCTCATTATTTTAATAATTTTCTTGTTTTATTGATTATTAAACTCTTAAATGAAAGAAAATGTTTTATAATCTTTCTATGTTATATACCTATGTAATCTTCTATTTTCAATGATGTCTTATTATACTGCAGAAAATTTTTTAATGCATTATGTGAAATATAAAAGATTTGTACTTTTTATGTCTGAAATCCAGGCCTTTTCCCTCATGATTTATTTTCTTCCCCAAAAGGTTATCTCAATAAAATTTCCCTTGACAAAGGTTTTATAAATATTAAAGTGTAAAATTCTTAAATAACTATACATTATTCTTTAACTTTTAATTTACTTTATCTTTACAGATACAGAATTATAAAATCATGAGAGATATGATGATTTATTTATTTTTTTAAATGCCAAGGTATTTGATAATAGCTTTTTATTTTAGAGGTATGAAGCTTTATCAGTTTGTTATTTTTGTAGGATTCTATAAACTTCTTATTCTTTCCCTAGTTGTATATGTAGTAATGTTAATAAAATATAATTCTGCTTAAAGAAGTTACTGCCAGAATATGAAATCTGAAGGATAATATTATGTAAGTGTATTTGTTATCCATTTTATGTAGGGATTTCAATGATAAATAAATGAAAATGTTAGATGCTACAGAAAAAATTTTAAGTACAATAGCCATTATTATGTGATTAATGTGATATCTGGCATCCTATGGTATATTTCAATGTAATAATGTTTGGTAAAACAGCAAAGCATTATAATCTTCAAAAAGTAAAACATCAGTAAAAAGTTCTTAAATTAAAACTATTCATTTTTTAAGTTTATAGTAGTTAGTTGTTTCTCTATGAACCAGTGCTTTCTAGCTGTCATATCTCTATGATAAGCTGTACTTTAAGGTTCCTATTGCTGTTTCTGTTCGGCTGTCCTGTGAGTCATTTTAACATAGAATACATTTTGCTATTCTTCAAAGCTTGTTTATTGAGATAACATCCTTTTTTTAAAAATGCCTTATAAAACTGTCATATTGACAGTTAAATAAGCAGTTTAAAGAAAAGGATTTATCCCAAACTGAATTCACTGAGAAATTGTGGGGGAAAATGATAATAATAAACCTTACTAGTTTATAAATAATATTTTCTATGCATTTTGATTTTCATATGCTTGTTCCTTTCCTTAAACTTATGATTCAATTATTACTGAAACAGATTAATTAAAGTTTAAAAACATATGTAAAATTTTCCTTTTGTAAACAAATCAATTCCTCATTATTTAAATGAATTCCTTAGTTTTATAAATATAATGCTATTTACTAAAATGTATTTTGCTAACCTATTATAAGTGTATTTTAAAGGCTTGGAAATAATTTTGTCTGTATGTTTTATTTATGAAAAATCTGTTTAGCATGTTAGATTGTTTTGAAAAGTTATTTTAGATTGTAATGCTTTAGTTATAAATTTTATATATGTAATGGTTTGAAACTGATGTTCTAAAAATTTCTTAATCATTAAAATTTCTGTCCACTTTAACTTCTAATTTGTGTAGGCTATTTTTTTCTCACATTGATCAAAACATGGTATCAGTGAATTTCTTTCTAAAACTTGAAGCTCAAAATGCTTCCTTAGGGTCTCTTCTTCCTGCTTTCTTATCTTTGCTGTTCTGTGCTCATTATAGCTTTGATGAAGAATCTTGATAATCAAAAAAATGAGACTATTTCCTTAAGAGAAATAGTCAAAGAACTCTGTGCGTGTTTCTTTTGAAATCAAAGAATCTTTTACAAAAAATTGACTAATGAAACCTTTACAAAAATTTCCAATGAATTTTTGGCACTCGTAAATTTCAATACTTGCTGTTTGTTTCTGGTTTCTTTTGCTGTTAAAAATATTTTCTTTATGACATCTCCAATATTAATAATTCTTATATCTTCTACCTTTCGTGACAACTTAGCTATTTGTTCCTGACATATTTTTCCAACATTGCCCAAGTTTCTCATCATTGATTTTTAATATTGTATTCTTCAGAGTTTCAACAACCTTGGTTTCATAGAAATGATCTTCCATTTCAAGGAATTAGTTCATCAATGTCTCACAAATAGAAAAAAAAGAAAATCTAAATTTTATTCTTTGAGCATTTGATTGTGCATGCATAAAAAAAGAACATTAATAAAAGGAATCATTCTTAAAAGTCGATGTAAAATGTGCGAAATGAAAAAGTAATAATATTCTCAATTAGTGTTATGCAGAAAAAAAAAAATCATTCTATGTGCTTTAATTGTGTCAAAAGTAATTTGAATATTTATTTTAAATATTTCAACTGAAATGATAAAAATTAATGTACCAAATAATGCAGGATTTGGATTATTATGTCAGATTATTTATGTCATGATAAAATCTTTTAGCTTTGACATTTTTATTTGTGAAAGATAGAAATAATATCTTTTAATTTTTAAAAAAAATTTAGCTGATTTTATTATATAGAATAAATTTTGAAAGTCATTTGATTTTGAGAATCATTTATTATGCATACTTATATTTTAATAGCCTAAATTATAGCAGAATTTTAAATTATTGGTATATTTTTGAAAATTTTACTTTATTTTTAATTTGGTTCAAAATATTTTTGTTATGACTTTAAGAAGTCGTAAAGAATTTAAAATAGATGAAGGTCAAAATCTTCTTGTGATAGGTTTGTTAATTTGATCTCCTACGACCTTTTCAGGGCCTGACTAAGACAGGGGTATTAGGGGCGGTTTCCCCTCGCCAAATCAAATAGAAATAAAATGTTATATCTCCTCCTTTAATGAAGAATGTTCTTCATTACTAAAATAGTGAAGCAGGGGGGGGTCAAAGAAGTTTCTACCCCTGTCCCCAACTAGGCTGAGTGAGGCCCTGAACCTATTAATATGAATGTAAATTCTTGGTTAAAATATTTTAATGATAAGTGTCAACAGTACAATCTTGATGATAATTGAAAATTCTTAAGCATCAACTACCAACTAGAATGTTATGTTTTTATTATTTATGTGAATAATTAAAGGTAAAAAAGGAATGGATTTAAATGTTTATGACATAAAAAATTTATTGCTTAAAAATTCAATAACTTAAGCAGTTTCTTATTTAGAGCTTTACTGATGGGAAAGATATTCTTATACAAAACTTAATTTAGGCAGACAAAAATTATTAATACCCATGATATTAAAAAAGTTAATTGATGATTTACTTTCTATCTTCTAATAATTTATCTTCTTAAATCTTTCCTAAAACCTCACAGAATGGTTGATAATTGTAATAAAAATTTGAAAAAGTAGTAATAAAATTAAAAATTCTTGCTTTAATAACTACCTAGATTTATTCTCAAATGTAAAAAATTATTAGCATTGGCATTCTCATAATTTCAAACAAAATTTTTAATTCACACCATACAGACTGATTTGCTAGTTAACCTCACGCTTTATGGTACTTCTGTTGAAGAATGAGTAATAAGAGTCAGGTTAAAGAATTATTGAGAGCAGATATAAGAAAAGAATGCTGGAATCTTTATTCCTTTCCCATAACTCTTAACTTTAAGAGTGATTGCTAAAACAAATGTTTTTGTTTGGTGTCACATTATTATATACCTGTTCATCTGAAAGATATTGAAAAACTTACTTTCTACACAGATTATGGCTTATATGAATAGTGTAGATTACCTACTTTTTGACATTAAAATATTCTCTGCAGTTTTCATTTGATAATTTCCAAGAATATCAACCAAATACAAAATTAGTTTTACTTGCAATTATTTTGGTGTTATTGTGTAATCTTTATCAGAATAAGAAAATTTGGAACTGGATTATGAAAGTGAGCAATGTAAAGTTTCCCCTAACAATGCTAACATAGAAACTATGAAAAGATTCAGATATTCTACCAGTGTAAAAGAATTTCAAAGCTCTTAAGTTATATTCATACTTGTAATAAGTTTATTCCAGAACATGCCAAACTTTAAATATCCTTTCAATCAATTGCTGAAAAAGGGTATTACATTTAAATGGTTTGATGCCAAAATACTTTTGAAAAATTAAGAGAAATATAAAAAGAATTTATGAGATTATGTAATCATGATGTAAACTGGCATGTGTTTGATGATGCATCACAAGAGTGTTGTAGTTGTATTGAAATGGCCTGGTGATAAAATGATAGGTTACATATAATAACTCATCATTTCGAAACTTTTAAGTGGTTCTGAAAATACTTATGCAATTGCAGAATTAGAATGTCTTGCTATAGTTGATATTTTAAATAATTTTTGCTACTATTCTCATGGTAAAAAAATTTGTCATTTATACTACTAGTACTTTTGTCATTCATAGCTGAAATTCTTTAAAAAATTAAGAAGTTAATTATTCTGTTGGTTAAATATCTAAACACCTTTACTAATATTGACTGAAATATGTTATTGAGTTGCTCAATATTTTCAATTATCATTGCTCTTACTTGATATTGAAATCAAAACTTAATAAGAGTATGATAATTTATGTGGATCTAAGTACCCTCAAGTCAAAAATGTCATAGTAATTAAAAAGGAAATTTTGTATTAAATAAATATCTTCTCTTTAAGATTTAAATTATTGAATCAAAATCATCATCAGATATGGTCATCCTGTTTAAAAAAATGATTTATTTAATTATTCCTCAATATTATTAGCTTAGTATTGTTTCCAATATTTATGCAACATTGTCCCATATTCCAAATTAATAATAAAAGACAAAAAATTAGTTTTGTTATAGCACATGCTTCCCACTCAGAAACCTTTTGAATGCATCTGTGATGTCATTATTAAAGGCTTAAATTACTATATTTCAGGGGGATCTGTTTTTTGTAATGGACCGTGTTTGTACTTTTTCACCAAATTGTCGGGGGATAAGCGGATTGCGCTAGGTCCGAACTTCCAATCTTATGGTTGGTAGCCGAGTAACATACTGATCAAGCAAAAGGACCCTTCAGCTCGAAGGAAGTTATTTGGCTTATATAGCATTCACCACATACTCACCCACCAGTGAGTCGGTGTATTAGACGAATGTACTGCCGAAGCGAGTCAGTGGATTAGACGAACGATACATATGAGAAGTGTTGGTGGTAATTTTAACAACTATCATATTTATGCGCTTCTCAGTCTTTGAGTTGCCGATAGAGGGTGCCACGACAGTTGAACGAAGCTAAGGACGAAGGTTGCGTTTTTCAAGGTCGATCACTAGGTTACCATTGTAGGTGATTGGGAGCTCGGGCCTAGCACTATCCACTAATCTTATGGTTAGTAACCGAGTAACATATCCGTTGGGCCAAAAGTTCACTTCCGTCCGAGGGATGCTATCTGGCTTATGAAAATACTTATGCAATTGCAGAATTAGAATGTCTTGCTATAGTCTTACTATATAACCTCAAAATAATTAAAGTTATTTACTTCTTTATGAATATTTTCTGATGAATTTTCTAAATTTATAGTCCCTGGAAACTATTAATTGATTAAAATGCTGCATTTACTTCTTTTATTGGAAAAAAAAACTTTAAGTGTTATATTAAGTATCTCTTCTTCATCTCATATATTTTTATTTAGTAACTTGAATTAAATATTAAATAAATTCTCCATCCAGTAAAGTTCTATGGATAAAATTACTAGAACAAGTTGCTAATCAGTATAACTTAATTCCCCTTTCAATAATTACATTCCTCCAGCATACTTGTTTTTTCCATTTTACTTTGATTCTGCTTTCTGTTGAAATAAGTCATGAACCTGCTCATGGAGCTCCTAATATAGTTTTACAAAGAATAATAGACTTTTAAAAAGAAGATAGACCTTTAAGACAAACAATAATAGACTTTTAACAAAAATAAAATATGGTACTTGGCTTATTTAAAAAAACAAGTTTTGAATCCAGTTGGTCTTGCTGTTTATTAAGAATTTAATTATTCGAATATTTTCTATCGCATATGAAATGAAACAATATTTTGAAAGGATTCATATCAATACACCTAATTCTTTGGTAAAGCAATCCATCCTAATTGCACATGTTTCTAAATTAAGATGTTTCCGTTTTTCAGAAAAACTCAGAATCCGGTCGTTCAATAATTTGTCATATAGGACTGATTCTTGCATGATGACTTTTTTTTTTTTTTTTTTTTTTTCATATTGATCAAAGGAGGAGTGACAAAACTTATCTGCTACATTGCCCATATGCAGTTTACTATTCTGTATTGCTTCATGTATTTTCTATTATTGGAAAATGTGTGGGACATAGTGTCCATTTTCCCCATACTATTCCTGTTCCTTGAACATTCTACAAGAATGATACTTGTGTTACTGGTGTTAAGCTAAAAAAAGAATTAAAAAATATTTTTCTCCATTTTGAAACATGTCTTTTTTTTTTTGTTTACGTATTTTGTAAAAGTTGACTTAACTGTTATATATTTTATTTCATTTGTGTTTGCAAACAATAATTTTTTCAAGTTATGTTTCAGCCTCATGGATAAAAGTTCTCTTTCCATCTGAGTGTACAAAATAACATCTTGTGGAATAACTTTATCATATAGTTACTATTTTTTATATTAAAATATCTCATAGAAATCTGTTTTTGCTGTTATTTCTTCATTATTCTATTGCGTTAGAATTTTTGTACATTTCTAATTATTTTGTTTCATTTTTGCATATTGAATAATTGTTTTAAGCCATGACCAATTAAGTTTAAAAAATAATTTAAACATTTTTTCAAACTGCTTCATTATCACATCAAAGCAAGAGCCAGCTATTAAGCAAGGCTTGTGTGTGTGTCGGGGGGGGGGGGGATTGTAATAATTTCTAGTTAATCTTCATTATTAGAATTATTTCTTAGTCACTCGAATTCCAGTTTCACTTTAACTTTTACATTGTACGGGCTATTATTTTCCCTCAATAGTTTAAAGATATCAGGAAATTTCTTTCTAAAGCTATATAAACTTTTTAAAAACTATCAAAGTCTCTTCTTTCTACTTTCTTCCTTCTAATTTTGTAGGTTGTGCTCCCCATGCTCATCAAGGCTCTGACAAAAAAAATTATGAAAATGAATTAAAATTTGACTACTTCCGTAAAATTATGAAACGCAAAAGTCGTTAAAGAACTCCACAATTATTTCTGGTAATCAAAGACTTTTATATAAATATAATTTAGCATGACCTAGATAGCTGTTTCAATTTTAAATTGTAATAAATCTTCAATTATTAAATATACTATCAATATGCTAATTATTGACTGAACTGTACAATTAAAATAGATGTAACATTCCTCTATTGCACCTTTTCAAACTCTTTCGTGTGTTGTTCCCCCCCATACAATTTATGGTGAGTTAATTTGTTTCTGTATCTCTAAGTCATCAGTTAATTTCATTTCATTGAAGAACTGCTTTTTTAGACTGGTGAACTGGTAAAATTTTCCCAGTTTATCTAGGCTCTAGATAGCTTACTGTTCTTGCTAGTAGCTAAACTATATTTATTCCGTTGAAAATGTGTTTCAGGTTTCCTCAAACATGTTTAAAATCCAAAGAATATTCTTGTTGCAAAAAGCCTTTCCAATTCCTGTCAAGATGTACATTCTTTTTTAATTTTGTTCTTAAGGAATATTTTTTCACATTTTTTTATTATTAATACCTACAGTCATAACAATGTTCTTAGACTTATTAAATTTGAATAAGATAACAAATAGTTTTTATTATGTAAATTACTGTTCATTCAATCTTGACAGATCCTCATATAAACTTGTTAATACTTATATCAATATGGATTTTTTAATTTATTCAATCCTTATATAAATACAGAGAGAGAGAGAGTTAAGCTTACTTCATTAATCTTGTCCACCCCTCAGTTCTGTTGATTGATTCTATATAAATATATCATGGCAAAATGTTAATGCTTGAAACTAATAGTAATTAAACTATTTTTTAAATCGTAAAACATCTTTAAAAATTATTTTCAAGCTAAATTTTTGCATGCTTAAATATTTTCGATATGTCAAACTACAAAATTTCCTCCTTTTTTTATTATTTGTTTTTGAGGGAGGGGCATGGTTTTACTTTAATAAAGAAAGTTTTTTGCATAAATATTAAATGCGCCATATTCTCTTCATGAATTTGAAATAATCACTTGGAATTTGACTTGTGATAAGCATATACAACTAAAAAGTAGCTTTGAATCTCTAACAAATGATATTGTGTGGTACAGATGTTGATTCTTTTTTAAACACTTTTAATAAATATGACTAATTAGTATATTATTAGAAAAATTTGTTGAAACTTGTATCATTAATTTATGTTTGTTGAAATTTAATTCATTCTCATTTTCCTTGCATTTTGATCTAAAAGTTATTCATGTTCTTAACTTTCTCTGAAATAGTATTGCATTCAATATGACTATTTTGTTTCTTTATAGATTTCCTAGAATATAGTTCATCTGTCTGTCTTTATGCCATACAATGGGGGACATATTGATTGAATTGAATGAAACAGCAGAAATTCGTAAAGTGTTACAAACATCCTTTAATAAACTCTTTGAATTTCTCCAGCAGGAAATTTTATGTGATGTAGTTATTCAAGTAAATAGTAAATCATTTAAATGCCATCGCAACATATTAGCGAGTTGCAGTCCATACTTTCAAGCCATGTTCACTTCACCCTTAGCAGAAAGCAAGCAAAATGTGATAACCATTAGAGATATTCATGAGGAAGCAATGGAAATGCTCATAAAATTTGCATATACTGGAAAAGTAAATATCAAGAAATCATATGTCCGTGATTTGTTGAAAGCTTCAGCAGTTCTTCAGTTTGATTATGTAGCTAAAGCCTGTTGTGACTACATAAGCACAGAATTTAGTCCATACAACGTTTTTAATATAAGAGAAATGGCTGAAAGGTTTGGGCAGTCAATCCTAATCTCAAAAGCTGACCGTTTCATAAAATATAATTTTAATGAAGTTGTTCCAGATGTTGAATTTGTATATATTTCTGACAAGCATTTAGAAGAACTTCTATCATCCGAAGATTTATTTGTGAACAGTGAAGTAGAGGTGAGAAGAAAATTAGTATTTTTATTGTTTGTTTAGCAGCATAGTTATGTATATTAAAATGAAACTCGATTTTTAGTGTTACCGATATTTTCTATAATTTCATTGTTTTTATAAAAAGATTCTTTTTCCTAATAGATAATCCATATTTGTCTCCGGACCTTTCTGCTGATTTCTTTATTATTTTTACTATTGAATATGCTTCTCTCATTTTTATTTTTTACCTAACCTTATATTCTTATACTAAGAGCATCATGCATTTATTCTATGAAATTGTATCATTTGGCTTTTATATTGAAATTGCGAAGTATAAATGCTTTTGACATTTCTAGATAAAACTAAATGCTGCTGAAAAGCAAATTATTACTTGCATATTTTCTTTCTTTTTCGGTTTATAGAAATAAAAGAAATGCGAGCTTTTATACATTCTGCCTATACACTCTGTCTTATAGCTTTTTATATTCAAATATTTGTTGTCAAATAAAAATTTCATTGCAGGTTTATGAAGCTTTAATGTTGTGGGTAAAATTAGAACCTGATAAAAGGAAAGATCTGCTGTCTAGATTACTTCCAAAGGTTCGACTCCCTCTCATGCCGTTAGAATACCTACGAATGTATGTAGAATCAGATTCGTTAGTTCGTAAAAATCTAGACTGTCGAGATCTTCTAGATGAAGCCAAGCATTACCAAATGTGGCAAGTAAGCCATTTACCAACAGCACATTTACCTGTCACCGAAAGAACACAGCCGAGAAAAAGTTACGCTGGTAACTGAATTTTTTATTCTTTTGTTGAGTTATTTTGACTTTTCAGCTGAACTCTTTTAATAATATTTTAATTTGCATATTTTTATTCAAATTGTGTGAAATTTAACTTGTATGTTATCTATCAAACTTAATGGTATGCTCTGTAGTTTTTTATGGGCATTATTTCATGATTTTGGATATTTTTGAAGGAAATCTTGAAATCTTTTGTAACTTAGATAATTTTTGTTTCTCAAAATCTTGTAAAAGTCATAATTGCAATATTGATTTTTTCATTCTGCATACTAAAAAATATGACCCCTGTCTAGAAAAGCGCATAATTATCCTGTTACCATAAAATACCTCGCAACATTAGTATTTCATATTATTATGAAAATGCTGTATAATATTTTTGCTGTGGTGTAAAGAACAGGAGGTTATAATCTCAGTCCCATGATATACATGTGAATGAGTTATAATCTTCTGTCATTTACTCACTACACATTAAGAATTATAGAAATTTGCATCCTGACTACTGTTGAAGCATTTTCCAAACAATTTTTTTATGTTTAATCAAAAAAGTATGCTTTAATCCATTTAAACTGATTTTCCTCAAAAAATATTGCTCTGATTTAAAACAAAATTATTTATTTCAGGTGTAATATTCTGTGTTGGTGGAAGAGGAGAAAATGGCAATCCCTTTTCTTCAATTGAGTTCTTCAGTTGGTACCATTTCAAATGGATCAAATTAAAAGATATGTTAACAAGTCGGAGGCATGTTGGTTGTGTTTCAGAAAAAGGTTTTGTGATTTTTTTTTATTGTACATATTCATTTTTTGAAATTTTCATTCCTTTATATTATTTCGATGAATTATATGGAACAGAAAAATTATTAAGTATATGTATATGTATTATTTATGTGTCGAAAATCAATTAAATGAGACAAAAAATGAGTTAAAATTATTTGTATGAGTGTGTTTTTTGCGTATAGAAACTAGCTAAGAACAATTAAATCATAGTTATGAATTTAATTATTTAAAACATATAGAACTTTCGAAATATAATCAAATGCCATGCACTAATAATAGAATAAGAAAACTTAATTCTATTGCACTGTGGAATGCCTACTTTGGAAAATAGAAAGAGAATTATCAAGCTTTTATTAGATGGCATCTAGTACCTGATTTTAATATTTACTTATTTCCTAACATTTCAAACGCTGCCTTTATTTCTCTTGTCCTTTGTTTTTATTTGTTAATACAAAAAATAATCGAATACCACAGAAGTTGAATAAGTAACTGGTGTATTATAAAATTAATGCTGCAAAGCTTTATTTTTTATCCTGTTACAATTATAGTAACATCTTAAATAAATTCACTAATTAATACTGTCTTATAAAATGGAGAAGATTGGATTTTATAATCAGTATTAAATTTTCTTTAATAATGCTAGCATAGCATTTTATCAGTAATGTACTCTTTCTATATCAGTTTATGACATTTAAATGAGATACTATCATTTTATGTAATCTTGCTACTTTATAAGTTTGTGTGTGTGTGTTTAAACTAATCTAAGTACTTAGACTAATGTTACAATATTGATTTTATGAGCCATTATATTTTTTCTTCTCTTTTATTTTTAGTGCCCTATAAATCTGTTGAATGTAATTGGATGATTCTTTTAGTATCAAGTTTAGTAAAATAAAAAATTATCAAGTGTATTTGATATATTATATACAAATACAAAAATATTTTATTTCTGAAATAGATTTTTTAGATTATTTTTTATTGTATTGTTTACAGGTAAAATATATGCTGTTGGTGGGTTTGCCAATGATGCTCATTTATCAAGTGCAGAAATGTTTGATCCTGAAACAAATAAATGGTCAGCATTAGCATCTATGTCAGTACCGAGGTACAAATAATTTTCATTTAAATATTATCCATTATTCTGGAATTTTTTAATTTTTGAAAAATCAATTTTTTCTAGATTTATTCTTTATTAGGTATATTTTTTACATGTCTCAGCTTTATCTATTTTAGTTTCTCTGGCACTATTAAAATTGCCCCTGTGTTATCTATATTTCTTTTACCTCTTCCTTTGTTACGCCACTGATAATTCTTTTCCTAATGAGTTTTAAGTTTAGATTTCCCATGAAATATATAATTTTAAAATGAAATATTTAAATCTTTGTATACTGCTAAATTCTTCTTTCTTTATAAATATTATGTTGCAACTAATGATTTTGCAGAAGAGGTCTTGGTCTTTGTTCAATGGGTGGTCCTCTTTATGCTGTTGGTGGCCTAGATAATTCACTGTTTTATTCAATCGTTGAAAGATATGATATTAATGCTGATGTTTGGAGTGTTGTAGCTTCTATGAATTGTTCAAGAGGCGGTGTTGCTGTTGTGAACTTAAAGGTATCATTTCATTCCAACATTAGTTTTTAATTCCATGTTTCTTTTTTATTACATTTTTTTTATTTCTATCCAAATGTCTTATTCTTATGCAGTTCTCTGGTAATCTTTAAGATTTTTTATTGTTAATTTTAAAACTGCCATTCCTTTTTGACAGATTTTTGAAGTTTTACTCAGTGAAATTATTAGAATATATTTTGTTAATAAATATGGAAAAAATCAAAATATTTTACACCAATTTCATACACATATTTAAATATTTTTTTCTATAGTGTGTGAGCTCTATGTATATGTTTGTGATCTATGCTATTCTTTCTGTTGTCGGTTATGCTTTAAAATGAGGAGCCGGGTTTCTTAAAATATAGATTTATTAATCAGTTATATAAAAACACATAACTCATTTCTTCGAGTAATAAAAACAAGAGCATAATACTACATGAACCCGGTTGGTGCATGTCTTAGACGTTCACTCGCTCCTCCAGAAGTCAGCATCAACACCAACGAAAAAATACATACAGCTTTTATGTGTCGACACACCTCTAGTGTTGCCAACAAAAATATGTAAAACATGCACCAACCATATGCAAATACAGATCATGGTCTGGGATTGAAAAATATGGGTTCAAAAATATCCAACACTTTCATTATTTGGCTATATTCTTTTCCCTCATTTATATAAATATATTTTGGAGACTGATTTTTTGGATTAGGGATTCTATAATTCCCTTAATATTTTGGAACAATTTGAAGTGTTCCTTTGAAATTTTAAGAAATGGATATTGCTGTACCAAATTAACAATTGATAGCTGCTGTTTTTTACAAAAACCTTAAAATCATACTTATTAACTCTTTTATTATTATGAAATAGCCAATAGCATTTTCTTCTTTTAAAATGTGAAGTTATTTTTAAAATCTTTGGAGGCAACATTTTTGTTGCATTTTATTAACTTGCGGACTTTCTTGATACTTTTTTTAAATTGATGATTAATGCAAGGACTCGTCTTCTAAGCTTATGATTCAATCAATTTATGTATAAGAGTTTTACTCTTGAAATCTAAGTTAGATGATTGTGTAGATGTAGATCTCGACTGCGTTAATAACAGGGCTGTCATGCCACCAGAAAACTGGGAAGACACAGAGAATATTAAAAAAACGAGAAAATGCAGGGAGATTTGAAAATTTTCATGAAAACTGGAAAAAAGGAGTTTATTTATTTTTCCACATCTAGAAAAAGCCGATCTATAAAGATTGTAAGAATAAAATATTGTAGTCATGGCTTTCCAAAACGAAACAATACCATTCGCGATTGTGTAAGGTAAAAACCCGCTCCTTTTCTACTCTGTCCCCTTTATTTCTGCATAGATAAGTCCAATTTCAATAGGCAAGAGAGCTGAAAATTTTTCCTTGAAAGTACCAAATTCCAGTTAATGCGAAACTGAGTGAAAAAAATATAATACACTTCTTCGTCGCTAACATTTAAACTGCTGAAAGCAGCGCGATAGTGTTCAATCTAATATGCTTGAGTTTATTGAATGGTTCGTTTATTATTTGGGAAACTATCAACCTATTGAAAGTAGATCAGATATTTTCTTTCAAACAATGAGTTGCTCAAAATCCATATTTAATACGAATTGGAGGCATGAAAAAAGTCAACCCTTATTTTCTTGAATGCATCGAGAGCTCCATAAAATTCATTTGGTGCATACTGTTTCTTTCTGCGAAGATAATAAGCTTAAGTAATATGTGAAAACGAGCACTTACTAATCATGCCAAAAGGTGAAACATACAAGACTGCTTCCCACTTCAAAGGAGTCGTAGATGTTATTGGACTTAGTATCTAAAAGGAATACAGGAAAAAATGACTTGTTAAATTTATTCTTCGAAAATAAACCGATTTCAAATATTTAAGTTAAGGAACAATAATTTAAAGGTGAATTTTTATGGGCATTCAAATTTGTTACTTCACATTCGTTCTTTAATGTACTCAGTGATATATCGGAAATATTTTCTCATGTTCCCTGAAAGCGAAATAGTTTTTAAAAAATGCATGACAGGCCTTACAAAAATATCGTGTCCTATTAATTAAGGATTTACCATGAAACTGATGCTGAAAAATCTTCAGAAATAAATGCCTAAATGCATGTGTTGGCAGAAATGAATTTAATAAGAAAAGGTAATCTTCCTCTCTCATGTTTTTTTTAATTATTAGATTATTTGTGTCATGATATCAAAAATGTTTCATGTTTTATTTCACCTGAGTTCTTAATTTTGTGCAATTTACAGCTAAAGAGAATGGGCGGTAATAAATTTTGGTTTTACTAAATTCTAGATAATAAATAAATGTAAAACCAATTTTTCTGAGTAAATGCAAAACTTCTTTTAATAATCTGTTTTGGATAATATTAAGTTGTTGCTTCCTTTCCTTGTATTTTATACTCTTTTAAAATTATACTGCATTATAACTAGCACATGAGTTTTTTTTTTGCAGATTTCTACATATCTTGAATATGCATACTGGGAAAAACTTTGAATTTTCTTTCCAGGTTTGATTGACATCCCTTTAATAATAAATAGCCTTATTTACTTTTAAAAGAAAAAAACCAATTCATTTTTATTTAACGGAGATCTCTAACATTTTCATAAAATGCTTCCTCATAATAAAGGATATTGACTAGTGTATATAATGGCATTTGGATAAATATAAAATTATATAATTTATATTGGATTAATATAAAAATTAAATACCTCATCACAAATTTATCTTTTCTCTTCATGAATGCCATCTTTATAAAATATTCTGATTCGCGATTTAAAGTATCTAAAAAACCGTCTGAGTATTTCTTTATTTCTATTTAAAAATAGCATATTTAGTTTTTAAAAAATTAAAAAAATTTCTTTCCGAACTTTTTTGCATTTAGCAGCATTGTAAGGATTATTGTAAATTCTGGCCTGACTTAAATAGTTGTGATAACCCATCTCTAGATTTTTTAACTCTTTTATGTATACTACCATTTCAGTGCTAAATATTAATTCATTAATGTAATTTTATAAAACCAATTTAGCATTCAATATCCGATACTGATAGATCTGATATGATAAATTAAGCTAGCTCTTATAGAATAAAATCTCTCTAGGCCAACTTATGCATTTTTTGAGTGATTCACATTTTACAAGGAGAATCATGCGATGAATAGAGCCTTTTCATATTGCAATGAAATTGCCTAGTTCTTTATATTTGATTTTATGTTTTTATGCAAATTCTTTTTCTTACTTTTGAAATTTTCTTTTAGCTCGTCCTTAGAACCGCAGTAGTTTCTTCTTCGAGAGAGACATCGCGAATTTAAGGTGCAAGTCCACGGAGTCACCTTGCATATTCATATTAAATATTTCATCATAGATCTAACTCCCACACTGATAAAATTTAGAATGAGATGTCATCCTTGTCAGATATCCATAATTCAGAATTAGGCTATTCGTTTCAAAATGAAACTCAGTAATTTCAGATTGGGACTAAATTGGGCTAATTAACTAGTTTAACTCTCCTGTTATTAGTAACAAACTTTCTCATTGTATTCATATTATCTGCTTTTGTTCTAAACTTGTGTTGGGGGGGGGCAACCATAGAGCCGTTGTTAACTTTATTCAATCTATTCAAGCATTTATCGTTATATTTATTTATAACTGGGAGAAATTCATATTTATTTCATGCCCATTTGTTTATTTTTTAGGGCTATATGTATGCTTTAGGAGGAAATTGTGGTCCAGTATCTTTAAAAACATGTGAAGTCTATGATCCGCGTCTAGATAAATGGACTTTTATATCACCCATGAATCAAAGTAGAGCTGGAGCTGGTGCTGTCGTTGTTGATGGCTTTATATATGTAATTGGTAAGATGTTTTTTTATTAAGCGGCATATGCGTACTTGCAATGGCAATATTCAACCTTATACTTTGCACATTTTAATTTGTCATATATATTTATTAATTTTCAAACTTTGATTGTAAAGTAAAATCTCTTGCAAATAAAAAGATATAAACAAATACTGCAATTAAAAACTCTAAATTATTGCATAAAAGATAAAATTTTCATTTAATTAGCAATTTAATAAAAAAAAACTGAAAGAAAGCAAGATCGTATACAATTACAAAGCTATATATTATAGTACAAATAGAAATATTAATTATTTTCAACCTGTTACTTTAAAATAACTTATGCATGATCTTATATCTTTCCTGAAAAATTGGTATTAACGCACGCACACGCATAATAAAAGCAGTAAGATAGAATATTTTATTACAATTATTTCGTATAGCTTTTTCTGTAAAAAAGTAATATTTGATACCAAAATAAGCAAAGCGTGGGAGAAATAAATTTCTAAAATTTGTTGAAATTTTGAAGAAAAAAATGTATTGTATATACATATCGAGCATAAATTCATGGGATATCAACCTACAATCGACTTTTTTGTAAAATCGTAAATAAAATCCTGTCCGACTGCTTGTTTAAAGTTAAAAGCAAAATCTCTTTGAATTGCAAACGGGGGACCGAGCATGAGAAAAATGCTAAGGCGTCGTTAACCATTACGCTTATGTAAGTTGTATTTCCACATATCATCTCTATTTAGTTTTACCATGTGTGTATGTATAATTTTTCGTTTAAAGTTATAAGATTAATCGAGAAAGGTCCAAAGTAATCTAAATGCTGAGGATTTTTTTACCTTACCTTACCTTTCCGTTTTACTTTCTTTAGATACGGTGTTTGTAACGGTTATCCCCATAGCTTGAATACATTTTTCAAAACAAAATACAGATGAATGATGCCACATTATTCTGATAAAACAAGGCAAAGAAATTTCATGTCTGTTGACAAAGACATTGTTTTGGTGTTTGATTAATTTTGTCTGTTGTGCAGATCGTTATTACAGGTACTCAAAAAAGTAATAAATTTTGTTACAAAGTTTTTTGTAATCCTTTATGTAGATTTTTCCGCCGTTTAAAAATAAATTCTTTCCTAGACGCCTTTGTTTTCTTTGGATATTATATAAAATTAGAAATGTTCTTAAATGTAGCTTTTAAGCTTACTTTTTTTGCATCCTGTTATCTTATTATCGAGATTCATTCGATCTATAACTATTAATTTTTCTGTAATAATTTGAGAATTATATGTATATGCCCTAATGCTGTGTCCGCAATGTCTAATAGTTGTAGAATTTAATAAAATTTTTAGACTACATGAAGGAATTTGGTTAAAGTCATTCCAATAAATTTTATTATTTACAACGAGAAAAATTGTATAGGCAGTATATTATACACTCATGTCCTTAAATTAAGGATAATTCAAGCTGAGGAAAAGAGCCAGAGGCAAAACAAATGTCGTTTTTGTAAAGCTTATTTATTAAACAAAAGGCAAAGAGAAAAAATGATGTCATATATTTGATATCATTAATAAAAGTTGCAATTATCTGATCCCTGGAGCAAATTAGAAAAAAATACTCTTTTCAAAAACAAATTTTAAATGGTTGTTAGAACGGTTAATACATAATGTGTCTCCCATACGATGCAATACAAACCGTACAACGAGTAAGCATGATGAGTATCAAATTATGGATTTCATCTTGTGGAATATTACCACCACTTCTCAAGCAGTTCTCTTAGAAGTTCCGGTAGACATGTAAGAAGTAGTTGATGGGCTGCAACTCGTCGAATAAGTATGTCTCGCACATGATGTACTAGATTAAAGTCCAATGAGAATGCCGGCCTATGTTGCTACTTGTCGCTTATGTAAAGACGTCACAATATAGACCAATCTGCCGTAAGCGTCTGTACACTGCCTGTCTTGAAACTGTCGGACCACTGGCTGAAGAAAGCTGACGAGACAGGTCTGATGCTATGCTCCGTCTGTTTCTTTTAGCAGTAACAGCCAAATACCGGTCCTCATTCGATGTTGTAACTCGCGGGTGACCTTTGATGTAACGTCTACCCATATGAGCATCATATTGGAATCGTTGCCAAAGCCCTGAAAATGACACTTTGAGCGATTCCAAATTACTTGGATATTTCCAGCTGGGTACGCCTACATTCTAGAAGGTCGATAATTCTACTTTCTAAAACATCATCTGAATGCGCTCTTTATGTCATAAATATGCTGTTACTGCACTGTAAGGCGCATAAAGCGTTTGCGAGCAATTTTACTTCTTTGCCTGTATTCCTTATACATAACTCTTACACTGGCATTGTGACGTACTATAGGTGTCATTTGGTTGGTTCCTGCAATCTACATATGAGTTTTGAAGATGTATGTAGGCATTTTATGGTTAATTTATGTATTTTCGAGTTCGATTTCCACGTGACTCTCAATTATCCTTAATTTATGAACATGAGTAAAAGTTGTGATCCAGATTATTTTATTACAAATATTTTTTATTATAATTTTAAATATTTTATGTAACTTATCAGCTATTCTAATGTGCCCCCCCCCCCTTAATTTAGCTTTATGCTTAATTTTCTGCTTTCTAGGTGGCTTTGAAAATAATGTGGCCCTAAACTCTGTTGAAAAATATGATCCAGATTCTGATAAATGGAGCTTTGTTAGTTCTATGGAAGTTGCAAGAGGTGGAGTTGGAGCTGCTGCTTTAGGAAGGTACATTTATTCCATTGGAGGGCATAATGCTACCCGTTATTTAAACACAGTGGAGATCTACGATGTTCAGAATGACAGGTAAATTTAGGATTCCTTTGTCCTTAAATTTTTGCATAAGCTTTTCAAAATTAACAATTGATAACGATTTTGGCTAAAGAAATAAGTTTAAAATGTTAAATTGTAGTGACATTTATTGTTGTAAAATGCTATTCTCGGAACACTTTTATTAAAAATTAGTAAAGTAAGTAAGTTTTTATATGACAGCAAAGTAGTAGAGTGAGTAAATATAGTAAAGTAAATTTTTTATATGACAGCAAAAGAAAAATTACTGCTCAGAACTTAATTTTAATAAAAATTGTGCAAGTTCATTACAGATCGTAAATTAGTTGCTTCCATTCTTGTGCTATAAAAAAATCAATCGTTTCAAATAGACGAAGAATAACTCATAGTCGTAATACATTTACCTACTACCGTGAGGATGTAAGTTCTATCAGATCACAGAATGAATTTTAAATTTAATATTATTGAAAATAAAAATTTTAAATTTAATATTTTAAAAACTGCATCTTATTTAAATCCATATTTTTTGAAGAACCTTGCTTTATCCACTGGTTAAAACTAAGTTATAATGGAATAACATTACAATAAATACATGAAAGCTGTTCGTGATTTCCTCTTGCATAACATACATACAGAGGGGGGAAGTGCAATTTTTTGAGATTTTTGCAACAACCCTGATATATCTTGATGTCTGTTTTTTATCGCTTTAAGCAAGTAATGTTTTTATGCGCTTAATACCTAGCAAATATTGTTTTGTTATTTTAAAAGCTGCATTTTGTTTAAATCCATATTTATTGAAGAAACGATGCATTATTATATGTAAAACGGAGGATTGATTTACTTCAATTTCTTTATTCTAAATCATAAATTTTCCTTGGATGTTCAGAATTTTCAAAGATCCTATTTGAAATTTTCCTGAAAAAGCTGGAAAATCGTTACAATAAACAGCTTGATTTATTTAATTAAAAAAATCATATTTGAATAGAATATTTGTTTTCTATTCTAATATAAGTTGTAAAAATAATTTTCGTGTTGTCACCTAGCGATGCGGCTGAGAAAAACGGATTTAGTATCAACAAAAGTAATTCTTGGTGAAAATCTGAAAGAAGAATTTTTTTTAATCTAAGAATTGTGTGAGACCTTATAAACTTTTATGGAGATGTTCTAAATTATCCGATTTCAAAATATTTGCTTCAGTATGTAAATATACACGTGCGATGTATTATGAAGCTTTAGAAAAGTAGAAAAAAAAGTTAAGGGAAAAGAAACAGAGAAATTCAACAAAGGCAAAGCAACATTACAAGGGAAATTGATGCTTAAATGCATGAATTGACAACATAAATAAAAGTTATCTTATTTTATAATGTTTTTTAATCATTAAATAGGTTGCAACATGATTGAAAAAATGTTATTTTGTATTTTACTTTAATCGAGTCAACTTTGAGTCTATTCAAGAGTGTGAGAGAGGATCGATATATCCCCTTAATATGTAAATTTTGTATCACTAAATTCTAGCCAATGAATTAAGATATTTTTTTCTGTATGCAATTAATTATAAGCATTCTTTTTATATATTTTTATTGCTCTTTTTTTCACTCATTAATACTCATTAATATTATGAACGTCCACGTTGTGACTTAGAAGAGGATGTTTTTCCGCTGTATATGTATGCAGTATAAATCCTCGATACCGTGCTTCTTGAGACACCAAACACTTCGGCTACCTTGGTTACGGAAACACCTACCATTCGAGCTCTAACAAGTTGTCCACGTTTGACTTCACTTAGCTCAGACATAATGCACTAGCAACTACACAGAACACTAGTCTGACAACAACTAACACTTGCAACGTATCAAGGACAATGTACAGATGGCGTTAATGAGGTAATACAGCAGCGCAACCTACAGGCTCTTCTAGAATCAACTATTACTTTTAAACAAGCATTTCACAAGGTATTCCCATATTTTTGTCCAACCCCTGTATATACTAATATTCAGATAGCTATATTTTGTAACTAGCAACAATTTTTAGAAGTAAATGGAGGATATCATCTGTCTGGTTTATAATGTCTTTATTGCAAATGATATACAGCAAGTCAACCTTCAGTTGGTATTATTTCTAAACTATTATTGAACAAAATTTCTTAATAAATTCAGTGATAATCAACTAACTACTCTGAAGATGTTGAATATAAAAGTAGTTGCATAGAATAAAGTAGTTCAAGTAATTATGTTTAACATCTTCTGTTGCTTTTATTTGATGTAGATAAATATTTAATTCATAATTTACATTAATGTCAATAAAAGTGAATAAAAAATAAGTAACGTAAAAAAACAAAGAAAATTTTATTTATTTTTTCTTAAATAACTAGACTTAATATGAATAATTTATAAAAAATATAATTGATCTTTGCAAAAATTGATTTGCATTCTTTACATTCACAGGAAAAATACTGAAATCCTGGCCTTTTAACAATTGAGCTACTCCCTATTGATTTCAATTTTTTATTTAAAAACTGCTAAAACTATGTATACTATTTAAAAAATTAATTACCTTTAATTAATGAATTAATATTTGGAAAAACTGTATTAACATCAAGTGTCATCCACTACAAGTTTTAAAACAATGCATTTGATCTTGAGTTGATGTATAAAAAGTATTTTATTAACGATTGAAAATTTGAACAACATGTGTGTATATATATATAATATAGGGATAGTGAACTAATTATAGGAATTGAAAAAAAAAACTGTCAATTTTTTACTTACTAAAGACAAATCCTCAGTATTCCTTTTTGATTCCTTTCTTTCTTGCTATTTATCAATGTAAATAAGAATCGTGAGGTCCAAGAGACTTGCAAATGCAAAACGCATACAGGTTACTATCCAAGTATCTACCCTTCAAAAAAATTCTTTTTTTTTAAAGGATTCCGAATCATTACAAACCAGAAGTGTACTTTCTGTACAGTAGTTAAAAATTTAAAATAATAGATATAATATTTACTAATAATTTGTGATTAAATTTTTCTCAAATTATAAGAATTTATTAAATATTTCTGCAAATTGTTTTCTGGTTCTGCTATATTGGTTTGTTTTAAAGAATTAATTAATATTTATTTTGAGAAATCTCATTTTGTAAACGATTTTTCTTTTGGAAGCTGCTGTGATGAATATCTTCATACAAAGTGATATATATTTTCAAACTTATTAAAATGAAGATTTTTGGTTCATTACTTCTTGAAGCTGCAGTTTTTTATTTTTGTTGGCGTAGCTTAGATTAAATTGGTTCGTGCGTCATTAAATCCAATAAATAAACCAACTTAACGGAATAAACTTTGTTGTCGATCATGCTTGAAAAAGAGGAGCCAGGTTTCTTAAAATATAAATTTATTAATCAGCCATTAAAGAACATAACCCGCTTCTTGGAGTATTAAAAAAAATAAGCATAATTTTACTGGAAAAGATACCAGGTCACTCGCTTCTCACGAAGTCAGTATCACTCTAATGAAGAAAGACATTCTGTCATTTCTTATTCTCTATTCTTTTGTTACTTTTATTCTTTGTTTAGATCTGTTATTTATCAAATTCATTGTGGTACGGTAAAAGTTTTAATTTTATTTGAGATATAGTTAAAATTGAGAATACTAATTTTTACCTTTTATGCTTAATTGTCTATATTTACTAAAATCTGTGCTGTGCATGAGGTATGTTATATATTGAATGGCTGCTACTAATGTTTTTTCTATAGCTTTTAATTAGTTTTTTGGTAAGCGATTAACTTGCAAGTTTAACAAGCCTAACTAACGTTTTTCTTTTGTTTTATACGAATACCTTCAAGTGTCGCTTCTTTCTGTCTCAAATCTAGACTATAATCATCTATCTCCTTTCATTTCTGGTAATCTTTAGCAAAGTCTAAGATATCAAGGGGATTATATATATTTCAATGTTACTTGCATGCTTTTTGCGAAACTTCCAAAAGCGGCATCTAATTAAAGGAAGAATTAAGATGTAAAACTTCAGATAAACATTAGTCGCCCTTAGAATCTTTAAAAAGAAGGCTACAGAAATTCTGGCAAATTTTTCGACTTCTGAAACCGTATATTTACTGTTCCGAGTATTGTCTTAGAAAGAATTTAAAAAGCATTATATTCTAAGACAGGTCAACTTGACAGTAAAAAAAAAAAAAAAAAAAAAGGCTATTCAAATCTTATCATACTAGAATGATGCAGTTCGTTTTTCCATGAGTTCTTTGGTCATCCTGTATTAGATTTTGTCAACTATTAGTGGTAGATTCATTTTGTTAACTGTGAGTATGCCAATTCAATTATCTGAAGCTTCCGTATCAAAACATAAAGAGACAGTTGCCAGATAGATTATCTCAATTTTGTATTCGATAAATAAATACATATTTTTCCTATTTCAGTCCAATTATCAATCGGTTTTCATTTTAAGCTATTAAAACGTGAGAAATACAAATTTAAACTGAATCTTGATACAATATTTAAATTTGTACAGGAAGGAAATTATAGTGAAAGTCTGAAAAAAAAAAACTTTGAAGAAGGTGGAATAGAATATTTTGCATCTCTTATACAAGGAATAATTTATTTCTACAAAATAGACAAAACAATCAAAATCTCAAACCTAAAAGCAAATGAATCTGATACAGGGGAAAAACCTATCTGAAAACGATGAGTTGATACAATTTTGGCATAAGTAATGTTCTCTGCTTGTTTTCGTCGTTATGTTTAGTGATGAAAACTTAATTTTTTAAAAAAAGCGTACTTTTTTTAAATTGACTTTTTGCAAGAGTTAACTTTAGAGAATTTTCAAAATTTCGATCTGATTTTGATCTAAAAGAATAATTCAGTCATCAAAATGCCCTGTGCAAACATTTTGGTGATATCTTAGCAGTTCAAATAAGAGATAAATAAGTTTAAGTTGTAGAAAAGATGAAAAGTTCAGAATTATTTAATTTATCTCAGTGTGTTTTGTAAAAACAATTTAATAATGCACGACTACTTGAATCATTTCATTGCATTCCAAGAGACAAGTTAATTAAACTATCAATCAATTCATGAAAAATATTTTTAAAAAATATTTGTAGTTATAATCGCATCCTTTTTACTTGGACTTCTCAAAAGTACTGTTGAATTCTTGCATTCCATCATCGTAAATTTTCGAGAACATTCTCTGTCATTCACTTGACCTCATTATATCATAATTTGTCTATTTATATTCTAAAATAGTAGTTTAACTCTCCTGCATTCTTTATCTTGAAGTTCAGAAATTCGAAAAAAATTAAAGTCAGTTATATGTTTTTTTCTTTTAGTTGGGATTATGGACCTTGTATTAGTGATCTTCGAGCTGGAGCAGGTATTGCGTGGTGCTCCATGAGGCCGGAACTCTTAAGAAAATTAGCAGAGGGTTGTTAAAAAGGAGAAGAGCCTGTAGATTGAGTGACGAAAGGCATTTTTATGATTGCTTCATGAAAACAGAAGTGTGAATTTTTGTATAAATGAAAGAAGTCATGTTAAGTAACATTCAAGTCATTTTTTTTTCATTAGGTGGAATCTATTTCGTGTTTTCATTCTGTGATTTCATCAGGTCATTTTTTCCTCATTTTTGTGTCTCAATTTTCTGTGATTACTCACAGAGTAATTTCTTACAACTAGATCTTTCCTTTATCTAATTAAGTGCCTTTAAAAACATACATTTTTTTTATTTAATAAACTAGACAAAAATACATGTCGTGAATTGTGGTGAATTTTTAAAATGTACCAATATGCGAAAAATTTAATTTTGTGTCCTTACTTTTAAAAATTGAACATTATTATATTTCTGTGCCCTAATTAACATGCAGCTTTTATTGTTATTGAAGTAAATGAACGAGGTTGATGAGCTCGTGAATTTCAAGGTTGGTGGCTCATAATTTTTTTAAAATGTAATTTTTAAGAGCTCAAAAATCAATAAAGATGTTCATTTTAGAAAATTAAATGTAACCCTCACGATCCGGTAAAACTTGTCGTTTTAAAGCTATACAATCAATCGACTTCATTTATTTTATGACACTTTAAATTTAAAAAATAATGACGCTCTAAATTGCATTCAGATTTTTTTGGAATTCGAAATTTTGCATTCGCAGCATGCTATAAGTGTTTGTTTTTTATGAAGAATTTTTGGAAATTGAAAATAAGTGTTTTAAAAATTATTTTAAATATGAACATTTCACTAGGTTTACTTTTAAGACTTCTCTGTTTATTTTTAAAATCAAATTTTCGTCGTTTTCAAATATCGTGTTTTTATTATCAAGAATATTCGCGGTACTAATTGACTGAATTGCCATTCAGACGTTCCCTCTTTATTGAGGTTTTCATTAAATAATTCTTTCCATTTGCAAACCATTCTCCTACAAACGACGAAATGTGCCTACTGCGATAGGCGAGCCTGAATTTAAAATGAGATATATAAATTCTTTATACTAACATAATCCTTGCATAGATTTTGAAACATCATATTTTAAACTTTGTTTCCGTACTAAATTTGCTTCATTTTAATTTGTAGAATAAGTTGTGCCCGTTTACTTTCTCTCCCCCCCCCCCAACTCTTTTTTTTTAATGAAAAAGAAAATTTTGTCAAGAAGATTATTATTTGAATACTAGTCACTGCAATTTTTGAACGTTTATTTTAAGTATTTCTTTTGCATTCATTTCATATTTTAAAATATTAGTTTTCTGATTTCTTGATCCGACATCTGGTTTAGCTTTTTTTTATGGAAAATTTTTGAACATTAAAATTATGAATAAACTCTTTCTAAATACTTTTTTTTTAATATCAAATAAAATAATTTTTTTCCTGTTCATATTTTTTTGCATAAATTATGACTTTCAGTGGAATATATTTTTATGTTTTTCAATAGAATTTATTTTTGTTTACATGATTTTAAAATTTCACACTAAATTCATGCAGCTTTGAATACTAATTTATGTGGAGCATTGTGGAATATATTTTTGTTAAAATATTTTTAAAATTTTATATTAAGATTGAAGTAACTTTGAATACTCATTTATGTGAAACGTTGTGGAATGTATTTTTGTTTACATGTTTAAAATATATTATGCTGTAATTCATGTAACTTTGAATACTCATTTATGTGGAACATTGTGGCATAGTTCTTGGTAAATAGAAGTTGAAACTATTGATGTATTTATTTTGTTGTGTTTTATATTGATTCATTATTTTAAATCTACATGTTGTTTTCCAATACATTTTAAATAATCTTTTTCTTAAAAACCAAATGCTATGTTTATTGGATATTTGTACTGATTTAAGAAATCCATAAATTTCCTTAATTTAGATAAAATAGTAAAACATTTAAGTATTATGGTACTGTATTTTTATTGTATGATCAAAGAATTTTCTACCAAAGAATATATTTATATACATGTCAGTATGTGACGAGCTGATTATATAACTATACAAAATAATAGTTATAAAATAGAGTTAAATTGATTTCTTTTTGTCAGAATTTTAATTTTCTTATAGAAGTATGTTTTTTACAAGTATTTAAGTTTTTTTTTTTAATCTTTGAAGAAAGAAACATGTACCTTTATTTCCTATCCTGTTTATAGGCTGTAAAATAAATAATAATAATAAAGTTGCAGAAATGAAATTTAGAAGTAGTAAGGGTTTTCAAAACTTTAGTTCAATTTAGTTAGTTATAAATTTGCTCAAAATTAAATATAACTACATCTAAAAATGTCTACTCTGAAAATGGGACTGTAAGGTCTTTTTAATTATTTTTATATTCTGAAATCTTATTTTTACCATATATTACAGATTACAAATTTCATTTGTTGTTGCATATCTTGTAAATAAATTCATGATTCTTAACTCTCTGGCATCAAAGAGTTAATTTAAGAATCTTTTATATAAATTGTAACTGAACTGATTTTTGAATATTTTTCTTTTGTTTTTTTCCAAAGGCGATTAATTAAGTTGTTCATTACATTAGTTCACATTTTGATGCCAATGTAAAAACGTTTTTTGTGTGCAAGATTCTCATGGTAAATTACGATCAAAATTTATTGATATTTTGATTTCTCATACGAATCTTGCAGTTTTTACATTGTATTTAAAAGTTGATATTCAAAAAATTCGTGATTGTTAAATGACGTTGCAGCCATATATAAAAGAATTCCGCTAATGAGCTGCAAAATATCTCAAAATAGAAACCAAAGCAAAGGGACTTTTGAACAATTTTTACTGTTATTAGGGTGTAACATAATTACCACTTATGATTAATAAATAGTTATTTTCTGTATTTACAAATTTATTTTTTGACAAATTGAGAACATCTGTTGTTTGTTATAGATTTTTTTTTATGTCATTGTTATTTGTAAAAAATTTCGTCACAAAAAAAAGGACAACCTCCAATGATCGAAAATTTTCTGTATTTACATGTCAGAACACTTAGAAATGCTTCATTTAATATCTGTACATTTCAGTCATATATTTTAAAACATTATTAACTTATTTTCATTTTATTGTTTTATTTTACTAATTTATATCTTTTAATTCTAAGTGAAACTGCACACTTACTTTCAACATTAACTTTTATCATTTCATAAGTCATCAAGTAAATACTTTTTAATCTTTTCCAGAAAATAATTTAAGTAGAAGACTTTTTTTTTCTGTTCTTATCTGAAAATTCTCACAGTTCACGTCTCTTAATTTTTTTGTGCAATATAATTGTTTTAATTACGGTTAAGTTTATAAATCTAGTCTAAAATGAGTTGGATATCCTATATACAAATCTACTCATATAGGGCTCATGATAATTAAATTTTAAGCTGATGTTAATGAATAAGAAGTATTAATTTTAGATTTCCTTCTAAGTCAAACTGAATATTTTATAATTTATCTTTATTTGTCAAAGCTATTTACCAAAGATTAACAAACTATGAACCAAGTACCATCCTATGCAATTCAATGGTTGTAAATATTTTCATGTTTGCTTTTTTTTTTTTTTTTTTGTACTTTATTATTTTAATCATGAAAATTCTTCACTTTAATGAGATTTTCTCATACTGGATTACTTGATGCCTGTTAATTTAAAATACATATTTTCTGTTTATTTTGAAAATCATTTTTTTAACAAGCCAACGCATGCACCTTCTTAAAAATCAGAATTCTCAAGAAGAATTTTGGTTACAAAATGTATATTTATGATTAAGTGCATGCTACTGATGTAGTTTGATTGAGTTGCAATATATTATTGAAATGAAATTTTTAATTTGTGCATGCTTTTTTTCTTAAAATGAAGCACATGCATGTTAATTATGATTCATAGTAAAAAAGTCTTAACTGAAATGTTAAATGTAATTAACATGTTACTATCTAAATTAGCAGTTGTAAATAATTTATTTTTTACTATTTTTCTGTTGTATCAAGTTCATGTTTTTTACAGTCAATACAATTGTTATTAAACTTGTGTTCCTTAATAAAATATTTTCTTTTCTCAAACTAATGTATTTTATTATTTTTTTCATGTTTAGTAATGTTGAAGAGCTCCGCCGTGTGATTTTAAACTATGATATTCATTTTTGCTCTGGAATTCTAGAATAAATATTTCTTAATATCCCAGACTCTTTAATGCTAATTTGTAATATGTGTTAACAAATTATCAAACACTAATTTTATCTTTCACAAGTTGATTTATCTTTATTTTTTAAATAAATTTTAATCAAGCATATTTTAAACATTTCCTGATTATGCATCAAGTCACTTCAAAGAATATTTCTTTACTTGACTTGGATGCATGAAATTAAGCTGCCCATGTAAAGATTATTACAAGAATATTCTAACAGCCGAAATGAAAGTAAATATTTTTTAAAGAAATTGAAACCACATTAACTCTTACTGTCACTATCGAAAATAATTTAAAAAAAAAAAAAAAAACATCCTGTCTTATGTTTACAGTCAAAATAATGGAAAATGCAAGTCAGTTTTTAATTTTTAAAAAAAAGGTTTGATATTTTTTATGGGACGGGAAAAAGAAAACCCTCCCCCAATTGCAATTTTCTATTTTAAAAAAAACAGCATTGGGTATTTTACGGATTTAAAGTAAGGGACACCGCCTCTTCTTCTAAAATTAAATGGAATAGTTATACAAGGTGCATGGCATCTTTTTATCGCTCTAGATCTGCCTCATTATACGTTGTATTATAGGTCGTATATAATGTACACAGGTATTAAACCGTAGATCATCTTCGCCAAATCTAAAAATGTTTGCCAATAGATCGCCAACGCGCCAAAAGTGATTTTCCATGTATTCAAAAGCATTCAAGAATTTTGGCCACCAAAATGTAATTGGACGTGGTTGGTGGATTGACAGTCTAATACGTAAGTTCCGTATTATCTTTGCATTGCCAAATTGTTCAATGCTTAAAAATATCCAAAGGCCAGTGGGAAAGATTTTACATCAGTTTAAAGAAATGTTGATAAAAATGGGAAACTGTATCTGCTCTATTTACTTTTCACTCACCTTCTTTTGCTCCTTTAGATGGGGATGGGTTAATAATTTCTTTTTAATTTTATGTATCCGTGTGAAACCTCGACTGTTGGCTGTTTACAGTTACATCAGCTCATGATTGCTTGTTTGTAAAGCATTTATTAACTATATTTTAATAGCATTTATTGACTCCTTATAAGCAAAACATTTAAGTATTTTTGCTTCGATTAATTTTTGTACAATCATTTAGAACTTTTTATTGATATATTGCAGCATAAGTCTTTCATTCATTGTGGATTCGAATGATTCAAGGTTTTCAAAAATAAACATGTAGAAAAAAATGTATGATACACCATGAATTATTTATAAAAATTTGTTATTCTTGTTAATGGATACCAAAAATAAATTAATAACAATAAATTTTCTTGTTTATTTTTTTCTTATACGAACTATTCAGAAAGAAAGAGCCGTGACCAACAAATAATTCGAACTCTATATTTATAGTTGGCTCACATTTTTAGCATCTGAAGTATAGATCCATATCAAATTGTTGAACCAAATCCGTCGATGAGTTGACCATCTACCGGCCTGTTTGCTGACATGTTCGTAAACATTATAACAAAAAATCTCCGCAGAAACGTAGATAAATGAAAGTTAGTAAATTATCTTATTTCTAAAATTGTAGCTCTCCCTTGAATTGTGAATTCAATTAGCCGACCAAAACGTCTCGGAGCATACTTATATACAGGTTATCTCAAAACCCTTGACCACGACTTTTGTTAGTTCCAATATTTATCATAGACATTTACTGTAAATCAAAAATTTGCATAAAAAAAAGGTGCAAAATGTTATGAAATAGATTAACATTTTCAGGGTGTTGTACTTCAAAAAATTTAATTTTTATACGAACTCTGTACAAGAAAGGTAGGCCTGTGATTGGTGCAACCCATAATCTCAACAGACGCGTCATTATATTATACTATTTGTGCTCTGCCATTGATCAATATCATAGCTTACGTAAGAATAACTAACACAAAAATATTTCACTCTTATGCTACATTTTGAGAATGAAATTAGCTTGTACAAATGGTGTGTCACAACACAGCAACGAGGAACTTTTTGAAATCTTAATGCAATCTCAATTCTAGTGAAACTGCACGGGAATTTCGGCGTAAATATTCCAATTCCCGCCATCCACCAGGGAGATTTCTTTCCCGATTAGTACAACGAATGCGAGAAAGGGAAGGCAGAAGTGGACCAGGTAGGGTCATACTTCCCTCAGCTGGTCAAGAAATTGATATTTTAGCTTACTTTTGAAGTCCTCCACACAGTAGTGTTCTTACACTACTGTGTGGATGACTGCAAACCAACAGATTATCAACGTCGTTTAGATTTTTGTTATTGGGCTCTTAGTCAGGAAGAAGCTAATCTCTCTTTCCTGAAAGACAGAATTTGGACAGACGAATGCTGTTTTAAACAAAATGGATGCATAAATCCTCAAAATGAGCACTTTTGGCCAGACGCAAATCGATTCGTCATCAGTAACAATTTTCTGCAAATGAATGGTGTATTTTCAAAACCCGTTTTCTTGCATTCATACTGTATGGTGGTGCGTTGTCGCGAGACAGGTATGTTAATAAGGTTTGGAATGTTGTTATTCCTGATTTTATGGAGGAACTTCCTCTAACAGCACCTCCATATGTTTAATTCCAACGTGATGGATTTCCAACTTCTCATACTACAGTTGTGAAACACTGGTTAAATAACGAGTTTCCAGATAAATTTATTAACTTGTATTGTCCAGTCAAATTTCCCCCAAAATCACCTGCTTTAATGCGTATGGATCTTTTTTGTTGGGTCGTTTACGTTCAGAGGTTTATTTGTCACCTCCCTTAAATAAAGCAGAAGTGCAACAATGTATTTTAGAGTGTTGTCGTGACATCACCGAACAAGAACTTGATAAAGTGCAGAAGTGTCATCAGACGAACACAACCCTGCATAGGTGAAAAACATTTTGAACGTTATGCAATCTTTCTTTATTTCTACAAATTTTTAATACTTTTGAACCCATAAATAGTAAAATTATTATTTATTTTTTCAATCATTGCTTTCTCTGTGAACTTGTGTACGACCCCTAAAACACGAACATCCAACATGATTTATTCCTCTTTGCCAACTCATATCCAGTCATCGAAAAGTGACTGAAGTCAGCATTTATGTAGTTTAATATCTTTGTGACTTTTTGTTATAAAATTCTGAAATTTTGAATGCGGCATTATTAGAGGATAGAGCACATTTTACCCACCGGTAATTTTTTTGCACGGGGTCAGCATAAAAATTTTAATTTCCTATTTTTTTAAAGTTTCATCCCTTGAAAATTTTAACTAATTTAATAGCATTTTGCACATTTCTTAAACAACTTTGTAATTTACAATATGTGTCTCCGATCAATAATTCACAAATAAAAGCCGTGGTCAACGTTTTCGAGACACCCTGTATATGTAACACGTAATGTTTGGAGCAGAAGAAGAGTCGTGGCCGAAGACAGAAAAGATTTTTTGAATTTTTAACTTCATTTTATTTCCATATTGAATCGGCATGGTTTATTTACAAGAGGTGTGCATAAGACACGTCCTTTTATAGCGCGAATCTAAAGCATTACGATGAGACATTGGAAATTAATTAGAAGTGAAATTAGAGTACAAAATGTCATTACATATATATTCTGAAATTCCAAGAATAAAAATCTGGCCACTCATTACATTTATAGCTCTGACGGTGGTCTTTAATGTTTATGCATGAGGTAGACGTGATAATACTTTTATTATTACGATGAAGTATTGGAAAGACATTTTCAATTTGTTCACAAACTATCTGGTCAAAAGTACCCGGACACCCAGTAGTATGGACTTGGAGCGTACTGAGGCATATTTTAATATAATGTTGGTCCATCTTTTGCATCGATGACAGCCTGCACACATCTGGGAAGAATTTTCACCAGTTTTTGATAGGTGACTATAGGAATTGACTTCCAGGCGACCATAAGAGTTGAAGTGAGTACTTGTATTGAGGAGGGTCAATTAGACTAGCTATGTAATATGCGCTCTAATCCCCCCAAAGGTATTCTATGGGATTAACATCAGGGCTCTGAGAAGATCAGTCCAATGTTTGAATACTCATTTCCTTAAATAGGGTCTGTGCAAGCCTCGATGTGTTAATGGAGCAGTTATCCTGCTTGAAGAAAAATGGGCCTTCCACAAAATATTACCATAGATTTGTGAGTGCAACATTGTCCTGAATGTCCATATACATCTCAGAGTTCATTTTTCCAACCACAGGAAATAACGGTCCCATGTCAAACCACGAGAAATATCCCCATACCATTATGCTTCCACCATGGCACAATGCAATCACTAAGGAATCGTTCTCTGGGCATCCCCCAAAAGTAGACGCATCCATACGACTGCCAGACCGTAAAGCGAAATTCCTCGCTCTCAGGAGCAGTTTCCCATATGTCCACAGTCCAATGACAGTGAGCTCTCCTTCATTGCAATGGATGCTTCGCATTCTGTGGGGTGATGTTCGGCCTGTGCTTGACTGCACGACTGTGGAATCCAAAAGTTTATTTTTATCTCTCGACGAACAGTCCTGCTGCTATTACTAACGCCTTATGAGCTTTGGAACTCCTGAGAATTTTTCCCACCAACTAGGACTTGCGATTTTTTGTCACTACCTATTTCAAATTTCTGTAGCTGCGTTCACCAAGTTTTATCGGTCTACCAGTTCAATTTTCTGAAGTTTGACTGCCTCGACATTTCCACTTCACAATTACATCATTCACGGTGGATTTAGATTTCTGTATAATATCCGCAATCTCTCGAAATGATTTCCCACAAAGGTGGCATCCCTCTATACTACCACGGTCAAACTCACTAAACTCCTTTAACTTACTTATTACCTCACAAACGCATAAATACAACCTGAAAAACAACTACTAACGCTGTTATAGCTTTCGATTACGCATGAAATTGCATCACTCGCCAGAATCACTTTTTAAGATGTCTGTGAATACATTTGGCCAGATAGTATTACACCAATTCTTCGAATGTTTTAGAGTGATGTTCCGTTTTTGTATTTTTATGCATATATTGTACATAAGTTTGTAAAAGAACAATTGTGTGTTTGCTTGGTTTTTAAAGTTTTGAAAGAAAATTTCTGAGTCCAAATTTTTTTTTTCTTAGAAACTGCTAATGCCACTGCAATTTTTTCTAATAATGCGTCATGATAAAGTGAGTACAAGCATAAAAGAGAACAAATTATCGTCATCTACATTTATGCATTTTATGTTAATATTTGTATAAAATTGGACACTTACTCAGTTATAAATGAACTCGATTTATTTCTTCATAGTTTCATTTATCAACTCATTATTCTAAAATTCAAAAAAAAAAAAAAAAAAAACTACGTTAAAGTTGGTTTTTATTTTTTCTATAGAGATACTTGAAAAATACTTATAAAGTGCTTTTTAAGATAAAATTAATCTACGTCTGCTGGTTATAAGTTGAAAAGAATTGAAATAAACAATTTTGCTTTCCTCACTTCTCGTTGCATAAAAAAAAAGATTTTTCTTTCCGTCTTATTTAAGTACGTAAGCATACTACATTCTCGTATACTTACATAATATCTCGCATTTTATCTTTGATTTTGTTGTGCAGTAAAACAGAAAGCGTATACGAGTTAAACTTCTTCCCATTACCTCATTGGATTCAAAAATTTGATAGAGCGTAGAAGTATATATTTTGTTGTCATTTGCTATTACCAAAATTTATTTATCTTTCATGTTCATTTTTTTAATTTTCGTATTCACTTTTACATGGAGAGAGAAGCAACGATATCTACTTTGTGGGTATAAAAATTGAATTCTGGAATTCACTTATATAGCATGTTATTCTTTTAAGTATCACTTTTACATTCGTACAGGATACAGATTAATACAGTCAACTTTTTAATAAATTTGGTCCAAAATTTGATTCAGTTGTTGTCAAAAACATATTTCAAATTTCATATCTATATATTTCCTTTCTTTTTTAAGTTGCTGGGTTTTCATACTCGCTTATAGATTTACTATCAACGGATTTGTTATAAAATTTCACAAAAATTTGCGATTTTCATTAAATTTGGCTAGAGTTTGCAATATATATCTTGTTCAAATATATCTCTCTGTATATATATTCAAATTTCAGTCGTCAATAAAATACTTTTTATTCCCCTATTCAAGTTCAAATAAATTTTTTAAACTTGTAGTGGATGACACTTCATGTTAATACAGCTTTTCGAAATATTAATTCTATTGAAATAATTTTTTGATAAAATTTTGGGCTCGCTTCAGTAATGATACCAAGTTATGTGTGAAATATTCATTCATATCTTGGAAGATCAAGAAGTAAGCTGCAGAAGAAAGAACAGTTTCTTAGGGTTGTTTTTGGTATCTTTATAATCTCAAGGAATATAATATAACATTAGATAACTTTGCATCATATACGCTTCTGCAAATATTACTGAATAGGAGAATAACTATTATTGGAGCAATGATAAGAAACAAACTATATCTATTTTCTCTGAATTGCTCCAAACTAAAAACAAAGAAGTTTTTCACATTCAATTGTATGATGATATATTGATCTTCATTCGAGTGATGAATAGTGCTATCTTTGTGTTATACGCAGAGCTGACCCTCTGAGAGGTGCGGCAAAAGCTATGAGCCGGGGTCCCCCAATCTCGTCAAGAAATTAAAAAACACACAAACAATGTTTTAAATGGCAATAGCGTAATGGAAAGAAGAGAGGTAAAAATTTAACCGATGGGTTTTGAAATATACATTTATTGATAAATTGCAGTTTAGTGTAAGAGAGCAACATATTATAAACATAATACATGGTCACTTACCATACCTACTAAGTTAAACAGCATATATTACTTTGATAATTTATATTACAAAAAGTTTAATATTGTCAGATTTAATCATGTCCATGCCAAGGATATGACAATCTGGTTGTGAAGACTCGATTTCAAAAAAGAAAATTAGCAGAGGAAAAAGCTCTAAATTTTTTTAAAAAAATTCATGAATAAATCTGTTTTTTTTTTCTGCAAAGTAATACTGGAAATGAAATTGCTCCGACTTCTGAAATTACAATTCATTGAATTTCAGGAGTTGAATCAGAAAATCCCTACAAATACGATTAAGTTCATATAAATGATGCAGGTTAATGACAAAACATTATAACTTATAAGTTTAAAATATTTTATGTTAGAAACGGACTTGTACAATATACAAGAGTTTTTGCAGAAAATACTGTAAGAAGATTATTACACCCTAATTACTACTTTAAAAGAAATACCAAATGGTGAAATGCAGTTTCGTAGCTGGTGGATTAATTCAAAAATGCAAGACTCAGTGTATAGTGTACTCAGTGCTGTACAATGTTTTCCAGAGAAAATGAAAAATCTTTTTCAGATACTTTAACTTACTAAAATTATTCAAGTATTGAGCAATATACGATTGCTCCAATTTCTATGATAGTTTGTATGAAATCAATCCTTTATTGCTGCAAGCAACTTCGCAGATAGAATGGTACATAATTCTTTCATTTTTAGGCAACAAAAGTATTATATTCAATTACATGAAGAAAAAAAACATACTTAAAGCTAAATTTGCAGTTAATGTTGTAATTAAGGTTAATTTCTTGAGATGAAAAGTTATATCTAAATTTAATGGATGCCTAGAAGAAATTCCGGTTTCAGTTTCTCAATGACTATTAGAATTATATTTATATAATTTCTCTATAAATAAAATTAATGATATATTGAAATTCCTTTTTTGGTTAAAAATTACCAGAAAAAAAAGAAGAAAAAGCAATAATTATATTTCAGAGACTTAAAATTTTTAATTCCTTTGTTAGTAACATACAAGGTTTTCTCCAAGGTATGCAGCGCCTAATATTTAAGCTCATTCTTTGCGAGCTTGATCTCTAAGAGCAGTCTGTTTTTTCTGTAGCAATCATCGCGATTGTGGTGGGTGGGTTGCATTTACTATGTCATGGTCAATTATCATGTCATCGCTAGAGTCTACACAAAGTCTCTTGTTCGACTCCCCGTTTCCTTCCGTAACTGGTCCTGAAAAGGACGAGTCGGTTCGCGCTAAACTAAATCAAAAGACCTGTGCAGTTGAAGGAGAGCCCACTTCAATCAGAAGCTATCTCCTGTCGTGGGGGAAAATTTGGAAAGTTCAACATGGCTCTCGATGAGTGGCATGGACTGCAGTGGCTCTTGGCATCAGTGTTCGTTCTTGGGGCACCAAGCTCCGTCAGGAGCTTATCCCCTGTCCTGAAACGTAGGTTAACGGCATTGCGGCCAAGAATCTGACTGAGTTCTGAAATAGTACTAACCAACAGCCAATAAAAATACAGCTTTCTGCAACCCCGCGCACCTTCCTCAGTGACTCCTCCAATAGCGAAGGACAGTTGAAGCCAGTCCATGTGAAGCCAAGCTGCATCCCACATTCAGCCAAGCTCGAGGATAAGCCACTGACGGAGCTAGGCGCCTAGTTAATTGAACTCGGAAGAATATAGTTTAAATAAATAAAAGATTGTAGTAGTTGTTGTTTTAATAGCTAACTACTTCCAAAAGAAATGTTTTGCAAGCATTCAGCGAATTTTAGATCTAAGGATACAAAATATTCTTATTCTATTCTTTATCACTGTAACATTCCTATAATTTATGTGAAATTTTTTTTATCTTATATTTATAGCAGAGTGTGCTCAATGGTTTTTATGTTAACTGAGAGTATATTACAAGTTTTTTGATTAGCAGCCATTTATACCTTGGTTTCCTCAATGATTTTCAAGCAAACTAAATGAAAACAAATATATTAGTTTCTTAACCATCTTCGAAAAATCAGCTGGTATATAAATATTTAAAAGGAGTTTTAATCAAAATACTTTCATTCATGATTACAATGTTTTCTTGACTTTTCAGCCTTGTTACAATTTTTTGTCAACAACTACAAACTTATTATGTGTTCATTTTTATAATAGTATAAAATTATAGAAATAAATTTTATTCATAAAAAAGAGCATATATTTGTATAAATACTAATAAAAAAATGGAAACTATTTTCATTGCATTCTTTGAATACATTTTATTACATAAGGTTAATTCGCCTCAAAAAGTCAAATAACACAAATTAAGTTTATGAAATACTGAAATATATTATATGCTTTTGTAAAATGCCTTGTTTCTAATAAAGTTGCAAGGCTAATTTATAAAATTTCATTTTATTATTAATGAAGAAAGATTAGTATTGTGTAAACTTGCGCTATCATTTTAATCAGATAAACATTAAAATTTAGGCAAGAAAAACTTTGACAAATCAAATAAAACCAATCAAGATTTTTCAAATAAATTAATAAGTATTTCGATTATTCACAAAAGGAAGATGAAACAACACTTTATCCCCAAACACTGCAAATATGATTTTATATCACTGAACAATAATATGAAAGAAATTACCTTGCACAAATTTATTTACATTTTGAAGCTGTGTAAAGCTAACAATTGATGTTTTATTTTTTGTCTCACTAAAAACTATTGAATTAAGACATGAACTTATTAAAGTTTAGTCAAAAAATTGGGTGATACAGTGCTATATATTATTTAATTTCTTTTTTTATTTTATATGTTGATTAATTTGTTCTGTTATTTATATTATACTGTCAAACCAATAAGAATTTGGTATTTGACTGTATTCCTATTTTTCAGAGTGCGATTGCTTTATTCAAAATTTAACATTAGCTTGTTATTTAATTATAGAATTTTTGGGATATTATATTCATACTCCTAAATATGAAAAAAATAAATGCTAAATGATTTAGCAGGTAAAATTAATTATTTCCTAACTATAATTTATTTGCTCCAATTTTTACTTTTCTAATATGAATTCTTAAAACCACATTTCAAAAATGTTGTGTAATTAAACTACAGGGTGACCATAAAATAACTTTTCCCATTTAGTGGCATGTGCTACTAAATAAAATGAACCCAAATTCCCTCAACCCTCTATTAAAAGGGAAAAGATTTTCATATGAAGACATATTGGTGCTACTAGAAATAGAACATTAGGGTTCCAAGGCTCATATGGAGCATTTTCAATACATTTTAGTTCTCTTTTAAAAATAAAGATGAACCTAAATCATGTTTGGGTTTTATGTCTTTTACTCTTAAAACTTTTTATTTAAATTCAGTAAGTTATTTCATTCGCGTTAGTTTATCACTTTTATAAAAATTTAACATGCATTTACTTACAGCTACAAAGCACGACAATAATATAATAACAAAAAATATCAACATCAATGAAATAGATAATGATTTGTTTTATTTCCATATTATGAAACTAAAATATCTATACCACATTACCACTTCATTCTTTATATAATTTATACATTTCTACATGATATATGAGCCGCTTATGAAATGCAACACAAAACTATACCTACATCGTGCTCTGCCATGCCGATACACGATTCAACTGAACCGGGATAAGTGTTGTGAGTTGTGATACAACTCAACATTTAAAAGACAACGCTTATCCCTGGTGTCCCTCTCGGTCGAACATACCTACCTGCGAAAAGTAAAAATTACTGATGGATTCGTCCATCCCATAGGGATATACGTTGCGATTGAGACGCTAGTTGTTTAACAGCTGTGTTTTCGTCGGTGAAAACTGTTATTTCTATTTTGGTGCTGAAGGATCCGTCCAAGTTTTGATATTGAACCAGATTTGTGAGTTTCAGAGATTTTTATTTTCCAAAATATAAATGCTGATTTATTAATTTTTGAAAATTTTGGTTTTTTACTCTGTGCATTAAACAATAAGTGTTAGTAAAATATTTTCATTCTAACAGTAAGTTACCGGCATAACATATCTTAAAGGAGTGAAAATTAAAATCGCTGCAAGACTTATTATCTAATAATTATAAACTTTTAAAATTATTTATTTAATCGTTTTTTGGAGGATTTAATTTTTATATGAGAAAATGTTAATGAAACTAAAACTTACGTTTTTGGAATCGCAAGAACCAATATTTTACTTACTGGAATCAAAATGAGAGTATAATGATATTTTTGTTAATTTCAGAATTTTTTTGATTACAAATTTAAAACATTATGGTATATTATTATAATTGTTTTAATATATAATGGAATATATGCTATAAAATTTGTCTTGTTAATTTTTTGTAAGCATATTTTTAAATTCTTAAATTCTTTTTAAATTCTTCTGTATTAAAAATAGAAACATCACATCTCTAAATTTAACCACAATAAGCAGTAATTCATTTCAGTGTCATAAAATAAAGAACTTTTACTGATTATTTGTATCTTTTAGTTCGGCTTTTAATTTGAAGTATGTTAATATTCTTTTCTATAGTGCTCTAGTCATTGAATAAAAATTGCATTTCAAACTAGAAGCAGAATAAGTCATGGTACAAAATGTTTTATTGTAATTATTGAGCTTGGCTTTATAAAATACTGTTTTTCGTAGTACAAAACCTTTATTATTTCTTCCAAAATAAGCGATAAGATTTGATTTCCATTTTTTAAATATATTCCTTTGACTCTCTTACTATTATAAAGAATCATTAATTTTGGAATTCTCTGATGAGACTTCAGTTAATAAATGTAAATGTAACTTCAGATAATAATCGTATTTGTTATCCATTTTATGTAGGGATTTCAGTGATAAATAAATGAAAATGTTAGATGTTATAGAATTAATTTTAAGTACAATAGCCATTATTATGTGATTAGTTTAATATCTTGCATGATATGATATATTTCAATGTAATAATGTTTGGTAAAATGGCAAGGCATTTAAAATCCTCAAAAAGTAAAACAGCTGTAAAAAGTTCTCTAAAATTAAAACTATTCAATTTTTAAGTTTATAATAGTTAGCTGTTTCCCTGTGAATCAGTGCTCTCTAGCTGTCATATCTCCATGATAAGCTAAATATCTGTACTTTATTGTTCTTATTGCTGTTTCTGTTCAGCTGTCTTGTCAGTCATTTTAACATAGAATTCATTTTACTGTTCCTCAAAGCTTGTTTATTGAGACAACATCTTTTTTTAAAAAATGCCTTATAAAACTGTCATATTGACAGTTAAATAAGCAGTTTAGAGAAAAGGATGGATCCCAAACTGACTTCACAGAGAAATTTGGGGGGGGGGGGGAATGATAATAATAAACCTTACTAGTTTATAAATAATATTTTCTATGCATTTTGATTTTCATATGCTTGTTCCTTTCCTTAAACTTATGATTCAATTATTACTGAAACAGATTAATTAAAGTTTAAAAACATATGTAAAATTTTCCTTTTGTAAACAAATCAATTCCTCATTATTTAAATGAATTCCTTAGTTTTATAAATATAATGCTATTTACTAAAATGTATTTTGCTAACCTATTATAAGTGTATTTTAAAGGCTTGGAAATAATTTTGTCTGTATGTTTTATTTATGAAAAATCTGTTTAGCATGTTAGATTGTTTTGAAAAGTTATTTTAGATTGTAATGCTTTACTTATAAATTTTATAAATGTAATGGTTTGAAACTAATGTTCTAAAAATATCTTAATCATTAAAATTTTGGTTCACTTCAACTTCTAATTTGTGTAGGTTATTTTTTTCTCACACTGATCAAAGCATGGTATTGGTGAATTTCTTTCTAAAGCTTTAATCTCAAAATGCTTCCTTAGGTTCCCTTATTCCTGCTTTCTTCTTAGCTTTGCTGTACTATGCTCATTATAGCATCAATGAAAAATCTTGATAATCAAAAAAATGGGACTATTTCCTTAAGAGAAATAGTTAAAGAACTCTGTACGTGTTTCTTTTGAAATCAAAGAATCTTTTACAAAAAATCCACTGAAGAAACCTTTGCAAAAAAATCCAATGAATTTTTGACACTCGTAAATTTCAATACTTCCTGTTTGTTACTGGTTTCTTTTGCTGTTAAAAATATTTTCTTTATGACATCTCCAATATTAATCATTCTTATATCTTCTACCTTTAATGGCAACTTAACTAATTGTTCCTGGCATATTTTTCGAACATTGCCCAAGTTTCTCATCATTGATTTTTAATAGTGTATTTTTCAGAGTTTCAACACCCTCAGTTTCATAGAAAGGATCTTTCATTTCAAGGAATTAGTTCATCAATCTTTCTCAAATAGAAACAAAAGAAAAGTTTAATTTTATTCTTTGAGCATTTGATTGTGCATACATAAAAAAAGAACATTAATAAAAGGAATCATTCTTTAAAGTCAATGAAAAATGTGTGAAAGGAAAAAGTAATAATCTTCTCAATTAGTGTTATGCACAAAATAAATACTTCTATTTGCTTTAATTGTGGCAAAAGTAATTTGGACATTTCTTTAAAAAATATTTAAACTCAAATGATAAAAATTAATATACCAAATAATGCAGGATTTGGATTATTATGTCAGATTATTTGTGTCATGATAAAATCATTTAGCTTTGAAATTTTTATGTGTGAAAGATAGAAATCTTTTTATTTTTGTAAAAAATTTAGCTGATTTTATTATATAGTATAAATTTTGAAAGTTATTTGATTTTGAAAATCATTTACTGTGCATACTTATATTTTGATAGCTTAAATTATTGTGGAATTTTAAATTATAGGTATTTTTTTGAAAATTTTACTTTGTTTTTAATCTGGTTCAAAATATTTTTATTTGTGACTTTAAGAAGTCGTAAAGATTTTAAAATAGATGAAGGTCAAAATAAATCAAAATCTTCTTGTGATAGGTTTGTTAATTTAATTTCCTACAACCTTTTCAGGGCCTGACTAAGACAGATGTATTGGACAGTTTCCTTGGGGCCTTGAACCTATTAATAGCATGAATGTAAATTCTTAGTTTAAATATTTTAATGATAATTGTCAACAGTACAATCTTGATGATAACTTAAAATTCTTAAATATCAACTATATACTAGAATATAATGTATTTACTATTTATTAGAATAATTAAAGGGAAAGAATTGATGAATTTAAATGTTTGTAACATAAAAAATATATTGCTTAAAAATTCAATAATTTAAGTAGTTTTTTATTTAGAGCTTCACTGATGGGAAATATATTTTTATACAAAACTTAATTTAGGCAGACAACTTGAATTATTAATATCTGTGGTATTAATAAAGTTATTAGAGGATTTACCTTCTATTCTTCAATAATTTCTCTCCTTAAATCTTTCCTAAAACCTCACAGAATGGTTGATAATTGTAATAAAAATTTGAAAAAGTAATGATAAAATTAAAAACTCTGGCTTTAGTAACAACCCAGATTTATTCTCAAATGTAAAAAACTATCAGCATTGTCATTCTTATAATTTCAAACAAAATAATTTTTAATTTGCACCATACAGACTGATATGCTAGTGATGCTTTATTGTACTTTTGTTGAAGAATAAGTAAAAAGAGTCGGGTTGAAGAATTATTGACATCAGATATAAGAAATGAATGCAGTAATCTGTATTCTTTTCCTGTAACTCTAACTTTTAAGAGTGATTAAAAAGATTCAATTGTGTATAAATTTAAAGAAATTAAAATGCTAATCAGATTCTGGACTTTTTCTTGTATAATAGTATAACCTTTATTATTTTGGTGTTATTATGTACTATTTATCTGAATAAGAAAATTTGGAACTTTATTATCAAATTGAGCAATGTAAAGTTAACATAGCTAACTTTACTAACAATGCTAACATAGAAATTATGAAAAGATTCAGATATTCTACCAGTGTAAAGGAATTTCAAAGCTCTTAATTTCTATTCGTATGTTTGTACTTTTCCATCAAATAATGAAAATTATTTACTTCTTTATGAATATTTACCAAATTCAAGGTCTTTGAAAACTATTAACTGATTGAAATGCTGCATTTACATCTTTTACTGAAAAAAAAAATCTTTATAAGTATTATATTAAGCATATCTTTTTCATCTCGTATCTTTTTATTTAGTAACTTGAATTAAATTCTCCGTCCAGTAAAGTTCCATAGATAAAATTACTAGAAAAAGTCACTAATCAATATAATTTTTCATTCAATAATTAAATTCTTCCAGCATATTAGTTTTCGGCATTTACTTTTATTCTGCTTTTGGTTGAAATAAGTCATGAATCTGCTCACAAAGCTTCTAATATAGCTATACAAAGAATAATAGAATTTCTTAACAAAAATAAAATATGGTACTTGGTTTATTGAAAAAAGTTTTGAATCCAGTTGATCTTGCTGGTTGAATTTAATTATTCTAATACAAGAAAATTTAGCTCTTTTTTTTTCTATCTCATATGAAATGAAACAATATTCTGAAAGAACTCATTATATTAATACACTTAATTCTTTGGTAAAGCAATCCATCCTAATTACTCATGTTTCTAAATTAATATGTTTCCGTTTTTCAGAAAAACTCAGAATCCGGTCGTTCAATAATTTGTCATAGAGGACTGATTCTTGCATAATGACTTTTTTTTTTTCATATTGACCAAGGGAGGAGTGACAAAACTTATCTGCTACATTGACCATGTGCAGTTTACTATTCTGTATAGCTTCATGTATTTTCTATTATTGGAAAATGTGTGGGACATAGTGTCCATGTCCATTTTGCCCATACTATTCCTGTTCCTTGAACGTTCTACAAGAATGATATTTGTGTTACTGATGTTAAGCTAAAAAAAGAATTAAAAAATATTTTTCTCCATTTTGAAACATGTCTTTTTTGTTTACGTATTTTGTAAAAGTTGACTTTACTGTTATATATTTTATTTCATTTGTGTTTGCAAACAATAACTTTTTCAAGTTAAAAGTTATGTTTCAACCTCATGGAGCAAGGTTTTCTTTACAACTAAGTGTACAAAATAGCATCTGGTGAAATAACTTTATCATATAGGTATTATTTTTTAAATTAAAATATCTCATGTAAATCGGTTTTTACTGTTATTTTTTCAGGTTAATTATTCTATTGCATCTGAATTTTTGTTCATTTGCAATTATTTTGTTGCATTTTTGCATATTGAATTATTGTTTTAAGCCATGATCAATTAAGTTTCAAAAATAATTTAAACATTTTTTTAAGCTGCTCCATCCTCACAGAAAAGCAAGTGCCAGCTGTCAAGCAAGGCTTGTGTGGGGGAGGGGAAGGGATTGTAATAATTTCTAATTAATTTTCATTATTGGAATTATTTCTTAGTCACTCGAATTGCAACTTCACTTTAACTTTTACATTGTATAGGCTATTATTTTCCCTTAATAGTTCAAAAATTATATCAGGAAATTTCTTTCTAAAGCTATATAAACTTTAAAAAAATTATCACAGTCTCTTCTTTCTACTTTCTTCCTTTTTGTTTTGTATGTAGTGCTGCTCCATGCTTGTCATGGCTTTGACAAAAAATTGTGATAATTGATTAAAATTTGACTACTTCCATTAAATTATGAAAAGTAAAAATCATTAAAGTGCTCCACAATTATTTCTCTTATAATCAAGACTGCTTTATATAAATATATTTATCATGACATGGATAGCTGTTTCAATATCAGATTGTAATCAATGTTCAGTTATTAAATATAATACATATATACAGGTTATTGATTGAACTGTACAATTAAAATAGATGTAACATTCCTCTTATCCACCTTCTCCAACTCTCTCATGTGTAGTTCCCCCCTATACGATTTATGGTGAGTTAATTTGTTTCTATAGTTCAAAGTCATCAGTTAATATGATTTCATTGAAGAACTGCTTTTTTAGACTGGTGTACTGGTAAAATTTTCCCAGTTTATCTAGGCTCTAGATAACTTACTGTTCTTGCTAGTAGCTGAACTATATTTATTCCGTAGAAAATATGTTTCAGGTTTCCTCAAACATGTTTAAAATCCAAAGAATATTCTTGTTGCAAAAAGCCTTTCCAATTCCTGTCAAGATGTACATTCTTTTTTAATTCAGTCCTTAAGGAATATTTTTTCTCAATTTTTTTATTATTCATACCTGTAGTCATAACAATGTTCTTATACTAATTAAATATATTAAGATAACAAATAGCCTTTATTATGTAAAAAACTGTCCATTCAATCTAGACAGTTCCTCATATACACTTGCTAATTCTTATATCAATATGGATCATTCAAATTATTCACTCTGTTATATATAAAAAAACAAGAATTAATGTTACCTCATTAATCTTGTACACCCCTAATTTCTTCTCCTATTGATTGATTTAATATAACTATATCGTGGCAAAATTTTAATGCTTGAAACTAACACTTTGAATAATAATTTAAAACTATTTTTAAATTGTAAAACATCTTCAAAAAGATATTTTCAAGCTAAATTTTGCATGCTTCACAATTTGATATGTAAAATTAGAAAATTTCCTCTTGTTTTATTTTTAATTATTTATTTGCAAATGATAATGTGTGGTCCAGATGTCATTCTTTTTTTAAACACCTTTAAAAAATATGACTAATTTGTATATTAGAATAATTTGCTTAAACTTGTATCATTAATTTATTTTTGTTGAAATTTAATTTATTCTCATTTTCCTTGCATTTTGATCTAAAACTTATTAATGTTCTAAACTTTCTCTGAAATAGTATTGCATTCAATATGAATATTTTGTTTCTTTATAGATTTCCTAGAATATAGTTCATCTGTCTGTCTTTATGCCATACAATGGGGGACATATTGATTGAATTGAATGAAACAGCAGAAATTCGTAAAGTGTTACAAACATCCTTTAATAAACTCTTTGAATTTCTCCAGGAGGAAATTTTATGCGATGTTGTTATTCAAGTAAATAGTAAATCATTTAAATGCCATCGCAACATATTAGCCAGTTGCAGTCCATACTTTCAAGCCATGTTCACTTCACCCTTAGCAGAAAGCAAGCAAAACGTGATAACCATTAAAGATATTCATGAGGAAGCAATGGAAATGCTCATAAGATTTGCATATACTGGACAAGTAAATATCAAGAAATCCTACATTCAGGATTTGTTAAAAGCGTCGATAGTTCTTCAGTTTGATTATGTAGCTAAAGCTTGTTGTGACTACATAAGCAGAGAATTGACTGCAGACAACGTTTTTAATATAAGAGAAATGGCTGAAAGGTTTGGTCAGTCAATCTTAACGTCAAATGCTGACTGTTTCATAAAATATAATTTTAATGAAGTTGTTCAAGATGGTGAATTTGTATATATTTCTGAAAAGCATTTAGAAGAACTTCTATCATCCGAAGATTTATTTGTGAACAGTGAAGTAGAGGTGAGAAGAAAATTGGTATTTTTATTGTTTGTTTAGCAGCATAGTTATGTATATTAAAATGAAACACGATTTTTAGTGTTACCGATATTTTCTATAATTTCCTTGTTTTTATAAAAAGATTCTTTTTCCTAATAGATAGTCCATATTTGTCTCCGGACTTTCTGCTTTTTAGCGTTTGTTTCTTTTTTAAATACTAATTAAAATTGCGAAGAATAAATACTTTTGACTCTTCTAGATAAAACTAATTGCTGCTGAAAAGCAAATTATTACTTGCATATTTTCTTTCTTTTTCTGTTTATAGTAATAAAAAAAATGTCAGCTTTTATACATTCTGTCTATGTATTCTCTGTCTCATAGCTTTTTATATTCAAATGTTTGTTATCAAATAAAAATTTCATTGCAGGTTTATGAAGCTTTAATGTTGTGGGTAAAATTCGATCCTGATAAAAGAAAAGATCTACTGGCTGGATTACTTCCAAAGGTTCGACTCCCTCTCATGCCTTTAGAATATCTACGAATGTATGTAGAATCAGATTCGTTAGTTCATAAAAATCTGGACTGTCGAGATCTTCTAGATGAAGCCAAGCATTACCAAATGTGGCAAGTAAGCCATTTACCAACAGCACATTTACCTGTGACCGAAAGAACACTGCCGAGAAAAAGTTACTCTGGTAACTGAATTTTTTATTCTTTTGTTGAGTTATTTTGACTTTTCAGCTGAACTCTTTTAATAATATTTTATTTTGCATATTTTTATTCAAATTGTGTGAAATTTAGCTCGTCTGTTATCTATCAAACTTAATGGTATGCTCTGTAGTTTTTTTATGGGCATTATTTCAGTATTTTGGATATTTTTGAAGGATACAAAAGCTTGAAATCTTTTGTAATTTAATTTTTTTTCTCAAAATCTTGTAAAAGTCATAATTGTAAAAGTGATTTTTGTATTCTGCATGCCAAATACTATGACCCCTGTCTAGAAAAGCCCTTTATTATCCTGATACCACAAAATACCACAGAACATTGGTTTTGAAAATTATCATGAAGATTCTGTATAATATTTTTCGCTAAGGTGTAAAAAACTGAATCTAATAATCTCAGTCCCATTATATACATGTGAATGAGTTATAATCTTCTGTCATTTACTTACTACACATTAAGAATCATGGAAATTTGCATCCTGACTACTGTTGTAAATCTTTGAAGCATTTTCCAAATAATTTTTTGTGTTTAATCAAAAAAGTAGGCTTTAATCCATTTAAACTGATTTTCCTCATAAAATATTGCTCTGATTTAAAACAAAATTGTTTATTTCAGGTGTAATATTCTGTCTTGGAGGAAGAGGAGAAAATAATAATCTCTTTTCTTCAATTGAGTTCTTCAGTTGGTACCATTTCAAATGGATTAAATTAAAAGACATGTTAAAAAGTCGGAGGCATGCTGGTTGTGTTTCAGAAAAAGGTTTTGTGATTATTTTTTCTATTGTTCATATTCAAATTTTGTAGTTTTCAATCCTTTATATTATTTTGCCAAGTTCTATTTGGAACAAAAAAAAATTATTAAATATATATTTGTATTATAGCGATCATTATAAATCTCTTGGAGAAATCGCGCCAAAGTGACATGCGTTTCATTCTCCTTTTATGATAAATGTTATTACGGTGGAATATTACTATGTTCCACCACTCGAGGCAAGCGGGAGTAATACATTCGGGGAATCCAACAGCGGCAAGGTGTACGATGTTTCGGAGAGTGAATAAAGATTTATTTTTGATATAAAAGAAGAGAGTGATCCTTCCAAACTTCCTTCATGGAGTCGGATTATATTATCTCTAATTGGATTAATCAACTCTCCTCAGTGGTGACCCGGAATTGAATTCATTTTTATTTCGCTTTGGATGTTCCTTTTCCGATCAACATGACAACTTTTGAAACAGCAGCGGTAGTCATCCCGCCATTCATTAAGACGGATCCTGCTCTTTGGTCTTATATGCTCGACTCCACTTTCGAATTAGCTTCTCCTAAAGCCATTACTGGAAGCAAAACAAAATTCAATTACGTCGTGGCTCACTTACCTCTCGAAATTGCCACTGTGGTACGGGATGTAATAATTCAACCCGATGGCACGGATCCATATGCCGATCTCAAAACGAAAGTAATCGAACGTTGGGAGTTCGGGCCTAGCGCAATCCGCTACATCTAAAATGGTAACCCGGAGACCGACCTTGGATAAAAAAAACGCAACCTTCGCACATAGCTTCGTTCAACTGTCGTGGCGCCCTCTATCGGCGACTCAAAGCTTTAGACACGCATTAAATACGACAATTGTTAACATCACCACCAACACTTCACATAAGTATCGTTCGCCAAAACTCACTGGGGAGATACTCTGTGGTGATTGCTATACATATAAGCCAGATAACATCCCTCGGACCGAAGTGAACTTTTGGCCCAACGGATATGTTACTGTACTTCTAACCATAAGATTGGGAGTTCGGGCCTAGCGTTATCCGATACATCCTAAAGTATCATTTTTGTGTCAAAAATCAAGTAAATAACACAAAGAATGAGTTAAAATTATTTGTATGTGTGTGTTTTTTGCATATAGAAACTTGCTAAAAACAATTAAATCATAGTTATGCATTTAATTATTTAAAACATACAGCTCTTTCGAAATATAATCAAATGCCATGCACTAATAATAGAATAAGAAAACTTAATTCTATTGCACTGTGGAATGCCTACTTTGGAAAATAGATAGAGAATTATCAAGCTTTTATTAGATGGCATCTAGTACCTGATTTTAATATTTACTTATTTCCTAACATTTCAAACGCTGCCTTTATTTCTCTTGTCCTTTGTTTTTATTTGTTAATACAAAAAAAATCGAATACCACAGAAGTTGAATAAGTAACTGGTGTATTATAAAATTAATGCTGCAAGGCTTTATTTTTTATCCTGTTACAATTATAGTAACATCTTAAATAAATTCACTAATTAATACTGTCTTATAAAATGGAGAAGATTGGATTTTATAATCAGTATTAAATTTTCTTTAATAATGCTAGCATAGCATTTTATCAGTAATGTACTCTTTCTATATCAGTTTATGACATTTAAATGAGATACTATCATTTTATGTAATCTTGCTACTTTATAAGTTTGTGTGTGTGTTTAAACTAATCTAAGTACTTAGAATAATGTTACAATATTGATTTTATGAGCCATTATATTTTTTCTTCTCTTTTATTTTTAGTGCCCTATAAATCTGTTGAATATAATTGGATGATTTTTTTAGCATTAAGTTTAATAAAATAAATCTTTAAAAAATTTATCATGAAGTATTTTATTATGAAGTAAAATTTTTACATTTATTTTTTAATGTATTGTTTGCAGGTAAATTATTTGTTGTAGGTGGGTTTGCCTATGAACATCATTTATCAAGTGCAGAAAAATATGATCCTGAAACAAATAAATGGTCAACATTAGCATCTATGTCAGTACCAAGGTACAAATAATTTTCATTTAAATATTATCCATAATACTGCAATTTTTGATTTTTGAAAAATCATAATTTTTTTTCTATATTTATTCTTTATTAGGTATATTTTTACATGTCTCAGTATTATTACATGTCTCAGTACACATGTCATGTATTACATGTCTCTATTTTAGTTTCTCTGACACTACTAAAATTGCCCCTGTGTTATCTATATCTCTTTACCTCCTCCTCTGTTACGCCAATGATATTCTTTTCTTAATGGATTTTAAGTTTTGATTGCTTTTGAAATACATAGTTTTAAAATGAAATATTTAAATCTTTGTATACTACTAAATGCTTCTTTCTTTATAAATATTATATTGCAACAAATGATTTTGCAGAAGAGGTCTTGGTCTTTGTTCAATGGGCGGTCTTCTTTATGCTGTTGGTGGAGTAGATAATTCACTGTTTTATTCAATGGTTGAAAGATATGATATTAATGCTGATGTTTGGAGTGTTGTAGCTTCTATGAATTGTTCAAGAGGTGGTGTTGCTGTTGTGAACTTAAAGGTATCATTTAATTCCAACATTAGTTTTTAAATCTGTTTCTTTTTTATTATATTTTTTTTTAATTTTTTCTATCCAAATGTTTATTCATTTATGTAAATATATTTTGGGGCTGATAGTGAGAATTAAGGATTCTATAATGCTCTTAATTTTTTGAAACAATTTGAAGTGTTTCTTTGAAATTTGAAGAAATGGATATTGTTTTACCAAATTAACTATTGCTAATTGCTGTTTTTTACAAAATCCTTAAAATCATGCTTATTAACTCTTTTATTATTATGAAATAGCCAATAGCATTTTCTTCTCTTAAATTGTGAAGCAATTTTTAAAATCTTTGGAGGCACCATTTTTGTTGCATTTTATTCACTTGTGGACTTTCTTGATACTTTTTTTTAAATTGATGTTTAATGCAAGGACTCGTCTTCTAAGCTTATGATTCAATCAATCTATGTATAAGAGTTTTACTCTTGATATTTAAGTTAGATGTTTGTGTAGATGTAGATCTCGATTGCGTTAATAACAGGGCTGTCATGCCACCAGAAAACTGGGAAGACACAGAGAATATTAAAAAAAAAAAAACGGGAAAATGCAGGGAGATTTGAAAATTTTCATGAAAACTGGAAAAAAAACAGAAACAGTTTACTTAATTTTCCCCATCTAGAAAAAGCCGATCTATCAAGATTGTAAGAATAAAATATTGTAGTCATGACTTTCAAAAACGAAACAATACCTTTCCCGATTGTGTAAAGTAAAAACCCGCTCCTTTTCGACTCTGTTCCCTTTATTTCTGCATAGATAACTCCAATTTCAATAGGCAAGACAGCTGAAATTTTTTTCTTGAAATTACCAAATTCCTGTTAATGCACGAGACTTGCGAAACTGAGTGAAAAAATATAATACACTTCTTCGTCGTAAACATTTAAACTGCGGAAAGCAGCGCGATAGTGTTCAATCTAATATGCTTGAGTTTATGGAATAGTTCGTTTATTATTTGGGAAACTATCAACCTATTGAAAGTAGGTCAGATATTTTCTTTTAAACAATAAGTTGCTCAAAATCGATATTTAATACGAAATGGAGGCATGAGAAAAGTCAACCCTGATTTTCTTGAATGCATCGAGAGCTCCACAAAATTCATTTGGTGCATACTGTTTCTTTCTGCGAAGATAATAAGCTTAAGTAATATGTGAAAACGGTCACTTACTAATCATGCCAAAAGGTGAAACATACAAGACTGCGTCCCACTTCAAAAGAGTCGTCGATGTTATTGGACTTAGTATCTAAAAGGAATACAGGAAAAGATGACTTGTTAAATTTATTCTTCGAAAATAAACCGATTTCAGATATTTAAGTTAAGGAACAATAATTTAAAGGTGAATTTTTATGGGCATTCAAATTTGTTACTTCACATTCGTACTTTAATTTACTCTGTCATATATCAGAAATATTTTCACATGTTCACTGAAAGTGAAATAGTTTTTAAAAAATGCATGACAGGCCTTACAAAAATATCGTGTCATATTAATTAAGGATTTACTCCATGAAATTGATGCTGAAAAATCCTCAGAAATAAATGCCTAAATGCGTGTGTTGGCAGAAATGAATTTAATAAGAAAAGGTAATCTTCCTCTCATGTTTTTTTTAATTATTAGATTATTTGTGTCATTATATCAAAAAGTGTTTGTTTTATTTCACCTGAGTTCTTAATTTTGTGCAATTTACAGCTAAAGAGCATGGGCGGTAATAAATTTTGGTTTTACAAAATTCTAGATAATAAATAAATGTAGAATCTTTTTTTCTGAGAGTAAATGCAAAACTTCTTTTAATATACTGTTTTGAATAATATTAAGTTGTTACTTCCTTTCCTTGCATTTTATACTTTTTTAAAATTATACTGCATTATAACTAGCACATGAGTGCTCTTTGCAGATTTCTACATATCTTGAATATGCATACTGGTAAAAACTTTGAATTTTCTTTCCAGGTTTGATTGGCATCCCTTTAATAATAAATAGCCTTATTTACTTTTAAAAGAAAAAAACCAATTCATTTTTATTTAAAGGGGATCTCTAACATTTTCATAAAATGCTTCCTTATAATGGACACATTTGACTAGTGTATATAATGGCATTTGGATAAATATTAACTTCTTTAAATACCTTATCACAAATTTATCTTTTCTCTTGATGAATGTCATCTTAATACTGTTCCGTTCTGTTAACTCTCTATTTTATCATATTATCTTTTTTATTGTGATATTTGTAATATTTAGTTTTCAAATATGGCAACATTGTTATTAAGCTTATGGAATTCTGTGTGTTTTGTTTATCATTAGAATAAAGTTGGCGTTCGACATTTGATGCATGTTTTCTTTTCTACTGCTCGGAATATCTTACGAGGCTTTTGCTTTAAGTGTTTCATATTTAATATAAGTATAAGGCGTGAGCACGCAACATTTGGCGTCCGCGACAGGATTTTTAATTATGGATAAAATGAAAGTTGAAAAGGCTGAGCGAACTGTCGTTAGATCTGCGTTTACAAAACAATGCAATCTGTTGGAATCTTTAATAGGTGAAAAAGGATATGGTGATTCAGAGGTAAATGCTAAATTTCTAATTATTCAGTCTAAAATTGAGAAATTAAAAGAATTAGATAAAAATATTTTCTATATAATGTTGGAAGATAGTGATGAAGCAGAGTTGGAAAAAGAAATTTCAGTACGCGATGAATATGAGGAAAGATTTTTAAAGTTGAAATTGTCTATTGAAGAGGATAATCGCGGTAAAGCTGATAAATTGTCGAATGCTGTCAATGAAACCCCAAGATACAAATTACCTAAAATTGAACTGAAGAAGTATAACGGGGAATTAATGGAATGGCTTGGATTCTGGAGCCAATTTTCAAAAATACATGAAGATGCTAGCTTGGCACCAGAAGACAAATTTCAGTATCTGATTCAATCGACTCAAGATGGTTCGAATGCAAGGGAAGTAGTGCAAAGTTTCCCACCTACGGCACAAAATTACCCAAAAGTGATTCAGAGTTTGAAAGAACGTTTCGGTCAAGAGGATATGTTGGTGGAAGTCTATATAAGAGAACTTTTGAAATTAGTTATCAAGAACGTTGCAAAACCTTTGCCAATTCATGATGTATACGATAAATTGGAATCAGCTATGCGAGCGCTTGAATCACTCGGTATAACAGCGGAAAAATGTGCTCCATTATTGTATCCACTTGTTGAGAGCAGTTTATCTGAAGATATTTTGCGCACTTACAGAAGAAATGTTGATGCGGATCCAACTCCTACTGCTCGCTTAGAAAAACTTATGAAATTCATTAAGACTGAAGTCGAAGCCGAACAGAGAATTTCAATGGCAATGGATGGCTTTGGACTTGCCAAAAAGGACTTAAGGGTTCGAACCAATAGATTTTCAAAAAACTGAAGATGTGGCTACTGCTTCGGAACTCTTGGTTCACAATGAAACAAGGTTATTCTGCCTTTTTTTTGTTCAAAAGCACATTCTAGTTCTGATTGTTTTATTGCTCAAAAAATGTCACTCGATGATAAACGGAAGACATTAAGAGCTAAGCATGCTTGTTTCTCATGTTTAAAGGTCGGACATAACGCAAAAAGGTGTCGAATTAAGCTTAAATGTATAATATGTAGCAAGCACCATGTGTCGCTTATGTGTCCGATGCTATAGGAGAAGAAAGGAGAAACTAAAAACCTTAGTTTTGATGAGATAAAACCTGAGCAAAATTTTTCTGCGCTGTCTACTTTTGCCAAGGAGCCCAAGGTGTTTTTACAAACTTTAAAGATAACAGCTAGGGGACTACGCCGAAAAAGAGCTGTTCGAGCTCTAGGTGACACAGGATCCCAAAGGTCATATATTCTGAAGGAAACAGCCTCGGAATTGGGATGCGAATCATTCAGACAGGAAGTTATAATCCATTCCCTTTTCGGTGGGCTTAGGACTTCACAGAAAAATCATTCCTGTTTTAGTGTTGAACTGGGAAGTTGAACTGGATACTGAAAATTTCGAGATTTTGGATCAACCCATAATTTGCGGAAATGTCAATTCTATAAAAAGAGGTCCCTGGATGGAAGAGGCTAGGTGTCTTAATATTCATATAACTGATACTGATGATCCACCAGGGCCGATTGAGGTTTTGATCGGAGCTGATCTTGCATCCAAATTGTTCACTGGAAGGCAAATAAATTTGTCTTGTGGACTTCTTGCGATCGAAACTCGTTTAGGTTGGACATTAATGGGTAAAGTTACTTCTAGTGATGAAACCAAGAACCTGGCCATGACTGTGACTTCATTATTTATACAGGGGGCTTCTATCACAGATCTATGGAACCTTGATGTTATTGGAATTAAAGATTCTGCTATGGTAAAATCTAAGAAAGAAGAAGATTTGGAAACGAAAATAAACTTCTTAAATTCTATTGCAGTAACTACATATGGTCGCTATGAGGTCGCCCTACCATGGAAAGAAGAGCATCTGCCTTTGTCCTCTTATAAAGAATTAGCTTTGAAGAGATTAGAAAAAATGACAAAGAGGCTTCATTCCGAAAAGCTTTTCAATGCATATGACAGTACGTTGTCGGAATGGCTGAAATTAGGTTTTATTGAAGAAATACCGTCTACAGATAAAGAATCAGGCGTGCATTATCGCCCGCACAGACCAATTATAAAACATTATGGAACAACAAGAATAAGACCAGTCTTTGATGCATCAGCAAGGGAAAAGTGCAACCCATCATTAAACCAATGTTTAAATTGTGGACCAAACTTAATTGAACTAATCCCATCTCTAATTCTGAGGTTTCGAGAGAAAAAATATGGCGTGTCAGCGGACATTGAAAAGGCCTTTTTGCAGATTGGCGTGAGAGAAGAGGACAGAGATTATCTGCGCTTCTTATGGTGGACCGATGATCAAAAATTGAAAAATTTTCGTCATAAGCGAGTGGTTTTCGGTGTGAAAAGCAGTCCGTACTTGCTCGGTGCTGTCATAGATTTTCATTTACACAGATATTGTGAAGATTCCAGATATGATTCAGAATTGTTAAAGAAATTGAAGGACAGTTTCTATGTGGACAATGTTGTTACAAGTGTCGAAACAAAAAAGGAACTATTACGATTTCAAGAAGAAGCCAAAGATATTATGGAAACAGGAAAGTTTAATTTGAGAGACTGGCAAAGTACGGGAGAAAAGGGTACTTCCTTAATATTGGGTGTATCTTGGAAGCGAGATCAAGACCAATTACATTTGAATTTAGATTGGCTAGATAAGTTTGAATTAAATGATATTACTAAAAGAAAGATCTTGTCAATATCCCATAAAATTTTCGACCCAATAGGATTTGTTTGCCCTGCTTTACTTTTTCCCAAGTTACTACTGCAGAGACTTTGGAAGAAGAAAAAAATGAATGAATTTGTAATATGTGAAATACTAAATTTTATGAAGATTTCATTGAGCTGTCCTCCGACAGCTCAAGGTGGGAGGATGTTCTGTTCTATTAACTCTCTATTTTATCATATTACCTTTTTTATTGTGATATTTGTAATATTTAGTTTTCAAATATGGCAACATTGTTATTAAGCTTATGGAATTCTGTGTGTTTTGTTTATCATTAGAATAAAGTTGGCGTTCCACATTTGATGCATGTTTTCTTTTCTACTGCTCGGAATATCTTACGAGGCTTTTGCTTTAAGTGTTTCATATTTAATATAAGTATAAGGCGTGAGCACGCAACAAATACAACATTCTGATTCGCGATTTAAAATACCCAAAAAGCCCTCTCAGTATTACTTTATTTCTATTGCAAAATGGCATATTTAGTTTTAAAAAATTTCAATCCGAACATTTTTTGCCGTTTAGCAGCATTCTTAGGATTATTGTAAATTCTGGCAGGACTCAAATAGTTGTGATAATCCATCTCTGGATTTTTTTAACACTTTTATGTACACTACCATTTCAGTGCCAAATAATAATTCATTAATATAATTTTATAAAACCAATTTAGCATTCAATATCCGATACTGATAGATCTGATATGATAAATTAATATAGCTATTATAGAATATAATCTCTCTTGGCCAACTTCTGCATTTTTTGAGTGATTCACATTTTACTAGGAGAATCATGCGATGAATAGAGCCTTTTCATATTGCAATGAAATTGCCTAGTTCTTTATGTTTGATTTTATGTTTTTATGCAAATTCTTTTTCTTACTTTTGAAATTTTCTTTTAGCTCGTCCTTAGAACCGCAGTAGTTTCTTCTTCGAGAGAGACATCGCGAATTTAAGGTGCAAGTCCACGGAGTCACCTTGTATATTCATATTAAATATTTCATCATAGATCTAACTCTCACACTGATAAAATTTAGAATGAGATGCCATCCACGTCAGATATCCAAAATTCAGAATTAGGCTATTCGTTTCAAAATGAAACTCAGTATTTTCAGAATGCGACTAAATTAGGCTAATTAACTAGTTTAACTCTCCTGTTATTAGTAACAAACTTTCTCATTGTATTCATATTATCTGTTTTTGTTCTAAACTTGTGTTGGGGGGGCAACCATAGAGCCGTTGTTAACTTTATTCAATCTATTCAAGCATTTATCGTTATATTTATTTATAACTGTGAGAAATTCATAATTATTTGATGCCCATTTGTTTATTTTTTAGGGCTATATGTATGCTTTAGGAGGAAATTGTGGCCCAGTATCTTTAAAAACATGTGAAGTCTATGATCCCCGTCTAGATAAATGGACTTTTATATCACCTATGAATCGAAGTAGAGCTGGAGCTGGTGCTGTCGTTGTTGATGGCTATATATATGTAATTGGTAAGATGTTTTTTTATTAATCGTCATATGCGTTCTTGCAATGGCAATATTCAACCTTATACTTTGCACATGCTTTTACTTATGATCTTGCTTTTTGTGTAAAGCATTGAATGTTGTGTTAAACTACAATAATACACAGAAAATTAATAAATGCATAATTACAATGACTACAGAAGAAAAAAAAAATTCCTGTGTAGACACCTTATTCACATAAAAATAATTCATTCATGTGAATATCATTAAATGATCTAAATCTGAACAAAAATGTACCATGAAAGAAAATTTATATATATATTATAAGAATATATATGCATAAGTTAATAACATGAATTAGTCGTATATATTTTTTAATTTTCAAACTTTGATTGCAAAGTAAAATCTCTTGCAAATAAAAAGATATTAACAAATACTGCAAGTGATGCAATTAATAACTATCTAAATCATTGCATAAAAGATAAAATTTTCATTTTATTAGCAATTTAATAAAAAAAAACTGAAAGAAAACAAGATCCCATACAATTACAAAGCTATATATTAAATAAATTACAAATAGAAATGTTAATAACTTTCAACCTGTTACATTAAAATAACTTATACATGATCTTATATCTTTCATGAACAATAAGTATAAGCACGCGCGCACACACACACACACACACAATGAACGCAGTAAGATAGTATATTATATTACAATGATTTCAGATTACATTTTCTGTAAAAGTGTAATATTTGATACCCAAATAAGCAAAGCGTGATTGAAACAAATTTAAAATTGCTGCATATTTTGCATTAAAATGTATTTCTAAAATTTTTTGAAATTTGGAAAAAAAAATACATAGTATGTACATATCGAACATAAGTACCTGGTAGACCAACCTACAATCGATTTTTTTGTAAAGTCATAAATAAAATTCAGTCCTACTGTTTGTTTTTAAAGTTTAAAGCAAAATCACTTTGAATTGCACACGGGGGACCGAGCATGAGAAAAATGCTAGGGCGTCGTTAACCATTACGCTTATGTAGGTTCTATTTCCACATATCATCTCTATTTAGTTTTTCCATGTGTGTATGTATAATTTTTCGTTTAAAGTTATAAGATTAATCGAGAAAGGTCCAAAGTAATCTAAATGCTGATGATTTTTTACCTTATCTTACCTTTCCGTTTTACTTTTTTAGATACGGTGTTTGTAACGGTTATCCCCTTAGCTTGAATACATTTGCAAAACAAAATGCAGATGATTGATGCCACATTATTCTGATAAAACAAGGGAAAGAAATTTCATGTCTGTTGACAAAGACATTGTTTTGGTGTTTGATTAATTTTGTCTGTTGTGCAGATCGTTATTACAGGTACTCAAAAAAGTAATAAATTTTGTTACAAAGTTTTTTTAAATCTTTTATGTAGATTTTTCCGCCTTTAAAAAAAATGAATTCTTTTCTAGGCGCATTTCAGTACTTCTTTACTTTGTATAATAAATACGTTATAGTTTTCTTTAGATATTAAATAAAATTAAAAATGTTCTTAAATGTAGCTTTTAAGCCTGCTTTTTTTGCTTCCTGTTATCTTTTTATCGAGATTCATTCGATCGGTAACTATTAATTTTTCTGTAATAATTTCAGAATTATATGCATTTGCCCTAGTAATGTGTCCGCAATGTCTAATAGTTGTAGAATGTAATAAAATTATTATACTATATAAAGGAATTTGGTAAAAGTCATTCCAATAAATATTATTATTTACAACGGGAAAAATTGTATGCGCAGTATATTATGCAGTCATGTCCTTAAATTAAGGATAATGCAAGCTGAGAAAAAGAGCCAGAAGGAAAACAAATGACTTATTTGTAATGCCTATTTATTAAACAAAAGGTAAAGAGCTATATGTTTGATATTATTAATAAAATTTGCAATTATTTGACCCCTGCATCAAACTACAAAAAAAATACTATTTTCAAAAACAAATTTTAAATTGTTGTTAGAACGGTTAATACATAATATGTCTCCCATACGATGCAATACAGTCCGTACAACGAGTAGGCTTGCTGAGTATCAAATTATGGATCTCAACTTGGGGAATATTACCATTACCTCTCAAGCAGTACTCTTCGAAGTTACGGTAAACATGTAAGAAGTAGTTGATGGGCTGCAACTTGTCGACCAAGTATGTCCCACTCATGCTGTACTAGATTCAAGTCCTGTGAGAATGCTGGCCAGTCCATACAGGTGATATTCTCCGATCGAGCACATTCGTTTTCGATGTTTGCACAGTGAGGATGGGCGTTGTTATCCATAAATACGAATTCTGTGGCCATGGCACCTCGATACGAACATACATGTTGCTCCAGAATGAAGTCTCGATAGATTTTGCCTGTTATGGATCTTATTTGAACATGTAGGTCAGTTCTAGAGCCCAGAATAATTTCTCCCCAAATAAGCAATCCTGCAGTACTGTAATGGTGCTGTTCAGTGATGTTCTCTTGATGTTAACAGATACCTGGCTCTCTCCATATGGCAGTCCCTCGAGAGTCAGACTGCAAGCTAAAGCTGGACTTGTTGGAAAACATCATTAAATCTTACTGTTGTGGTATCCACAATGCATGCTATCTACCCTCGGCTAATCGCAAGCGACAGTGAGTTGCAGTAAATGGAACACGCTTGATATATATGTGAGCATATTGTAACATTTTGGGCCAAGGCTACTAGTGATTTGCGCCGAAAAACAAACTCAGGTATTGGAAAAATAAAAATATTTATTTCCGGCTATAATACACATATTTTTCACACAGGTACACCTTCTTGATTATTTTACAAACACATCGGTAATTCAGTTCAGAGTTCCTCGGAAGGGAAAGATGCTGCTCTTCAGATAAGTAAAGAGTCTCTCTTGGAGGTGAATAGATATGAGGGAGTTCTTGAAACTCCCGCAAGATTCAGCCCGAGATTCGGGATTCTGTGCTCGTCGATTAACCTGCTGAGTTTTCCGGAACGTAAGGTGATGAACTGGCTTGAAGAGCAATTTAGAAGACAAGCTGTTCAACTAATTGGAGGTTCCCCAAAGCGCGGATGAGCTTTCACACTTCAGTGAAGACGCTGAATGGTTCAGAAGTTTCGACGAACTACACGTGGGCTCAGCTACAGGGCGCGGCTTCCTACGTCACTCCAAATTCTCTCCTGAGAATGTAACACAGAATTCCAAGCTGAATTCTAGCTCCAATCACTAGCTGTCGCTTCGTCAGTTGGCTCCCCTTTTTATTTCGGTCTCATAGGCCGGTCTTCGGTGGCAAATGACCAATCAGGATAATTCCCAACTTTCATTGGATCATCTGACCTAAGTTATCTTTCCAATCACAAGAGAGGGGAAAACAGCGATCAGCAAGGAGACGTGTTGTCGTCGTCTTGTCTGCTGCCTCTTTCTCAAGTAGAAAGGAATGCCATCTGTCGCTGGTCCCCATTGTGCTAGCCTGAAGGGCGGAGTCTTTTATATATTGACAGGGACAAATCTGCTTCTTTCCCTCGTTGTTTGTTCCAACATATGTCCAGTCCAGTTCAGTGAAGACCTCACAAGTCGCCCACACACATTAGCTTGACCACGGTACTTAAATTTGAATACCAGGTGTCTGCATTCTTCGCATTTTACAAATTCCTCCGCTATCTGTGGTTGCTTTCCCGTGGGAACTTAGTTTGCTATATTCCTATTTGTCGCTTATCTGAAGACGTCACAATATAGACCAATCTGCTGTAAGCGTCTGTACACTATCTTGAAACAGTCGTACCACTGGCTGAAGAAAGCTGACTAGACAGGTCTGATGCTATGCTCCGTCTGTTTCTTTTAGCAGTAACTGCCAAATACCAGTCCTCATTCGATGTTGTAACTCGCGGGTGACCTTTGATGTAACGCCTACCCATATGAGCATCATATTGGAATATCATATTGGAATCGTTGCCAAAGCCCTGAAAATGACACTTTGAGCGATTCCAAATTACTTGGATATTTCCAGCTGGGTACGCCCACATTCTAGAAGGCCGATAATTCTACTTTCTAAAACATCATCTGAATGCGCCCTTTATGTCATAAATATGCTGTTATTGCACTGTGAGACTTATAAAGCGTTTGCGAGCAATTTTACTTATTTGCCTGTATTCCTTATACATAACTCGCTTACACTGGCATTGTGACGTACTATAGGTGTCATTTGATGGGTTCCTGTAATCTGCATATGAGTTTTGAAGCTGTATGTAGTCATTTTATGGGTAATTTATGTATTTTCGAGTTCGATTTCCACGTGACTCTCAATTATCCTTAATTTATGAACATGAGTAAAAGTTATGATCCAGATTATTTTATTACAAATATTTTTTATTATAATTTTAAATATTTTATGTAACTTAACAGCTATTCTAATGTGTTTTTCCCCCCTTTAATTTAGCTTTATGTGTAATTTTCCCCCTCTAGGTGGCTTTGAAAATAATGTGGCCCTACACTCTGTTGAAAAATATGATCCAGATTCTAATAAATGGAGCTTTGTTAGTTCTATAGAAGTTGCAAGAGGTGGAGTTGGAGCTGCTGCTTTAGGAAGGTACATTTATTCTATTGGAGGGCATAATACTACCCGTTATTTAAAAACAATGGAGATCTATGATGTTCAGAATGACAGGTAAATTTACGATTCCTGTATCTTTAAATTTTTGCATAAGGTTTTCAAAATTAACAATTGATAACGATTCTGATAACGATTTTAGCTGATAAAATCAGTTTAAAATGTTCAATTATAGTGACATTTATTGTTGTAAAATGCTATTCTCGGATCACTTTTATATTTAAAATTAGTAAAGTAAGTAAGTATGTATGTAAAGTAAGGTAAGTAAGTTTTTATATGACAGCAAAGTAGTACAGTAAGTAAGTATAGTAAAGTAAGTAAAGTAAATTTTTTATATGACAGCAAAATAAAAATTACTGCTCAGAACTTAATTTTAATAAAAATTGTGCAAGTTCATTACAGATCGTAAATTAGTTGCTTTCATCCTTGTGCGACTAAAAAATCAATCGTTTCAAATAGACGAAGAATAACTCTAGTCGTAATACATTTACCTACTACCGTGAGGATGTAAGTTCTATCA
>JAOUZG010050968.1:7752209-7778823 GCA_026289955.1 Argiope argentata | reverse complement strand
TAAAGTTTAGTCTCATTTTTATTTATCAATTAAATATTAAAGCTAAATTTCGTCTCTTCGTTAAAAATATTCGCCAAAAATTCAGTTTTAGAAATTCGATTTTTTAAAATTATATTGCAGCGTACTACATAGTATTGTCTTTCAGGCAACATATTTTCTGTATTTTTCCAGCTAAGCGTCTATTTTACGGGGCCGTTCGAGAAATAGACCCGTCAAAATGGACTTTAAAAAAATTGATATTTAATTTTTTCGTCGATATTTTGTAAAATAAATTATACCTCCGTGGTCTACGATAGAAAGTCCATCCGATTCCACTGCGATATTGAGTATAAGTTGAATGGAAGCGTAACGATGGCAATTTTAAAAACGCGGTTTTACGGGACGAAACGGGACGCATCAACGATCGCTGTACCGAAAGGCTGTGTTTCACTCGGAAAGTAGCATTACATGTTTTAATTTCACAGAAATTAAGGGGTTTTAATTAATTTCTCCCGAACTAATTGATATTTCGAAAATCTTTTCTTAATGGATACTTTCGTAATCATGTGAATATGCCTGCCAAATTTCAAGCCTAAGACTTCAGCGGTATTGGCTGTGCGTTGATATATATATAATCTCAGGACATTGCTTTTTATATATTTAGATAATGTATGTCTGTGTGTTTAATATTACCCACTACTACTCTCCGTTTTACTACTTATTGGAATATGATGCAATTAATTTGATAATACTTATCATAAAATTTGAAAGAGTCCGAATAGGGAGAATAAGCGCTCTTTTCTAGAAATGTGCAGATAAATTAATGCATTTAATGGAAATAAATGCAACTAATTTCACATTAGCCTTTTTAATATTTTATAATAAATCACCCAAAGAAACATTCAGGCAAAAATTAATATTTTCTTATAAGTTGGATGGGAAATTATAAATACATTAAACAACCATAGGAAATAAAATTTTAATTATCATTCCTTATTTTATACTTTTTTTTATGCTTCAGCATGTAATTTAGAAAATAATTGATTAGAATGTAGTTTGATTCGTTTCCGAAGCTTTCTTCTTTAACTCTTAGTACTTTATTAATGAGTTCTTTCTTTTTCTCCCCCCCCCCAAGAACTCATTTGCTCTAACCAGGATTGCCACGACACTAAAAATGTACAGGGAATTTAAAAATTATCTAAAAGAACAAGGACATTTAAAATTTTCAATGAAAACTGAGAAAGTATAGGAATTTTAATACCCCTTCCCCCAAACTAAAAAATTCCGATCTGTGAACCTTATAAAAATAAAAGATCTTAACCATAGCACCAAAAGTGAAACAGCTGTGTAATCGCGGAAACTCGACTCTTTTTACTGTATAGATAACTCTAATTTTGATTTCATACAATTGTTCTCTTTACATGAGATTAACTTATTGCAGCTAATAAGAATAGGCTAGACTGCTATAACTACGTGAGAAAGTATAATACATTTCTTTGGTTGGAATAACAATATTCAATCTGTGGAAGCATTCGCAATAGTGTTTAGGCACTTATACGAGAATTTATTGAATGATTTATTTATTATTTGAGAAATTATGAGCTTTTTCAGAGTAGAGTAGAGAAATGTTTTTAAAATAATGAGCTCCTAAAAATTCATATTTAACATAAATTTTGCGGATAAAAAAAAACAATTCTGATTTTGTAAAATCGGCTCGAGAATTTCCGCAAGATCCGTTTCTTGTGTACTGCCGGCTTTCTAAGAAGATAGTAAGCTTAAGTAATTTGGGAAAATATTCAATTTTTAATCATGCCAAAAGAGGGAAACTTACGAAATTATATGTCAATCGAACTGGTCATTGATGCTGGACTAGGTATCTAAAAGAAATACTAGAGAAAATGGCACTTCAAGTCCTGAAACGTGAAATTTGTTGTTCAGAATTAAAGGATTTCGAACTTTTTAGTTCAAGAACAACCATTAAAAATGAATTTTTAGGCCATTAAAACTTGTTGCTTCACATTTATCCTTTAATGCATTCATTGAATGACGTAAATCGTATAAAAATGTGGTACATTATTTTTCATGGGTTAGTTATCCCACTCTCTTAAGAAATCTAAACTATAAAAAAAAATGGAATATACTTTGACGAAGCCTTGAACTGTATTTCACTAAAATGCCAAATGGATCTTATTGTGAGGTAATGCTCTGAATCAAATAATAGAATCCCCACAAGATACTAGAATGAAATATTTTTAAAGCATACCACTGCTCAAGAATTATTTGAGAATTGTATAGAAATTCTATCAAGTTTAGAATTGCAGCTTCATTTACAAATGAATATAAATGAACCAAATATAAATTTAAAAATTTGTTAACAGGTCAAAGAAGACTTTTGTGTGTAAATGGCTATAAAATTTTAAATCTATATTCTTGTGGAGACTATACAGAATCGACGGGGAGTCTCAGTATGGATATAAATCTTTTATATGGAAAGCAGGTATTAATTTAAGAACAATATAAAGAATATTTAAAGCTAGTCTATCTAGACGTACCGATTTCTTGGAAGTTATGCATTCTTCTGAATTTCCGTTGAATCTTTGTTCCACCTACTGGGTAGAAAATGTCGATGTTTGCAAACGTGCTCCAAAATTTTTTGGTATCAATAAGAAATATATAGACTTCAGTAAAAATACTAACTGAATCTGCCACGAATGATATTATAAAAGCTGCTCTGGATAAATCGATTATGTCTAAAATTAGCTTTTTCTCTTACATCTATTTTAATAAAAATGGATCGCGAAATGCGTTGCTAAGCACAAAACTGGAGAACGGCTCGACTGATTCGAATAATTTTTTTTATATATATATTTTCGTTAAGACACGAGGAGGATTCTTATGGAGAGAAAAAAATGAAAAAAACTGCGAGAAAAATAGTTAAAACAACACTTTTCTTACTTTCCCGCCAAAAATCTTAATTTCTTTCCCCCACACCACTGAGTAAGATAGCAAAAAGTAATAAATTAGGATTTGTTTAGAAAGAAATACGCGAAGTTAGCTGGTTTTCATTTATAGATAACGGAATGTTTAAAAAAGAAAGAAAATAGTTGCTTTTATTATTAGTTTGTATGGATATTTAAACTATGCCTGCTCAAAATAAAGTCTGGGCAGGGAAGAAAAAAAAAGAATAACAAAGGGTTTATAGAAAGAAAAAAAGGATAGAAAAAAAAGAAGTGTGTGTGTCACCATTATTTCCTCTGTGAGCGGCATTTTCCAAGCTGATTTTAAACTTTCGCATCTCTTGAGAACCAATTGTGTTTTTTTTGTGTGTTTAGTGTGTTTACATTTATGAAAATTTGAATCTCATTATTCTATAAAAACGTAAAATGTTGGACCTTTCCCTCCACCATTTAAGTCAAATATCGATTCCGGCACAATCATTGCACGGATAGAAACAGAAAGATGAGTAGTACAATGAACAGAACATCTGAAGAAAATAATTCTAAATAATACTATAAATGAATTATAAGATTATCAAAATTTGTTTGGTTTAAAAATATTTTGGGGAAAAACCTTTTATGAGACACAGCTACATAAAATATTATATGAAAATATTAGCGAGCATTAATACTGGCGAACCGACTGGTCGCCAAAGGCGGCTAGTTCCTAACATTTGCGGTTGCTAATATTTTCGGCTGAGAAAAACGGATTTAGTATCAACAAAAGTAATTCTTGATGAAAATCTGCAAGAAGATACTTTATTTGATCTAAGAATTGTCTCGATCATATAAACTTTTACGGAAATTTTTTAAAATATCCGATTGTAAAATATTTGCTTCAGAATGCAAATATACACATGCGATGGTATTTTAAAGCTTTAGAAAAGTAGAAAAAAAGTTAAGGGAAAAGGAACAGGGAAATTCAACAATCGCAAAGCAGCATTGCAAGTGAAATGGATGCTCAAATATAAGAATTGACAAAATAAATAAATAAATAAAAATAAAATAAAAGTAATCTTGTTTTATTATGTTTTTAAATAATCATTAAATAACTTACATCATGATTGCAAAAATGTTATTTTGTATTTTACTTTAATCGGGTCTTAATTTTGTGAGAGTAATATGTAAATTAATATGTAAATTTTGTATCACTAAATTCTAGCCAATAAATAAAGAGAATTTTTTTTCTGTATGCAATTAATTATAAGCATTCTTTTTATATATTTTTGTTGCTTGTTTTTCCACTCATTAATATTATGAATTCGTGTTATTCCATTTTAACAAGTATATGTGGACTATTTCTGCATATCCTCTTGTATTTCCTTTATGTACATGAAAAACAATTTTCCCCCAAGATTTAGTCTTATTGAATAGCCCTTCAATAGAAGAAAATTTAAAATTTATTCGAAGTAGATACACAATACATATATTAACTTCTTACTTGATTGCATTATTAAATAGAAATTATTATTTGATTTTAAAAATTTGTTTAAATAAATAAATATATAATTCAAATATATTAAATATTTTCAGAAAGTTTAAAACAATTTTTCACTTGTTTGTGTTAATGAATTCTGTTGGATTTATTTCACTGATGTGAAAATTTACAAAAAAAAAACTGAAATCCAAGCATGGGATGAAGCAAAAGATGGGTTATATAATCATTGTATAAAACGTACCAAAAATGTGAACCAATATATTTGATCTTAAATAATGTATGAGGTGAAATTGTAATATATACCGGGTGGCCAGAAATAAAACACCCCTACTCTGACCTCCCTGGATATCGAACTACTCAGTGTAAAGGCTTGAAAATTTGTGGACATACTATTCAAAAAATGGGGAAACGGATTTCACGAAAAAAAAAATTTAGTTCCAGAAATCACCGATAGGTGGCGCTGTACCACTGGACGTATGCTGAAAAGACACAAAAACACGTTTTAAACACATTTTATTTGAAAGTACCAAGCATACATGAAACGAGGACGTTATCGATGCAGGGAATGCTGCTCAATATGGTTCCCTTCCTGAAGATGTAAAATGTGAAGTCTGTGGACAGCTTGTTCAACTGCGGATCGTAACTGGTCATCTGAGATGCTTCTCACATGCAGACTGATACTCTCTTTCAAATCTGCCAAGGTTATCAGACGTTCTCGATAAACAAGGTTTTTTAAGTGTCCCCAAAGCCAAAAATCACACGGATTAAGATCCGGTGAACGAGATGGCCAAGTTGTCGGAAACGCGCGACTGATTATTCTGTCAGTGGTGAAATGTTGGCGAAGAAACTGTTGCACAGGGAGTCCAATGTGTGGAGGTGCTCCATCTTGCATAAAAGTAATGGTGTCAAGGCATTGGCGCTGCTGCAAATGGGGTACAACAAATGTTTCGAGCATCCTTTTGTACCTGTTGGCCGTCACGGTACATGTCTCAAGGCCATTGGAAGTAACCTCTTCGAAAAAGAACGGTCCAAGGATGAATGTGGCTGTGAATCCACACCAGACTGTAACTTTCGGTGAGTGGAGTGGAATCTCTTGGAAGGTACGGGGGTTTTTCGTGTCCCATATGCGACAGTTATGGGTGTTCACTGTTCCACTGAGGTGGAAATGGGCCTCATCGCTCCACAGAATCTGCCACGGCCACGATGCATCCACTTCAACTCTAGCAAGAAATGTCAATGCAAAGGTCAGTCGCATCTCCCTGTCTGTGGCCAGCAATTGTTGATTAGGGCGGATTTTGTACGGGAAACAATGCACCATTTTTCTGAGTACGTTCCACACTGTGCTATAGGGAACACCCAAGTGTCGTGACACTGCACGTGCACTACTGCAGCCTAAAACATTATCCATTGACTGTTCAACAATACCGGTGGCAACATCTTCAACGACATCTGAACGAACCGGTTTGCGTCCTCGATCAGGCTGAACTCCAAGATGTCCAGTTTCCTCGAATCGAGCGATCATTCTCCTGAGAGCTTGTGGAAGCAATGGTCCCTTACGCAAATCCTTAAGTCGGCGAAACTCTCGAAGTGCTGCTGGAGCATTTCCTTTATTCTCGTAAAACAACTTCACAAGCAAAGCGCGTTCTGGCAGCGTGACAGCCATCACTAATAAGAATGACATTCCCCACCTTTTAACTTCTTTCCCAGAACATGGCTTCTAACCATGCTTTATGCAAATTTTTCTGGTTACAGTATGAAATTGCAGTTACAACGGGAGTTCTAGCTTCTTTACTATTTTTATTTTCCATAAGGGGCAGAAAAATTAAAAAGGAAGCATGGAAGCATTCCATTCCGCATAAACATTTTAATTTTTATTATTATTTGTGTCTTTTGATCATAGTTCCAGTTGTGCAGCGCCACCTATCGGTGATTTCAGGAACTAATTTTTTTTTCCGTGAAATCCGTTTCCCCATATTTTGAATAGTATGTGTACAAAATTTTGAGCCTTTACACTGAGTAGTTCGATATCCATGGAGGTCAGAGTAGGGGTGTTTTATTTCTGGCCACCTTGTATATATATTTAGATAGCTATATTTTGTAACTAGCTACAATTTTTAGAAGTAAATGGAGAAAATCATCTATCTGGTTTATAATATCACCATTGCAAATGATATACAGCAAGTCAACCTTCAGTTGCTATTATTTCTAAACTATTATTGAACAAAATTTCTTAATAAATTCAGTGATAATCAACTAACTACTCTGAAGATGTTGAATATAAAAGTAGTTGCATAGAATAAAGTAGTTCAAGTAATTATGTTAAACGTCTTCTGTTGCCTTTATTTGATGTAAATAAATGTTTAATTCATAATATGCATTAATCTCAATAAAAGTGAATAAAAAATAAATTCATACTTAGGTCAACAAAGAGAAATTTTATTTTACTTTTTCTTAAATAACTACCATTAATATAAATAATTTATAAAAAAAATATAATTGATCTTTTTAAGAATTGAATTTGCATTCTTCACCTTCACAGGAAAAATAATGAAATCCTTGCCTTTCGCCAATTGAGCTACTGCCTATCGATTTCAACTTTTATTTCAAACTGCTAAAACTAAGTACAGTATTAAAAATTAATTACATTTAATTAATGAATTAATATTTTGAAAAACTATTAACATCAAGTGTCATCCACTACAAGTTCTAAAACAATGCATTTGATCTTGAGTTGATGAATAAAAAGAATTTTATTAACGATTGAAAATTTGAACTAGATATATAAATAAGTATATATAGGGAGTGTGAACTAATAATAGGAATTGAAAAAAAAAGCTGTAAATTTTGTACTTACTAAAGACAAAGCTCCAGTACTCCTTTTTGATTCCTTTTTTTCTTGCTATTTATTAATGTAAATAAGAATCTTGAACTCCAAGAGACTAGCAAACGCAAAACACATACAAGTTACCATCCACGTACATTTCGTCTTCAGCCATGGAGGAAGACAGACGCTCAGTAGACTCATTTTCGGGCAAGACTTCACCAGTGCAATCGAGCTCTGATTCTGATTTAGCACATTCAATCAGACAACACTGCAACTACATTCGTAGTCTACACAGTTCTCTGAAGAAATATACCTCTTATGCAGAGGCGAGAAGTGAATTGATAGAAAGATGTACACTAGACATGGAGCAATACATTAACTCTAAAAACAGTGCAGAAGAATATAAACTAAGAGTCGCACAAGACGAAGAAAAAATAAGGAAAGCGACACCATGCATCAGGCTGGGTTGCAACCCCCACAACGGCGATTCTAATTTATGCATTTACATTCAAAGCAAAGAAAGGATTAAAATACAGCAAGTGGAGATTCTGAAATCTTTCGACGAAACACTCACCCAGATTAAAGAGAACGGTCTAAAGCATACCATCCAATACCTAAGAGATCTGACGAAATTCAAGGAAATCCAGGCAACAATCGACGAAATCAAAGAACACCTACTACAACTAGGCCCATGTCCCCTTCAAAACTACACTCTTCCCATATACAACCCCTTTAGAAAATGATGCGCATACAACCCCTCTATAAAATGATGACGCAATGGAAACGGAACAGGCCTTCCAGATAGTAGACAAGAAGCATGCTAGTAAAAGGAAAAATTCTTTAGAAACCTCAGAAATAACTACTCACAACAAGTTGTAAGCCCTCTAGCAAGAAAATTCCCCCAAAAATAGAGATGCACCCCCAATAGCTTTGAAGATGACCTCAAATTATAATTTGACGTTACAGGAGAACTTACACACAATTTTTACAGTTTTTCTTTTTAAAGAAAACATAAATCTATAAACTTTGTTGTCGACCACGCTTGAAAATGAGGAGCCAGGTTTCTTAAAATATAAATTTATTAATCAGCCATAAAAAAAACATAATTCGCTCCTTGGAGTATTAAAAAATAAAAGCATAATTTTCTACGAAAAGATACCAGGTCGGTGCATGTATTAAAAGTTCACTCGCTCCTAGCGAAGTCAGAATCTCTCTGGTAAGAACAATATAACAACTTTTATTTACTTTCTACACGCCTAGAGTGTTGCCAAAGAAAATCTATGAAGCATGCACCAGCCGTATGCAAATTGAGATCATGGTTTTGGATTGAAAAAGAAAAAAAAATGGCTTCAAAATATCTAGCAAGCAATCCCCTTTTTCAACTCCCCCACCATGATCCCTTACAAATCAATTACAATTTTATTTTATTCAATTTACAAATAGACGCAACAAAAGTTTTATTGGATTAAAAGTAAAACATGACTAATCAATTTTCAATATAACTTACAAAAAGTCCTTTTACTTTACATAGAAAAGACTATTCTGCAAAAGTGTAATAATTTTTCTTTAGACATCGGCTTGGTAAATATATCTAAATTATTATTTCTGTTAACGTATTGAATATTAAACATATAGTCATGAATCAAATTCCTTAAGAAATGATAACGGACGTCAATATATTTCGTCCTATAGTTCTATACTGGTGCATTCGAAAAATTTATGGCAGCGTGATTGTCACAAAACATTACGCTTTCGTTTACCTTTAGATTCAAGCTTTCATTATTCAATACATTCTTTAGCCATATGAATTCCTTTGCAGCTTCTGCAAGTGCTACATATTCAGCTTCCATAGTAGACAGGCTAACGGACTTTCGTTTACAAGTTCGCCATGAAATAGGAGTTTCATCAATAAAAGTTATGAAACTTCCCATTGATATTCTATCATTTCAGTTAGTAGCGAAAAACATCTTAAATTTGAAGTTTTAATATTTGAAAGTTCTAACATGTAGTCCAGTGTGTATTTCAAATAACCTAGTAATTGTAGGAAATAATTCCAGTTTTCTATACCGGGGTTCGATTGAAACTGATTTAAAATATTCACCGCATCAAGGATATCGGGTCTTGTACGGAGTGCAACGAATGCCAAAGACCCTATCAAATTTCTATAAGGAAAGTTCAATAATTCCTTACTACTCTTGGGTGAATCTAATTTAGACAGAATTTGACATTTTGATATGGGTCAAAACTGATTGGAAATTTATATTTTTCACAAATCTCACAAGCTCATTTAATATAAGAATTTTGATGTATAAAAAAACTATTTCCTTGTTCCTCAAAATCTATCTCTAATAGTTTCTACCCAGTACTTTTAGATTAAAATTGGCTTTCAGTAAATTTAATACAAAATCTATATTTTCAGTTTCTTTGCCAAAAATAACTACATCATCCACATAAAACAAAAGAATTATTTTTTAAAAGAATACACACAGTTACACCAAACTTCTTAAAGTTCAATTTAATCAAAATATTTTCTACTTCTAAAAACCATTGATGGCCACTTTGATGTAGACAGTATTTTGCCTTTTGTAATAGACAAACTTTATGGGGTTCAGTTTCATATCTTTTTAGTTGTCTCATATACATATGTATACAATTTAGCATATAAATAAGCATTATTTACATCCACATGAATATTAGTCTATCGCCACAAACATACACAAATACTAAAAAATGATCTTTCAATGGAGAAATTTAAAACTGGACTAAACATCTCGTCAAAAGATTCACCTTTTAATTTTGTATTACCCTGTGCAACTAAACGAGTTTTGTATCTAAATGTTTTGTTATTTTCATCTCGTTTAATTGTATAAATCCAACGGTTTCCTAATATTTTGGCGTTCTCTGCAGGATCAACCAAAACCTAGACTTTACGCTGGTTCATTACATTGATTTCTCTAGCCATTGCATCACACCATTCAGCCGCTTCTTAGCACCCAATTGCCTGTTGATAAGAGGAGGGAATTCTTATTTCCACTACATTAGCTTGTTGCTGATCTTCAGCTGAAATTGGTGGTTCTAAATTTGTATTATACCCACTAAAGTCAAACAAATTCTTATCATAACTAATTTTGTCTTCATCACAATACCGTTCAATTTCGTTATTCGACCTTAAACGTATTGCTGTGCCTTCAATACTATTACAGATGTTCGCACCAGTTTCCCTTTTTCCTAATCCATTTAATCTCTGATTATGTTATTAAGCTAGTATCAGAACAGGTTGCTCGGGTGTAGTTAAGGATTGTGTCCTTGCCTCTAGAATGAAACGACTAACTAATGGATCACTAACTTCAAAATTGTCCTCTTTATCAACAGAACTTGATATCCTAAAATTCAACTTATGACATTGTTTAGAACTTTGACTCATTTCAATTGCTCTATTTTTCTCATCGAAATGTACATTTATGGTATCTGTTGATTTATTTTCATCCTTCAACCATATCCGATAACCCTTTGTATGCAACGCATAACCCATCATTATACCTAATTTGACCTGCATATCAAATTTGTTTCTAATTTATTTGGGCAACCAACATGCCAAACAGCAAAATTGTTTAAGATGCGATACTGATGGCTTTTTAGCGGAATATTTTTCCAAAGGAGTTTTATTTCCATCTTTATGATATACACGATTCCAAGTGAACGTAAAACAAAGCAAAGCTTCGTCCAAAATTTTTTGTTCCACACCACTCGATTTCATTAACGTTTTAACTCCATCTAAAGCTGTTAAATTGTATCTCTCCGCTACGCCATTCTGCTCGGGTGTGTACGGGTTCGTTTTCTCGTGATTTATTCCCAATTCTTAGAAAAAATTATCAAACTTTTTATTACAAAATTCTAGTCCCGCATCATTTCTGACTGAGACTATTTTCTAGCGTAAAAAGCGTTCAAAACGCCTTTGAAATCACTCTATTTTTTACTAATCCATCCAAACTTTTAATAATTGGAAATACAGTGACCTTTCTAGAATAATCGTCTATTATTTTAAAGAAATATCTATATCCTCCTTGGCTCAATGTAGGCATTGGTCCGCAAAGATCCATATGTACCAATTCCAATGAGCGATTTGATCTGACGGCCCCCGTCTTTTAAAATGCTACTCTTCTAGATTTCGCTAACTTGCATGGAATACAATGAGACATGTTATCTGATAAACCAGGAAGACCTCTGACACTATTATTTCTACTACATTTAACAATATATCCATTCTTAAAGTGACAAAATCGTTCATGCCAAATCTCCACTGGTTCGCTTTATGTCATACAGGTTACATTACTAGCATAATTAATCTCTTTGGGGTAATATATTTAGCAGGTTTAAAGAAATATGTTACTACGGCGTACAACAAGGAAAAAAACATTTCTAATCTTCATTATATACTTGTATTTTACCTTTTGAACCCACGAAGTGTGCACCTCGTTTCTCTTGCTTTGAACCATATAACAAACTTCTCCTGAACTTATGATTATATAAAACATTTGACAATGTTATTTCATTAAAGGAATCTTTAAGTAAAAAACGTATTGTTCCGATTCCTTCTATTGTTCAATCTTTATCACCTATGGCTAACAACATTTGCATATCCGTAACTGGTCTGATATCAAGAAATACACTTTTTTATCATTGCAAGAATGAGTTGTTGCAGCTGTATCAACTACCCAAATGCCTTTATCTAAACTTTCTTCAGATAAATTACAACTAGATTCTAACGGAGCATTTAATTCTATTAAGCTGCATTCAGTTTTACTAAATTTTGGGTTAACATTATTCTCTGTATTAAAAATTTTGTTTGGAGACTTTAGACAAGGGTACATATCTTTGCAATTTACCTTTAAATGACCATATTTTATACGTAGAAAACAAGTGGCTATTTTATTATAGGACGGTTTTACACTTTTATTTTGATTAATAAAAGCCTTACAGTCCTGTTTCTGGTTTCGTCTATTATGTCTTGAATCTCCGGGAAGTGCATCATTTACACTAGGAACAGTATTCTTTCCATCAGGAACTGTACCCGAATCTCTAAATTTAGAAGCACTGCTGAGATAAACTCTCTCAACTTGGTCGAGGTCTTGCTTCATGAGCTGTAATCGGTGCGACTCCAGTAACAATTCCGGTTCAATCTTTTGGGCTGTAAAATCCTCGTCTTTCCACCTGTAAATTTGTTGAACTGTGGACTGTAATTCTTGAGGAAGGTTATCATCTGGAAATCAAGGTATAGGTCATTCATTTTTTATGACCGGCTTCTTTTAATCTAGAATCTGCTGCCTTTACACGAAATATGAAGATTCCAATATCCTCTCCTGGTAGATATTTAGTGTCGAAGAAGGCATCTAACAATGTGATAATTCTTTCTCTAGTCATGGGTTCGAAGTGGTGTTTAAGGACCTTCCGCACTTTTGTGCCATCTAATGTGTCAACAATCAAACTTCTGAGCTCAGGACTTACATTCGTATGCATCAGAGTATAAAGTTCTCTCTTTTCTCAGCTCTCAATTAACTGGCTTATATAGCCATCACCACAGAGTATCCCCCCAGTGAGGTGGCGAACGATACTTATGTGAAGTGTTGGTGCTGATATTAACAACTGTCGTATTTAATGCGCGTCTAGAGCTTTGAGTCGCCGATAGAGGGCGCCACGACAGTTGAACGAAGCTACGTGCGAAGGTTGCGTTTATCCAAAGTCGGTCGTCGGGTTACCATTTTTGGGTGATTAAAGCGGATAACGCTAGTACCGAACTCCCAATCTTATAGTTAGTAGCCGAGTATCCTACCGATCAAGCAAAAGGGAGCCTTCAGCTCGGAGGATATTAATTGGCTTATATAGCCATCATCACAAACCAAAAGATGTTTCGCGCTAGTTAATTGATGCTGTAAAACTTTCAAATTGGAAATTTTGCTCTCTCTTTTTGTTTTCGATTTGCAATGGCTATCTTCCTAATTTCGCTACTAAGGCCACTGCTGTCGTTCGAATGAAGTCTGGCATAGACGTTTTACTATACATTACATCATTTGTGTAGCTGTAATTCTCTCCTTTCGCAAGTATTTCAAGGTGAAAAGGACTTTTCTATGCACTGTGTGTGTGATTATATAACCGTACGCAAAAACAGTTAGCTCCGTAAACAATTATTTCAAAAGCAATGGTATTTAGGAAGTTGCAGGATATTAAAAAAGAATAGTAAAAAACGAGAAATCATAACCGCAGGTTCTGAATAAATTGAAATAATGATCAGCATTAAGAAACACAAATCGCCAACCTTTATACTTCAAGACAGTAATGGGTTTTTTTTTCCTGGATCAAAATCTAACTTCGAATTTCGTCTTCTCAGACAGAAGAAAGAAAAAAAAACTTTTTTCTTTGAAGGTAAAGTATTGATCGATTATATATACAGAGAATATGGAACATTGTCGTTTATTGTTAGTAATATATTCAGTGACTATAGTAGCATGATTTTATATCTTTATCCCTTTTTCCAAAATTAAAAATAAAGTAAACCAGATTTTTTTTTCTTTTTTAAACTTTTGATACATTTTAGAAACATTGTTTAGCATTTAAATTACACTTATTAAAACTGAGAAAAACTTATTTAATTATGTTCATTGTTGGTAGGCAGAAGCTGGCTTGAGTAGTTGGTTGAATGCCGAGGTGCTTTTTATGTTCAATGCTGGAAATTTAATTTCGCTGGAGATTGAAAAAGAAAAAAATCTAATTCTTTTAACTGACCATTTGCAAGAGTTGACTTTTAGTGAATTTTCAAAATTTCGAACTGATTCTGATCTAAAAGAATAATTCAGTCATCAAAATGCACTGTGCAAACATTTTGGTGATATCTTATTAGTACAAATAAGATATAAATAAGTTTCAGTTGTAGAAAAGATAAAAAATTGAGAATTATTTAATTTATATCAATGCATTTTGTAAAAACAATTTAATAATGCGCGACTGCTTGAATAATTTCATTGCATTTCAAGAGACTTCATTAAACTATCAATCAATTCATGATTAAAAATAAAATATTTGTAGTTATAATCTCAACCTTTTACTTAGACTTCTCATAAGTACTGTTGAATTCTTGCATTCCATCATCGTAAATTTTCGAAAACATTCTCTGTCATATTCACTTGACCTGATTATATCATAATTTATGTCTATTCATATTGTAAAATAGTAGTTTAACTCTCCTTCATTCTTTTCATTGAAGTTCAGAAATTCAAAAAATTGAAGTAAGTTATTATATGTATGTTATTTTCTTTCAGTTGGGATTATGGACCTTGTATTAGTGATATCCGAGTGGGAGCAAGTTTTGCGTGGTGCTCCATGAAGCCGGACCTCTTAAGAAAATTAGCGGAGGGTTGTTTAAAAGGAGAAGAGCCTGTAGATTGAGTGAAGAAAGGCATTTTTATAATTGTTTCATGAAAGCAGAAATGTGATATTTTGTATAAATGAAAGGTCATGTGAAGTAACATTCAAGTATTTTTTCTTTTTTTTTTCATTAGGTGGAATCTATTTCGTATTATCATTCTGTCATTTCATCAGGTCATTCTTTCCTCATTTTTGTATCTCAGTTTTCTGTGATTAATCACAGTGTAATTTCTTATAACTATATCTTCCCTTTGTCTAACTGAGTGCCTTTAAAAACATGCATTGTTTATTTAATAAACTAGACAAAAATACATGTCGTGAATTGTGGTGGATTTTTAAAATGTACCAATATGCAAAAAGTTTTATTTAATTTTGTTTTCTTACTTTTAAAAATTAAAAAATTTTATATATCTTCTGTGATCTAATTAACATGCAACTTTTATTGTTATTGAAGTAAATGAACGAGGTTGATGAACTCATGAAATTCAAGGTTGGTGGGCTCATAATTTTTTAAAAAAATGTAATTTTTAAGAGCTCAAAAATCAATAAAGATGTTCATTTTAGGAAACTAATTGTAACCCTCATTATCCGGTAAAGCTTGTCGTTTTAAAGCTATAAAATCAATCGACTTCATTTATTTTATGACACTGTAAATTTAAAAAATAATGATGCTCAAAATTGCATTCAAAAAAATTTTTGGAATTCAAAATTTTGCATTCGCAGTATGCTATAAGTGTTTGTTTTTTATGAAGAGTTTTTGAAAATTGAAAATAAGTGTTTTAAAAATTATTTTGAATATGAGCATTTAACTAGGTTTACTTTCAAGACTTCTCTGTTTATTTTTAAAATCAAATTTTCGTCGTTTTCAAATATCGTGTTTTTATTATCAAGAATATCTACGGTGCTTTTTGACTGAATTGCCATTCAGACGTTCCCTCTTTTTTGAGGTTATCATTAAATAATTATTTCCATTTGCAAACCATTCTCCTACAAACGACGAAATGTGCCTACTGCGATAGTCGAGCCTGAATTTAAAATGAGATATATAAATTCTTTATACTAACATTATCCTTGCATAGATTTTGAAACATAACATTTTAAACTTTGTTTCCGTACTAAATTTGCTTCATTTTAATTTGTAGAATAAGTTATGAACGTTTACTTTCTTCCCACTCCCAACACCTTTTATTTTTTAATGTAAAAGAAAAAAAAATTTCTCAAGAGGGTTGTTACTATTTGCATATACAAGTCACTTCATTTTTTGAACGCTTATTTTAAGTATTTCTTTTACATCTATTTCATATTTTATAGTATTCGTTTTCTGATTTCTTGATCCGACATTTGGTTTAGCATTTTTTTTTTTTTTTTGTGGGAAGATTTCTGAACATTAAATTAAAAATTATGAATATACTCTTTCTAAATACTTTTTTTTAAATGTCAAATATAATTTTTTTTTCCTGGTCATTTTTTTCTGCATATAATAATTATGTCTTTCAATAGAATATATTTTTATGTTTTTCAATTGAATTTATTTTTGTTTGCATGTTTAAAAAATGTCATACTAAGATGGATGTAGCTTTGAATACTCATTTATGTGAAGCATTGTGGAATACATTTTTGTTAAAATGTTTAAAAAATTTCATACTAAGATTGAAGTAGTTTTGAATACTCATTTATGTGAAACATTGTGGAATGTTTTTTGTTTACATGTTTAAAATATTTCATGCTGAGATTGATGTAATTTTGAATGATCATTTATGTTGAACATTGGGGAATATATTTTTGTTTACATGTTTAAAATATTTTATACTAAGATTAATGTAACTTTGAATGCTTATTTATGTGGAACATTGTGGAATAGTTCTTGGTAAAGGGAAGTTGAAACTATTGATGCATTTATTTTGTATTGTTTTATATTGATTCATTATGTTATATCTTCATGTGCTTTTCCAATACATTTTAAATAATCTTTTTCTTAAAAACCAAATGCTATTTTTTGGATATTTGTGCTGATTTAAAAAAAGCATACATTTACTTAATTTAGATAAAATAGTAAAATATTTAGGTATTACGGTATTGTATTGTTATTGTATGATCAAAGAATTTGCTGCCAAAGAATATATTTATATACATGTCAGTATGTGACGAGCTGATAATATACTTAAACAAAATGATAGTTATAAAATAGAATTAAATTGATTTCTTTTGGTCAGAATTCTAACTTTCATATGGGACTATGTTATTTACAAGTATTTAGATTTTTTTTTTGTTGCCTTTAAAGCAAGAAACATCCACCTTTATTTCATATCCTGTTTATGGATATAAAACAAATAATGATAATAATAATCAAGCTGCAGGACTGTAATTTAGAAGTAGTAATTTTTTCAAAACTTTAGTTCAATTTAGTTAGTTATAAATTTGCTCAAAATTAAATATAACTACATCTAAAAATGTCTACTCTGAAAATGGGACTGTAAGGTCTTTTTTAATTATTTTTATATTCTGAAATCTTATTTTTACCATAGATTACAGATTACAAATTTCATTTGTTGTTGCATATCTTGTAAATAAATCCATTATTCTTAACTCTCCGGCATCAAAGAGTTAATTTAAGAATCTTTTATATAAATTGTAACTGAACTGATTTTTGAATATTGTTCCTTTGTTTTCCCCCAAATACGATTAAGTAAGTTATTTATTACATTAGTTCACATTTTCATGGCAATGTAAAAACGTTTTTTTTATTTTACGTGCAAGATTTTTATGGCAAATTACGATCAAAATTTATTGATATTTTGATTTCTCATACGAGTCTTGCAGTTTTTACATTGTTTTTAAAAGTTGATATTCAAAAAATTCGTGATTATTAGATGACGTTGTAGCCGTATATAAACGAATTCCGCAATGAGCTGCAAAATATCTCGAAAAAGATAGAAGCCAAAGCAAAGGGACTTTTGAACATTTTTTATTGTTATTAGAGGCGTAATATAATTACCACTTATGATTAATAAATAGTTACTTTCTGTATTTACAAATAATTTATTTTTTTGACAAATTGAGAACTTCTGTTGTATGTTATAATAGATCTTTTTTTATATCATTGTTATTTGTAAAACATTTCGTCATATAAAAAAACAACCTCCAATAATCGAAAATTTTCTGTATTTATATGTCAGAACACTTATAAATTCTTCATTTAATATCTATACATTTCAATCATATACAATGAAGTGACAAAAGTCATGGGATGACTGCTAATATCGTGTCGGTCCTCCTTTTGCCCGGCGAAGTGCGACAAATCGACGTGCCATGGAGTCCACAAGTCGTTGGAAGTCCTCTGCAGGAATATTGAGCCATGCTGTCTGTATAGACGTCCATAATTGTGAAAGTATGGATGGTGCAGGAGTTTGGGCACGAACGGACCTTTCGATGATGTCCCATAAATGCTCGATGGGATTCATATTGGGCGATCTAGGTGGCCATATCATGCGCTGGAATCGTCCAGAATGTTCTTCAAACCAATCGCGAACAGTTCTGGCCCGGTGACATGGCGCATTGTCATCCATAAAATTCCCATCGTTGTGTGGGTACGTGAAGTCCATGAATGGCTGCAAGTGATCTACAAGCAGCTGAACATAACCATTTCCAGTCAATGATCTGTTCAGTTGCACCAGAGGACCGAGTCCATGCCATGTATAAACAGCCCACACCATTATGCAGCCACCACCAGCTTGAACAGTGCTTTACTGACAGTTTGAGTCCATGGCTTCGTGGGGTCTGCGCCACACTCGAACTCTACCATCAGCTTGAAACAACTGAAATCGTGACTCATCTGACCACGCCACTGTTTTTCACTGGTCTAGGGACCAGTCGATATGCTCACGAGCCCATTAGAGTCGCTGCAGGCGATATCGTGCTGTCAGTAAAGGCGTTTAAATGATCTCGAAGATCATAGTCGCAGGGGCATGGAGAGGTGTTACGTCAGTAAAGGCACTCGAGTCGGTCTTCTGCTGTCATAGCCCAAGGAAGACAAATTTCGCCGCACAGTTCTATCGGACACGTCCCACATTGATTCCTGCAGTTATTTGACGAAGTGTTGCGTGTCTATTAACATTGACCATTCTACACAGACGTCGGCGGTCTCGGTCGTTAAGTGCAGGTGGTTGCCCACTGCGCTGTCCATGATGGGATGGGATGGCTGAAATTTCATACTCTCGGCTCACTCTTGAGACTGTGGATCTTGGAATGTTGAATTCACTAACGATATCCGCAATGGAATGACCCATGCGTCTAGCTCCAACTAACATTCCATGTTCAAAGTCTGTTAATTCTCGTCGTGCCGCCATAAATCACGAAAAACCTGTTCACATGAATAACTTGAACACAAATGAAAGATCTGGAAAACGAACCGCGCATTTATACTTTTTCGCTGCGATACTACTGCCATCTGTATATTTGCATATTGCTATCCCTTGACTTTTGTCACTTCAGTGTATTTATAACACATACTAAAACTTTTTCATTGTATTGTTGTTATTTTACTAATTTATTAAAAAATTGCATAAATTTATATATTTTACTTCCAAGTGAAACTGCACGCTTACTTTGAATATTAACTTTTATCGATTCATAATTCATCAAGTAAATACTTTTTAATCTTTTTCAGAAAATAATTTAAGTAGAAGACTTTTTTTTTTTCATTTTTTATCTGGAAATTTTTATAGTTAAGGTGTCTTAATTATTTTGTGCAATAATATAATTGTTCTAATTTTGGTTAAGCTTATAAACCTAGTCTAAAATGAATTGGATATCCTATATACAAATCTACTCATATAGAGTTCATGATAATTCAATTTTAAACTGATGTTAATGAATAAGAAGTTTTAAATTTATATTCCATGTTAAGTCAAACTGAAAATTTTATAGATTATCTTATTTATTTGTTAAAGTTAATTACCAAAGATTAACAAACTATGAACAAAGAAGCATGCTGTGCAATTCAATGGTTGTAAATATTCTCAAATTTGTTCATTTTATGTACTTTATTATTTTAATAATTCATAAATATTTAAATTCTTCTCTTTAATGATGCTTTATAATACTGCATTATTTAATGCCTTTTAATTTAGAATTTATGTTTTCTGTTTATTTTCAAAATTATTTTTAAACCCGGGAAACGCATGCAACCTTTTAAAAATCAAAATTCTCAAGAAAAATTTTGGTTACAAAATGTATATTGTGATTAAGTGCATGCTGCTGATGTACTTTGATTGAGTTGTAATACATTATTGAAATGAAATTTTTATTTGTACGTGCTTGTTTCTTAAAATGAAGCACATGCATGTAAATTATGACTCATAGTAAAAAAAAATAATCATAACTGAAATGTTAAAGTGAATTAACATGTTACTATCTAAATTAGCACATGTAAATAATTTATTTTTTACTATTTATCTGTTGTATCAAGTTCATGTATTTTACAGTCAATACAACTGTTATTAAACTTGTGTTCCTTAATAAAATATTTTCTTTTCTCAAACTAATGTATTTTATCATTCTTTTCATGCATAGTAATGTTGAAGAGCTCCGCCGTTTGATTTTAAACTATGATATTCATTTTTGCTCTGGAATTCTAGAATAAATATTTCTTAATATCCCATACTCTTGAATGCTAATTTGTATATGTGTTAACAAACAAATACTATCAAAAACTAATTTTATCTTTCATGAGTTGATTTATCTTTATTTTTAAAATAAATTTTAATCTACCATATTTTAAACATTGAAGTGACTGAATATGCATCAAGTCACTTCAAAGAATATTTCGGTACTTGACTTGGATGCATGAAATTAAGTTGCCCTTGTAAAAATTATTACAAGAATGTTCAAACAGACGAAATGAACGTAAATCTTTATCAAAGAAATCGTCAACGCGCCAAAAGTGGTTTGCCACGTATTCAAAAGCATTCAAGAATTTTGGCCACCAAAATGAAATTTGACGTGGTTGGCGGATAGACGGTCTAATACGTAAGTACCTTATTATCTTTGCATTGCCGAATTTTTCAATGTTAGAAAATATCCAAAGGCCATTGGGAAAGATTTTACATCAGTTTAAAGAAATGTTGTTAAAAATAGGACACTGTACTTGCTTTATTTACTTTTCTCTCACCTTTTGCTCGTTTAGATGGGGATGGGTTAATAATCTCTTTTTACTTTTATGTATTCGTGTGAAACCTTCACTGTTTGCTGTTTACAGTTACATCAGCTCATGATTGCTTGTTTGTAAAGCATTTATTGACTCCTTATAAGTAAATCATTTAAGTATTTTTGCTTTGATTAATTTTTGTACAAACATTTAGATCTTGATTGAGCATGAGTATTCATTCATTGTTTATTCGAATGACTCAAGGTTTTCAAAAATAAACATATAAAAAAATGTATGATGCACCATGAATTATTGATAGAAATTTGTTATTCTTGTCAAAGGAAGCCAAAAATAAATTAATACCAGTAAAATTTCTTGTTTATTTTTCTTTCTTATACGAACTATTCAGAAAGAAAGAGCCGTGACCAACAAAAAATTCGAATTCTATATTTATATTTGGCTCACATTTTTAGCATCTGAAGTATAGATACATGTCAAAATTTTGAACCAAATCCGTCCATGAGTTGACCATCAATCGGCCTGTATGCTCGCATGTTCGTAAACATTATAACAAAAAATCTCCGCAGAAACGTAGATAAATGAAATTTAGTATATTATCTTATTTCTAAAATTGTAGCCCTCTCTTGAATTGTGAATTTAATTAGCTGACAAAAACCTCTCGGAGCATACTTATATCCAGGGTGTATCAAAACCCTTGACCGCGACTTTTATTAGTTCATTATTTATCATAGACATATACTGTAAATTAAAAAAATTGCGTAAAAAAGATGCAAAATGTTATGAAATCGATTAACATTTTCAGGGTGTTAAACTTCAAAAAATACAAAATTTAAATTTTTATACGTAACCCGTACAAAACGAAAATCCCAGTGAGTAAAATGTCTCCCATTCTGTAATAAGGTCATGTACAAAGTTTCAGAATGTTATCTTGAAAACACTCAAAGATGTGTTAAAACAAAGTTGATGAAGGGTTAATCACAAATTCAAATGTTTACAGCTTCAGTGCAGATGACGCGAGGCAGAAATAAAACGTAAAGAAATAAAATATTCTGCATAGCTTTAGATTTAAATACAAATTTTAAAATATATGCTTCCTGAAAAATACTTTACAATTTTATATCATGAATTAAAGAATTCAACTTAAAAAAAACACAGTCTATGAACTACTTATGTTTGCATATGCAAACGTAGGCCTGTGATTGGTGCAACCCATAATCTCAACAGACGCGTCATTATATTATACTATTTGTGCTCTGCCATTGATCAATATCATAGCTTACGTAAGAATAACTAACACAAAAATATTTCACTCTTATGCTACATTTTGAGAATGAAATTAGCTTGTACAAATGGTGTGTCACAACACAGCAACGAGGAACTTTTTGAAATCTTAATGCAATCTCAATTCTAGTGAAACTGCACGGGAATTTCGGCATAAATATTCCAATTCCCGCCATCCACCAGGGAGATTTCTTTCCCAATTCGTACAACGAATGCGAGAAAAGGAAGGCAGAAGTGGACCAGGTGAGGTCATACTTCACTTAACAGGTCAAGTAATTGATATTTTAGCTTACTTTTGCAGTCATCCACACAGTAGTGTTCTTACACTACTGTGTGGATGACTGCAAACCAACAGATTATCATCGTTTAGATTTTTGTAACTGGGCTCTTAGTCAGGATGAAGCTAATCTCTCTTTCCTGAAAGACAGCGTTTGGACAGACAAATGCTGTTTTAAACAAAATGGATGCATAAATCCTCAAAATGAGCACTTTTGGCCAGACGCAAATCCATTCGAGGTACGTGCTATTCATCATCAGCAACAATTTTCTGTGAATGAATTGTGAAGTTTCAAAACCCGTTTTCTTGCATTCATACTGAATGGTGGTACGTTGTCGCGAGGTAAGAACTAAAAAAATTAATTTGTTTTAATAGTTTGAAACACATAGAAGAAATTTTTGATAATGCAATGAAACAGGTCTTATTCAATTGATAATTAATTTTTATGTTAACAAATAAAAAAAAATGTTTTACTTTGTATTCAAATACTAAGGATTGAATATATATATATATATAAGTTCACCGTAGATAAAACGATAAAAACACACCTCATTTTCAGTTCAATTTCAATTCTCATAATTAATTTGCTATTTATTTACAGAGAAAAGTCAGATTCCACCCTTTCCAACACACACACTCAATTCAAAATACCAAGTACCTCAAGGACAATTTTTTAAAAAAAAAAAATCGGTCTTACTTATCAAATTTTATAATGATACTAAAAGAATTAAATTTCATTAAATAAAAAAAAGTTAAAATTTTCTTTTTACATTAGCTGGGAATTGTACTACAATGTTTACTATTATAACTAATTAACTGTTTGTAAGCCTGATATTTTCAAATCAGTTTTGTACAATCCTACAAGCACTGAAATAGCATGTTAGTTGATGAATACTTAGAACATTTATGTTTCTTGATGTTAAGAATAGAATTATCAATTTTATTTTAAGAGATAAGATGCTCAATTTCCTATTTTAAGCTTGCCGCATGGAGTGTATAAATTGCAAAGGATACTATATTCTGCATAAAGAATGTACAAGTCTCGTACATATTCTCGATTTCATTTACATATTTGAAATGATAGGAACAAATAAATCATAATTAAAAAATAACTCTTAGATTATAACTTGGAATTCAAGGCAACGTAGATGGAGCTAGATATATGCAGCCTCAATTAAAATATCAAAGTGTATCTACAAAAAGGATAGCTGTAATGTTAATAGAAAGAATCATATTGCAGGTAAAAGCATTTATATTTATTATATAAACATACCTACAGCTTTGCAATGAAATCAAATTTAGTATTTATCAAATTGCAGGTGAAAAAATTTATATTATATACTATAAATGTATCTAAACTTTGCTATAAATTCAAATTTAATATTTATACTACAATATCACTAAGCAAAATTTGTTTGCAGGGAAATACATAGCTCTGCCTGCACTACACACGGCAAGATATATACTATGCTTCCAGATGGTAGAAAGGAATTAGTGTTTTCAAAAAAATTTCCTACATTTATACTTCAAAATAAAACTAAAAATTAGTATCAGACTTTTAAAATGTTTTACTAATTCCATAGAAATTTAATATAAAATTGACAGAGTAGTCTTAATAATATCTTGCTATTCAGTTTAAAATCTGCAATTAAAAAAAAATATTTAAAAGCTGAATTTTCAAGATGTAAACTTTGATTAAAAAAATCAGATGCACAATAAATTCCAGATTTTAAAATAAAGGCATCTATGAACGATTTTTTACAAAAAAGTTATAGATTAAGAAACAATTTAGGTGATAATAGTCATTATTCAAATTGACGGTATGAGTAAACTACATAGTGAATTATTTACAGTTGTGGATATAAGCCAATGAATTTAAAAGCAACAATATATTTGGATAATTATTCTTAAGCCGCAAATTATCTTCTCGGACAATTTTCAGCTCAGAGACAGGAATCAGAAATTAATAATAGGTAATAAAACCATAATGATTTAGACATTTTTTATAAATGCACATATAAACAGAAAATCATTAATTTAAAACTGAATAAAGAAACCATCTAGGTCTTTTAGAGGATTTAAAATCAATGATCACTGCAGTATGAACTAAAATTTTATATAATAATATAAAGGAATATAAAATAAAGGTTTTTATGCAACTTTAAGATGAATAAGCAATACTGAATTTAACAACCAATCATAGCACTTTAATAAGAAATTCACATATTAAATTTAATGAAAAATCTTTTCAGTTATTTACTGCAGTAAAACTTTTAACATTTAAACAATGGCTAAATGAGAAAAAAAAACCAAGCTTTTAACCAAAACAAAGATACCCCCCCCCCCTCTTTTTTTCTTAAAACTAAAAGATAACTTTTTGGATACAAAGGATAGGAAGCATAATGAGGTGAATAATAAAACAATAAAAGGGTGGTCAGCATTGGAATTTCTGATGTTTGAATTTCTCTGACTTTTCCAGGTTTTTTTAAGAAATTTCATTGGTATTTTTTGGATGTCTCTAATACTTTCACAACAATATCACCTAATCTTGTGCTCTTTAATTGTTAACAATGTGCTTTCAATTATTTGAAAAAAATTTCTAATCAGCAAAAATGAATATAAAATTTAACTTTTAGGAAAAAAATATTTTTACTTATTGAATTTCAGATAAGCTTCTATTATGTTACATTCAAAATGAAATCTCTGTATTAAAACAAGAAAAATTCGTCAATGACATCAAAATTGCATTGACTTTAAACTCACCACCTATATTATATTTATTGAAAAAATTACAAACACACTGGTTTAACCTGTAAATTAGAGAAAAAAGTGAAAAATTGCTTTGTTTCAATTTTTTTACAGCATTAAAAAATGTTTTAGAGGTATAAATTTGAAAAACAATAGCACAAATAAATTTTGTACATTTTTATAGCAAACAGTTTCATGCATATATGAAACAATATATATATATATATAAAATTACAAGGAGCATGCATATTTGTAATGAATGAAACAAATTTTTTTTTCATGTTTAGTATTATTTTTACACTATAGAGCATTGTGTTAATAGAATAGGAATTTTAATTGAATACAAAATTTAAAAAGTGTTAAAAGATAATATTAGCAATAATGTCCATTTCATAAAAGGAATTTAGTAATCCCAGTTCAAATGTTTAAAAATAAACACAACAAAAACATTTTTGCTGAAATAGAAAAAAATGTCTGCTACTTCATAAATCTTCAAGATGGAAAAAATTATTATTGTAGAATACCTATTTAATTAAAATAAAATGTTTTAGAATTATGATAATGAATCAATATTTTACAATCAGTTTTGAATATTAATATCCAAAATTCCTACTACTACTCTAATAAGACGTGATATAATCAATTTGGCTTTTGAAGGAACAAAGCAGGAAGCTTTATATCTTTTTAAATAAAAGATACCCATTATAGTTAAAATCATGCAAGTAACAGAAGCTGGGCTGTGGTGAGACTGCCTTTTCCCATAGTGTGCACACCAATATTAGAAAAATATGTCAATAATTTGTCATTCTGAAAAAAAAAGCAAACAAAGAATTTCGGCTAAAATATTAAATATTTAGACATATATGCAATAAATTAGATATGGTTAATCATTCTCTCCCATAGTCTATTTCAGACTACCAGTAAATGATATTCATTAGTTGCCAACAATGTTTCATTCTACTTAAGAAAAATTATCAGTGAATTATGTTCAATAAAAAATACTGATTTATATAAAAAAAACATTTTTATAATAAAATTCCCTGGAATTTTCCATTTCACCAGTTATCCTATATGAATGAAGTTTCCTCCCTGAAACAAATTGATTCAAATCTAATCATAAATACAAATTCTTATTTGTGCAGATATTCTTTTGTTGAGAAATTGTACCTCAAATAAAATTCAACATAATATAAAATGCTTTACAAATATAAGCTTTATTAAAACTGATGAATTTTTCTACAACTGTTGATATTTGAAAAAAAAGTAACGAGTTCAAAATAAACAAAAATTACATTGTTTCATCAATTCACTGATGGAATAAATATATGCTCCCATCAAGGCATATAACTAATATATCAGTTAATGGTACAAGTAAATATTACTATTATATTCTGTATACATTCAAATATTGTGGAAACATTCGAATATATTTTCTGCTTTGCAAATATAATGTTAAGAAACCATCTATAAATTCTTTTCTTTATAT
>JAOUZG010050968.1:7735820-7752199 GCA_026289955.1 Argiope argentata | reverse complement strand
TTTGCCTGCTTTTATATTCTTGAAATATTACAAGCAAAGCAACTAAGAATAATTTTGACACCATATCATCCAACTTAATCTTTAGTGAAGGATTGTCCAATGTAGATTTACTTTTAAATATATGCATCACCATTGTATTCTCTTTAACAGACAATGGAGCATTAAAGATTTGTGAATATGATACATGTGAAGGAATTGGCTCACCTCTTGGAATGATTAAATTATAGATATAGAGTACAAAATCCTTTAATAGAGCCATTATTTTCTCTTTTTCAAAATTTTCAGGAAAATCATACCCTTTTTTGTCATCATGGTAAGTATTGGGTGTACTTACACAATGTCCTAAGAAATCAAAAAGAATATCTGTCATGTAAGGTCGCTTAAAATACTGACTAACAGTTTCTTCTCTCTGGAAAGCATTTGTAAGAAGTTCCTCCTTAGCAATATCCCTTTTTTTATGCATGCACTTATTTTTAGATTGTTGCAAATAATTATTTGCACAGCTATCAAATGACACAACTAAAGATCCAGGCCTCATTTTCTGCTTATGATATACAGGATTCTCTAAGAAAGAAAATGTAGTAGGTTTTTTAATCAAAGCAGAACTGTCAGTTAGAGGCTTAATTTCTATATTATATTTGCTATTTTCCATACTTGAATCATTAAAACTCAAAATAGATGAACCATGAATATCTAAATCTTCAAAATTCCCCACATTTTGTTCCTGTATAGAGTTTGAAGGAGTTTTAGCATCTAAGTTATCATTATTTATGGCATCACTTGCAACTTTCTTTTTGACAGGTGCTGATTCATATTCTTCTTTAATTCTTTTATTGGAAGGGCTATTACTTGCATCATCCTCAGTATTATTAACTGAATTTTTTTTTACCAGGTCTTTTAGTGGAAAAGCCCTTTGATTATACAAAGGATGTTCAAAAAGAAGTGCTTTATCAAAAACCGGTATAGTTTGTCTACCCACTCGCATGGTTGAGGTATTGCTCAACTTTTGAGGTAATACATTAACAGGGTCATCACTAGATATCACATCAATTCTTGTATGAATTGCTTGACTGTTTTTGGACAGAAGAGAGCTTTGCTTAACAGAAAAAGTAGCTTGGTTAAGATTTAAAATATCATTGGCAGAATAGAATTCATTATCATCTACTACAGAATCATACTGTTCATTACTTGATTGATTCTTTAGATTTTTCCTGGTGTGGTAATAATTTGAACCAGAGCTTGCCATTTCAAAAATAGGAGAAGAAATCCTATCTTTGAGACTATCTGCAGAACCAGAAATATAATCTGTACCTTCATCACTAAATAGACAATATTCTGAATTAGCCTCCTTTTGATAATAGTTTTTATTATCACTGCTGCTTGTAATGCTTGTTCTAGATTCTGTATTTTCGTCTTCCCATGACTCTTCTATAAAAGCAGGAAAAGTTTTTTTAATACACATTGACAACCTCCCATAAGTCTTTTGACATTTAAAAATATTTGAATCCATTGAATGGTCAGACACATTGGGAAAATTAGAAGATTCATGTCTATCATGCTTCGAATAATATTTTTGAAATTCTGATTCGGTAGACATTTTACAGCAAGTGAAGGAATTGGAGTACATTAACCCTAAAAAAAAAGGTATAAAAAGAATAAACAAATAGATATCTATAAACTAAATAATAAAAGAAAACTTTCTGGATTCTTATAATAATAAAAGGTACTTCTGTATTAAGTACGGGGCAGCATACAATGATCAGCTATGTCATGCTTATTGTAATGAGTAATTAACCAAAGATCTCATGTTAGTCTATTAACTATATTCACCAAAGGCATACAGTTAATATACAAATGTTGAGCAATTTTAAGAAAAAAACTAAATCACATTTTTAAAAAATTTGAAGCAGTAATTGCCATTAAAAAAGTATTTCAATAAAAATATTTTTTCATAACCAAAAGTTTTGAATAAATTGTAGGGAAATAAAGAAAAAATTACAATATCAAATTAGCAATATCTGTGTATATACAATAATCAAAGAAATTTCACAATGGATAAAAGTTTAGGACAACTTATTTCTTGATTTATAAATAGCATTTGCATTTCCAATACCATTATAAATAGTTATTATGTTATGAAAATGAAATAATTATATCAAGTAAAATGAATAAAAATAATAATAAAAACATTGATTTAGTTAATGCTTTAATCCGTTCTATCGAAATAAATTTATTTCACTCCATTAATATAATGTGCAAGTGATAACTTTGCAATTTTTGGAGCTTTCATATTCTGAGCCAGTCAAAAATTATTATTTTGATTTCTTCTATTTCCATAAATTCATCTAGTTCGCAGAGCCAATCTTCAATAAAATTCTCACAAGTTCAGAATCTATCATACATTATTGCTCTATGTGGCTTCAGTTTATCAACATTGCAAATGTATTATTTACATAAGATAATACTTAAAATAATGGACTAAATAATTTGCTGTTTTGGAGGGGGTCCCCCCCCCACCAAACTTTCTGAAGAAAGGACTTCAGCTATGTTGATTTCAGAATTGCACCTGTCTTTTCATATCAATAAATAGTAGAAACAAGTTCCTATAAAAGTTTAGCACTATGACTTTACACTTTTTTAATATCAGTTCCATTATATTTTTAAATTAATAACCAAGCAAACTGGCAAACTGTTTTAATGAATGATTATATTTTTAACAGTTGTATAATTTTAAAATTCAGGGGATAGCAGAACCTTAGGACCCAACAGTTAAAAGTAAAAACTGCTTATTATCAAGATAAATATGAAACACAAATTATAACCTAAAACAGTTTTATTCTTGCATTGGTCATTTCAGTCTCCTCAGACTACCACTTTTCGGAGATTCTACATCACTAAGCAGTTGGGATATGGACTGGCTGTATGTAGTTTTGGAATTCACCAGGTCCTCCCTTCTTTTTTATTTTAGCTTGAAATTACCCACTGATTATTTGTATATCTGGCACAAGAGGAAACATTATGTTCAGGAAGAACATAATTCACAAATCTTCCATTACCATTCATAATTTAATGTTACTGTCCTCTGATGAAAACAAAAATTGCTTTGATGTTGTTATTGTTTCTAATAGCCCTTGACATGGGCAAGCCAATTTTAAGCCAAGAGTGTCTCTCTTTCTTCAGGTAGTGCCAATTAAGGCTAAGAGAACATCTTGGCTACTCATGCATCAAATTGCTTGCATGAGTTTTCCTTTTTCAAGGGGACACATTCACACATCTCGCAGACAGAACAAAGTAAGAACAACCATGCCCAAACCGGGACCCAAACCCAGGACGCCCAGAGAACAGTGAAGATGCGCTACCCTTGTGTCAGGACATCAGCAAAAGTTGCTTTAAAGTATTTAATTGTTCATCAGTTACCTCTTTCCTACAATATTATGTTATCAACAGTTTTGATGCCCCAAGGCTGCATATAATATAAGTTCACCTGTCTGTGAAATGTAAATATCTCCAATTTTAATTTTTTCTTTCATCCTTATTCTAAAAGTCTAGTCTAAGTTTCTCGCAAATACACTCTGCCACATGTGTTAACTGAGGAAGGTTTTTCAATCCAAGAATGAAGAGTAAATGCAATTTATGTATAAGCATTCCAGAATTTAAAAATACACAACTTTTATCAGTGCATAAATTTACCTACTAATTTATTTAATGTTGCACCGAATATTTAATTCCATGAGACGAGTGGTATTTTGCATGACAAAATCAAGATGCCATATACCATTTATACACTATGAGGAATTGCATACTTATTAACATCTAATACTTTAATAGTTAATGAAAAAAATGTATTTTTAACATTAATAATGTAAATTTTCTTATTTGTTAATTTTCAGTAGTACATTTTTTTAAATTATATTATTTATAGGCATTTATGAAGACCTACATAATATCAGTCAGGGTTGCCACTCAAATGCTGAAATTTTTTTTTTCCTGAACATAGATTCAAGATAAGAGGAACTGTGTGAATAGCACTCATGTTCTACTTATAATGTAATATGGTTTTAAGATGTGGAAAAGCAAGGAAGGACTTAATATTCAAAATATTAAATTAAAAGAAGGTTTATACTTACATAAATAAAAACACACTCAAATTTATTTTTATTACCTAGAATATAGACAAATGTACATATTAAGGGAGAGGGAGGATACATTACCTTTCATGCTCATTAAATATACGTCACACAAAACAACAGATTTGAGAGAGGAGGGAAAAAAAAAACAATTTTATTATGATTATGCAAATCATTTAATGATTACTTAACAAAAAAATATTAAAAAATAATATTACTTTAAAAAATTTATTGACAAAATTTACATTTTTGCCAATTTAAATACATGGACATTAAATTCTAGCATACTTTTTAGTCATCAGTTTCATTGAACTGATGGACCTAATTCATAATGTACAACATTTTTGTGCGGCATATCATACAATTATTTTAGCTATTTCACTTTCTATGAATATATGTGAAAATATTTCTTATATATCACTGTATCCATTAAAGGAGGAACAAAAGTTTTAACATCCATAAAAATACTTTGAATAATCGTTCTTGAATTAAAAAAATTCAAAATTGATTTATTTTCACACATCAAATCCATCATCAATGATGAATTGGCACACAGATTTGTAGGTTTTCTTCTTTTGGCTTGTAAGTCTGTTTTCCCATATTACTTCCGTTTAATATCTTTTTACAAAGTGATTAGTGTGCAATAAATGAATTTTGTAGCAAAATCAGGACTGATTTTTTTATGCACCCAATTGGTTTAAATATGGATTTTGAGCAGCTCATTGTTTTAAAAAATTCTCTAATTTATTATGAATATGCTAATAGTTTTCTAAAATAATAAACTATTCAATAACTGCTTTAGCATATTTATTGTTAATCCCGTCAGAGTAATACACTCTATTCTTTAATAGAGTTACAAAAGTCTCATGTATGCTCATTAGCTATAACTTGGGAATATCAGGAGAAAAAAACTATTATCACACATATCATAATGGAATGACCTATACAGAAATATAGCAGAGAGAGAAGCACCAAGTATCCACTTAACACAATCCTAAATGGCACTGTTTCAGTTTTAGAAGCTATGACTATTATCTTTTATTCTAGAAATCTTTAAAGATCGACAGTTTTTAATATGGGGGGAATATTAACTGTGTTTCCCCAGTGGCATAGCAACCTCGCTTAATTGAGTAAAAATATTATAGAATACAAAATTGAAAACATTAAAAAGTATAGCCAATACGATATTTCGTGCTTATAATAATTATTGCTAAAATATAATAAATAATCATTTTATTTCATGAATAATAATAGCTTCTTTTATCCTGATATTTTTATAATTAGTGAACAATCTTTAATTGAATATTATCTCTTATATTTATTAGAAGTGTATGAAACTTATCCTGAATCAAGCCTTGCACTCCAATATAGTCTGTGAGTAACCACGATGAAAATAAATACATCAAATAAATTAGGTTTTGAATATTCAACTCAATTAAAATAAATGGCTATTTTTTTATCTACCAATAAATCCTTTATTTTTTAAAATGTAAATGCAAGAAAAATTTTCAACTAGAATAGTTGCTCTAACAACATCACAAACCAGCGTCATTGCTCTCCCAAGTCTTTGCTCTAACAACATCACAAACCAGCGATAAAACTGTAGTTGCTATTCATAGGAATATAGTCGTAACAAACAACACTTAAATTACATTAAAGGAGAAAAACAATGCTAAAAAGTTATGCCATAAAAAAATGCTATTTGATTCTTTTTATCAACTACATTAAAAAGTAAATAATTTACTGATGATGGATTTGAATACTATGAATAAAAATTGAAATCTCATGTAGATATTAAATATTACACAGTTACACTCTGTATGAAGAAAAACACTATAAGAAGCATTATTGTATAACATCATTACGCTTAAACTCTCTCTCTCTCTCTCTATATATATATATAATATATCAGTCAGGCACTCTCATCTCCAGATACAAGATGGCTACTGAAAAAAAAAAAAATTCCCTGGCCCATGGCTATTAATTTTATTTGTTTCCTGGCCTTCTTTCTACTTAAAATCACTATAAATGTACAATATACATTATTCAAAAACCCTTTAAAGAGTTATTTAAATATCTTTAAGAAATTTAATTTTTAAATCATGGATTACTCATTCTAAAAAAAAGCCATTAAACCATCATATTACATTTCTTAAATGGACAAAATAGTAGTTATTTTAACAAAATACTTTGCTTCTAAAGATGTATAAGAATTTCAAGAAACCTTAAAAATTCTCTTTCCAGTAAAAGTTAATTTATTTTAATATTAAAGGTCATGAACATTGTTCAAAATCTAGATATATTTCATTTTCTTTTCAAAAGTATGATAATTCATGTTGCAGCCTAAATATAAAATTAGTATAATTATGTGCAGCTAATATATACTTTAGCACAAGTCTAAAATAGCCGGGGGAGGTGAAAAATCTACCAAAATATTTTTTCAAATCTTTTTTCTTTGACAAATCCTAGTAATTTATTTGCTCTACACAAAAATTATGCCTTTATAAATTAATAATTTTTTTAAAAAATTACTTTTAATGTTATAAAAAAGATAAGAATTTAGTAATGAGTAAAAGAAAATTTGCCAAATACAACTAAAATGCATAAAATTAAAAATAATAATCAATTCTTAGCTTTAAAATTGAAATATCAACTATTATCACATTAATAAAAAAGTTTTTAAAGTTCTTTCTGTAAAATTTTGTGCTTTGATTTCTTTCTTAAATCAAACTCTTTATGATCTCTCCGCCTCAAGAAAGGTTATTTATTGACTTTTTTCTCTAATATCAATTCAAAATTTTAGTGAATTTGCTAGTTAAAAAATATATTTAAAGAAATCTCAAAAGCAATCACGTCACTTCAGCAGTTACAAGACCATATGATGGTGATCTCCCAAACTTTCAACAAACGCATTTATCTAAAAAATTCTTGGGCGGCAAGTAATCTGTAGTAACACAATTTCGGTTAGGACTTCTTAAAGCTGTTCATTATAATGAATATTTAGAAAATAACGAAACTTATACAATGATTATTCCTAGATATACAATTAAAAAAGAAAAACCAGTTTCTCTTCGTTTGCTGAAAATGCAATCGATTGCAATAATTAATTTCGATATTATAATAAAGTGAAGGGAATAGAAATATATATCTAGATATAATTTAAAAATCCGTTCTATGAATATACAAACATTACTTCCATGTAATTATGTTTTCGGCTTACTTTATTTGAGCTCCAAGCACAAAATATTCAGTGAAGAATCACTAAGAAAAATGAAGCACCCGCAGCATCCATAGGATATTTTCCTTTGTGGAAGACTTTATTCTTTCATGGTTCCAGTTAATAAATGTCAAAGTATTTGACAGCTTAATCAGAATGGTTTTTTTTAGCGATGCATAATCTACCTTTATTTGAATAATAAATAATTTTGCTATCGTTATTTTTAAATATTTGCTCCAAATATCTATTATTTCAATCATATTATTAATTAAAAATATTAGTTAGTATTAAATATAAAATTTGTTAATTGTAAATAATACTTAATTTACTAATTTAAGTAAAGTGTATTTGAATTAATTTGTCAATTTCAGTTTACTTTTTGAATTTGATTATTTTCAAAAATGTTTATTTAATTTATTCATTGGAGTAGAACATTTTCTGAAAAAGTTGAACAAAAAATTTCATTTCTTTAAAATATTTGCTTTAGTTCAAATTTCTACCGATAGATGGCGCCAAAGAAGTAGAAAAAGGAAAGCTCTTCCCTTATATAACCGGCGAGATATATGATATAGTTTTTTTTTCCATAGCTCTTAATAGACACCTTAAATCTCTTGAAGACTGGTTCTCGAAGTGGGAAATAGTCATTAATGCAACGAAAACTAAAGCCATGTATTTTTCTAGGAGTAATTGCTTAATTAAATTCCCCCTCTCATAATTAAAAATCAAACTATCCCGTGGTCTAAGGAATGTAAATACTTAGGAGTCATATTGGACACAAAATTAACTTGGCAACCCCATTTCTTTTACTTAGCAAAAAATTTCGAGACCTAACTCGTAAATTCTATCCCTTACTCTCTCGAGACTCCAAAATGACTAGGAAAAATAAAATACTTATTTACACCGCCTATTTGCGTCCAGTAATAACATATGCCTGTCCAGTTTGGGGTTATGCTCCTAAAACCAATTTTAAAATTATTAATAGACTGCAAAATAACTTATTTAGAAAAATCTGTAGCATGCACTGGTTCATGAAAAATAGGTATATGTACAGGGCCTTAGACTTCCCCCCCCCTTATTAAATTTATTCAAAAACTAGCAACTAAGTTCTATGATAATCTCTACAATATTAATAACGAAGCAATTTTAAATATCCCTAACTACACCCCTGACCACAAAATTAGGAGACCTAGAAATATCCTCCTTGATTAAATTTCCCTGCCTTTTTCTGTACATCCATTTTTAAATTGTTATAACTTTTAAAATCTAAAAATCATCACAAAGGAGCCATAACCCCACGCCCCCACCCTTCAACAACCAATAGCTATGCATCCTGACACTCGCCACCTCACCTTCCCCACCACTATATAAAGACTTCCCAGGCTCCATCGACGCCACTCCAGCGCTCATCGCAGAGGCAACGGACTCTACTGATCGCCAGGCTGCTCTGATCTACCATGACAGGGGATAAGCTCCTGACGGAGCTAGGTGCCCCGGGAAACCATCACTTACGCATATAGATTTTTTTTCCGTCTTCAGCCATGGAGGAAGACGAATGTCTGTCGACTCCTACTCTAGCAAGGGTTCTTCAAAGCGTTCTTATACGAATAATGACCTTCTCCCTAACGCTTTTGAACAAGAGATTAGAATAAATTCCAACTCTCTCCACTCATACTCTAAATCATTAAAAGAGGCGATGCTGTTCGCGGATGAGTACAGGAAGAAACTTGGAAAAGAGAAAACTGGAAACCCCTCCTACATTGAATATAAAGGATGGATTGAAGAGTACGAAAATAGAATCATGTCTTACCAAGAAAAAATTAAAAACGCAAAACCATGCATTAAAAGAAACTGCTACAAACACGATGGAAATAACAACCTCTGCAAATTCATCCAAACAAACGATAAAATCATTAATCAACAACTAGTAATACTGAGATCTTTTGGGGAGACATTAAATCAAATGAAGGAAAACAAACTAGAACATACTGTCCAATATCTTGAAGACTTGGCAAAGTATAAAGAAATTCAATCATAAATTGAAAAAATTGAAGAACAGCTCAAGGAAGTTGGACCATGCCCCTTACAGAACTGCAATATGCATACAACCCCTCTGGAAGACGAAACTGACATGGAGACCGAGCAGTTCCAAGTAGTTGATAAAAAGCACGCCGGCAAGAGGAAGAACTCAACCGACAGCAATGAAATAATTATCCAAAACAAATTTCAAGCCCTTGAAGAGGAAAACAACAATGAAGTTAAAGTAATTCCCCCTCTACATTTAAAGATGACAGAGAATTATAACCTAACACTCCAAGAGATGGGAAGGAAGTTCCCTGAGACTGTCAACGTCTATGTTAATGGATATATTAGAATCTCCCCCAAAAGTGGCTCGGATAGAGAAGGTATAATGACACTACTAAAAGCAAACAAAAAAGAATTTATAGTTTCAGAAGATCCACTGGATAGACCACTCAAAATTATCTTAAAAGGACTCTCGGGAAACTTTGAAAAAGGCGAAATTAAAAGAGAACTAGAAGAAATGAATTTCCAAATCATTAGGGTATCTGAACTAAAAAATTTCCACACAAAAACTCTCCATCCCATCTTCCTGGTAGAAGTTAAGAAAACTGAAAATTACAAAAACATCTACAATATCAAATCCATTGGCTATATACGGATTAAAGTTGAATCCTATAGAAGACAAAACAAAGCAACAATGTGCTTCAACTGTGCCGGGTTTTTCCATAGCGCGCGGAGCTGCAATTGCAGACCGCGTTGCATGATATGTAACGAAAATCACACCACCCAAAGCTGTCTCATCAAGGAATAAATTCCTGATCCTTTTTGTATCAACTGCAAAGAAAATGGACAACTTGCCACGTGGAGGAGGTGTAAAAATTTCCCTTCAACTAAAAGATTCCCCACCCAGAGAAAATCTTTCGCCGAAGCAGTGAGAGAAAAAGTGAAAATCCGGAAATATCCGAAGAAAAACAAGCTCAAACTCAGACAAAGAAAGTGACTCCCGAACCCAAATCGAATGAGAAATTGGAAATAAATGCATTCAGAGGAACCATGGAAGCCCTCCGAGAATTAAAAGCATTCCTAAAAGAATTCCCTGAACTTATTAATCTAGCAAGAATCCTCAGAAAAACCCCTGACAGAGAAGAAACTCCTACTCATCAATGCTCTTCTCGCCTAAGTCCAAAATCTTTCAAAGTCTGATATCTCTTACTTCTGATTGGCCAGCGAAATACAACAGTTTATCCCAGATTTTTGCATCAGCATCATCACCCAAGCTCAAAACGACACCTCTCTCCAGCCACCACCCCTGCTGTTATCTAATTGGTCCAGAAAGCCTCCCTCCTCTCCTACACCCTCTGTCTTGTTTCCATCGACTTTGCCACTTCTCTCTCTCGTCATTCCATCAGACGTTTCAGCCACAGCACCATGCATCTCAGCAGTCCAGGTCAGCTACGTTTCAAGGTCTTTTCAAGCAATTAGCCAAGCTCGGAGGTAGCTTGGCAACGGGCCGGTACTGCAATAACCTTCTATGTATCAATCGATATAGATTATTTTACACTTTAACGGACACGATCAGTTATTTCATGTAATAACTAGGTATTCTAAACAATAACGGATTTCATACTTTAACGGTAACACATACATGGCCGTCATTTCCAGAAAGTCAAAACTTCCGACAGTAAACAATTGCTGACAGCAACTGCCTGGCTGAAAAGCTGACTTGACTCTGAAAAAGCTGACTTGACTTTCAGCTGAAAAGCTGACTTGACTCACAGAGAAAAATATCCTTCTCTGTGACTTGACTCTTCGTAATGAATGACGCAAAACTTACGTGTACCAATAACAATGGATGGTTGATAATACAACAGGTTTGTTAAGTACAGAAATTTTTCTCTTGGGGAAAAGCATAGGAAATTTCTATCTTTTGGAAAAACGTTAGATTTTTCTGTCCACGTGATCTCAATGTAAAATTCCCGGGCTGTATAGTTACAGTTCAAATGCTACATATATTTATTTGAGATTAAAAAGTGGATATTATTGATATATAAGACGCCTTATGAAGCTGAATGTAGTGTTAGATATTAATAAAATTTTATATGATATTATTTATATAATAAGTCTGCTGGAAAAATAATTAATTGCATAAACACAATACTAATCGAATTAAAAATGTAACTTATAAAACATTACTTTTCTTGTAAATACTTTGATTTATATATGAGACGTAAGTTATTTTAATTATTTTTCGTCTTTTTTTATCACTTTTATCCATTAAATTAATTAACAGTTTTCATTTGCTGGATTCTTTTACACAGTTATAACATATTCCTTTTATTACCCTATGTATGCTAAACGATTGATGCAGAAATTTATTTTAATGTAACAATTCAGAGAAAAATAAAGTTTTAGGAACTGTTTTTACTCACATATTAATAGGTGAGTTTTTGAATAAGCACTTAAAAAAAATTCTACCTTTCTGTTAATACCCAAGGAAAGTCAGGTTTCTATCGCAAGTTTAACAGATACATGACATATGAATGAAGAATGTGGTCAAACAATATAATTCGTTTGAATTTAATTGCAACAACATACATAGTATATATTATTTATAATACATTACATGTTTTTAAAAATGAACTGAAAAGAAAAGTGTATATAATGTTGTACAATAACTGGGTAATTACTAACAATAAAACCTATTTTGGTATGCTATTTGATACGGTTATATACATTGAATGTAAAGTTTTAAAAAAATAGCATATGAACCTTTTATAACCTTTTTGATTTAAAAAAAAATCAAGAAGTTTAAACGGAAAAAGCAAGCAATACTACAATGCTTCTCATATAAAATATCTAATTTAAATACCAACTCATGTTAACTTCATTGAATAATAAGGTATTTGTCAATTTTTTAAACAATAGTTTTAATTAAGAGTTAGCTCCAATTAAAAATTAATGAGCCAATAGTAGAAACTAAAATTAAAAAAATTACTTTTTTTGAAATTTTAAGTTATAATCTAATCTGAAGTTTAAGTTATAAATATTAATCTGAAGTAGATTTGAAATTCTCAGATGAATTGCCCTAACAATTTGTTTCTATGCTTTTTATTTCTCATTTATAAATATTTGTAATTTTTTTTTCTGTTTATTGCTTCCTTGTAGGAAATTTTCCTCTTTTCTTTAACAAGTTTTTATTTATTTTATTTTGTCTTTAAATTTCATTGAGGTAGCTTCCAATTATATGGCATAAAAACAAGTTTAGTTTTTTTTGGATTTAAATTTTTTTAAAAAACTGTAAATGAAATTGCAGAAAGTTATTTCAGTTACAATAAATGTAACAGGTGTGTTTAAAGGAAACAAAAAACCATTTCAACTATAATGATATGCAAATTCTCCCATATAATAGTGGAATTATCTCCAATTCTTTCTACAATATTTTACTTTCTAAAACCTTTTTTTTCCTTTAGTGATCAAGATCTATCTTTAGATGAATACCATATAATATTATTTGCTGCTGAACTTCATAAATGTAAGCTGTACCGTCAGCCTTATAAGCCAGATAATATCCTTCGAGCTGAAAGGTCCCTTTTGCTTGATTGGTATATTACTCGGCTACAGGCCCAAACGTCGCAGGTTCGTACCGCGACCTTCACTCTCTACATTGGTCACCTTGACAACGCAACCTTCCGCAAACTCATGGCGCCATCTACCAGCCAACAAAGCCGTCGCTAACTCAACGCATCAAAGCCGTCTCTTAAGCCATTGCTAACTCGACGCACCAACGAACTCGCATGCTCGCCATACGCTTGGCGCTTTCAAAATCGTTCGTCTCTCGTCCGACTCACTGGTAGGGGTGCACTGTAGCGTCAGCCTTATAAGCCAGATAATATCCTTTTAGCTGAAGGGTCCCTTTCGCTTGATTGGTATATTACTCGGCTACAGGCCCAAACGACGCAGGTTCGTACCGCGACCTTCACTTGCTACAAAGCTAAGCCATTAAGCATATCAGATGATTTTGAATCATTTCCTTGAATTATTGAAGTTGAAATTTCTGAATCAGAATGATTTGAACCAGTACCAGATTCTTTCCTTCATTTAATATTGTGTCAAGAGAGCGAACGTCGCTGGAAGCGTAGAGGGGAGAGCGATTGGCGACGGCGTCAAAGAGCTTGGCGCCAGCTGGGTTGGTTTGGCGAAAGGAATAGTCTGGCAGCCGCTGGATCCCTCTCGGTGATTTCCGAAGGTTCTTTTCTCCCTCTCCCGGCTATATAAGGGACGGGCTGCCTTATTCGGCAGTTTTTCCTCTCTCGGGAGAGAAGCGTCTCGCTAGACTAGCGGATTAGTGAGCTGTGTTTGCGTTTGCTGTTAACGCTGTGTTATTGAGCTCGCTGTGATTTACTGTTTGCTGTGCTATACGATAGCTGTTTTGCAGACTGTGTTTATTGTGCGTAAGACTTGCATTTACGCTGTAAGTGACTGATTATTGCTGGATTGTGTTTATCTGAAGTTTTACTTTATCAAGTCATCCTGTAAATACCTGTAAATAAATTTGTTTGTGCTGTCCTCAAATAAAGTTCATTAAATCCGAACCCTCTACGCTAAAAACGTAACAGTATTATTGTGAATTAGCTTTTCTTGAACTTTTTATAAAAGCCTTTGAAAGCTGTTCTAATTAGATAGTTTTTAAGTTATTAAATTACCAATTGAAAAGATGAATTTTTGATCATTTGACACAAATCTGATGAAAGCAGATGATTGACTTTATAATTTTAATATCAGAAAAGTAAGAAAAAATGCTTTATCATCACATTTAAGTTGTAGAATATTTTATTCTACATCCTGATAAATATTTTTAATAGTTCGATCAAAAATTTTATTAACCTCATATAATATATTTCTAATTTTATAAGTTATGGCATAAGATTTTGCTATTTACTGAAGCTTCGAGTAAATACAAAAGCCTACAAAGGTGTTTATCTATCCCATCCCATATCACCAGCTGTACAGTAATTAAACTTGTATCATAAAAAATTATTTCTTCTTTCAAATGGCATATGAATCATTTTTATATGCTAATTATTTCTATAATTGCGAGAAACTGGATAAAATATTCCATCATTTTGTTATTTTACAAAATATTTCAAAGATTAATTTTGAAAATTGAAATTAGCATAGTTGAACTAAAATATGTTGTGTAAATTTCGTATTGCTAGAGTGCACTGCTTAAGAAGAGTTTTTGTGAGACAAATGCATGCATTTTCTGCTTTAAATGTGGCAGAGAGGCTTTAAATGTGTGGATTAGAGTTATTGATCAGAATTTATTTTTTCAAATATGCATATATATGTTTTAATTTGAATAAAAGATTGCTATATTTATTTCAGACATACTCTAATCATTTAAGGAATATTTGCAAAAGTCCTATTTTAAGAAATATCATGAATGGACATTTGGCTCAGATCTGATAACCAGGCATTCGGGAAATATAGATGCTTATTGTCTGAAGATCCTATCCCTATAAAAGGAAAATAAATTTTATCTTTATTTTGCATTAGTTGCATTTTTCTTCATTACAAACTACATTTAATTTTGTTCAAATCCTTTGAAATAGTATTATTAGTTGTTTAATTTCTAGTTCATATTACTTTTAGTTTTGAAATCAATATTAGAACTTTAAATGTGGACATTTTTTTTTATTTTATGAATTATTTATGTGCACATTTTATCTCAATACCTTTTTCTTCTTGAAATATTTCAAATTCATTGTGATTTAACCACTTTATTTAATTGGTGGAAAATCCGCATTTTTGTCGAATTGTAGTCTACCAAGCAAAGCAATTACACAACTTTGTTGATCCTAGTATAACAGTGTATTTTTGTTTGAATATAATTTGATGGTTCCGCCCCCCCCTTCGTTTTCTTGTAATTTGAAGTTATAATTTTATTTCCTTTCTTTATAAAAATTAATCAAAATAAGAGTAACTCGTGTTACAATGAAAATTATAAATTAAATATCACTATGAAAATTGTAGGTGCAAGCATATCATTCAACTCTTCAATTATGATATTTTAACCTCTAAATTAACTGATTAGTTACTGAAATTCATATGTGATATCTTATAGAAAATGATAAATGGGTTTATATTGGAAAAAAGTTAGAAAAAATATCAATATGAAGTGGTAATTTTCATGATCAAAATTAAAAACTAATCCCCCCCTCTTTTTTTTATTAGAATATCACTACAGCTATATTGCAGTCTGCTGCGTATCTTTTAATTTTTATTTGGACAGTAAATGTTTATGACTGAAACTAAAATAACAGTTTTCATGCTTTGAAATCAAAGTGCTAATTTATTGTTAATTAAATTTTAATATCATATTTGCTAACAAAAATTATAAACCAAAGAATCTCATTCTAGTGCTTTAGATTTCTAAAACATTAATAAGAATTTGATTATTTTAAAATTAAACATGTAAAATTAATTCATATTAATTGTTTGAAGATACAGTATGATGATGATGATGATGTGTCCGCTTTACAACGGAAAAAAAGGGTGCAGTAGCTTTTGGGGGTATGGACCCCTGAGCACCCGATGGCAGAAGTCTGACTTCTAGTCCATATGATATATGACACGCTTATCATATTCGTTTGCACAGCTCCTTTGTACAGGAGAGCACATTCACTCACCTCACAAATAGAACACAGAAGAACAACCATGCCAAGTCAGGACTCGAGCACGGGACGCCCAGATCACGAGGAAGACGCGCTACCCCTGTGCTTGGATGCCGGCTCAAATATAGAGTATAAATGTAGAAATGAGTTTGTTTATCATACAGGAACATAGCTGCTGTATTTATATAATATATATATATACACTGAAGAGACAAAAGTCATGGGATGACTGTTAGTATCGTATCGGTCCTCCTTTTACCCGGCGAAGTGCAACAACTCGACGTGTCATGGAGTCCAAAAGTCGTTGGAAGTCCTCTGCAGGAATATTGAGCCATGCTGTCT
>JAOUZG010050968.1:7713322-7728928 GCA_026289955.1 Argiope argentata | reverse complement strand
CACACACACACACACACACACACACACACACACACACACACACACACTGAATTTAGTGTCATAGGCAATAAGCACGTTCCTGATTTTTAATTCTTAAACCCGCTTACAGTGCATTGCTATAACAGCAAACATCCTTTATGCTGTAAGAATTGCTGGAATTAGCAGCTATCTGTATGATTAGTGAACAATAATTTTAGCCTTTATGAGTCAGTGCAAAACAAACTGTTGATAAAGATTCGCATTAAATGAGTGTTGTGTTTTTTAACAATGTGTCGTATAAAGTCTTTTCATTTGATTTACATAACTGATAATGAAATTTTATTTATACTCATAGTAATTACAAATAATTGACATATGCGAAATCATTAAAGAATTTATAGAAATTATAAACCACTAATTAGACAGTGATAAAATTCTATGAGTTTGTGGGCTATACGTCTGTCATTGTCAGTACTTGATTTTAAGACAGTATTAACCAGATATTATTTGAATTTAAAATAGGGTTTATTAAATGGCATGTTTTAAAGAATAATAATTTTAATAGCACTAGAAATACTTGTGTTAAAAGGCTAAATAAATATGACCATTCATTTTATAGAATTTAATTAAAAAATTTTCCATTCATTGATGGATACATATTGTTTTTACTTAAGTTAGCATTTATCTAAAAATAAATGAAATAAAAATTAAATTAAAATTATTAAATACAATTATAATTAAAATAATTAAATACAGTTATAGGTAAAATATTTTTTATTAATTAAAAACTAACTTTCCCGCCAAAAATCTTAATTTCTCCACCACCAAATGAGAAAGGTTTCGATTTTTTTTTTTCGCACTCGAATGAGGTTAGGCTGAACATATTTTCGACCAATTATTTCAAACTATTTTGTTTATTTTCTTAGTGTTTGATGTATTTAAAACTAAACATTGTTAATTAATTGATCCTTCGGATTCCTTATGAAGTACTTTTGAATTAAAATAAAACATAATAAAGGAAATTAAAAATTTCCATCCTGTATTGCGTTACTCCAACTGATGTAAAAAATTCACGCATTGCGTTGCATCAATTGGAGCTGAAATTCACGCACGCGCAATATTTGTTTACTCACAGTATTGATTTGGTTTTTATTTGGTTTTGACCGAATCAAAACTATAGGCTTGATTTGGTTTTAACCAGACTAATCAGAAAAATGTTTTTGAATAATTGTTTTGCTGTTTTATTTCAGGTACACACTGTAAATAAATTGTTTTTATGTTAGTTGGGTAGGTTCAACTTTGATATACAAACATTTGGTGCTTTGCGAGATTGGTAATTTCTCGTTAGCTCTTTGTTTGGGATTACATTGCCTTCCTTTTTTTATTATGTTATTACAATTCGATCTTTCCTGTTCATTTCTTTTTTTCCCCGTGCTGTACATATTCCTTCTGCCGACTTTCATTATTTTCAATTAAATCTTTTTGAATGCATTCCATATTACTGCTTTTATTGTTGTTGTTTTTTTTGTATATTTGTGTTAATTTGCTGCAACGTTCATCGAAACTTTACTATTGGAAATGCTATTGATGTCGTTCGCATCACATTTGGCCATTTCGCTAAAATCTGGCGACAAACTATTATTATTATTATTTGCGAAAATGACTGTACATCAAAGCTGTGTCGTTGCATATTTTTGTAATTAAATTTGTGTTAGCTATATATTTTTCATCTATGCTTATAATGTAGTGGTATATTTCCGTTAACAAATAATGTAGAATTCCACCAAATTTCTTTGCCGATTATCCGTTTGCGCCAGGCAAACGGAAAAATACTCTTATAGCTTTAAGTACATAGTTTTAAAGTAATTTTTCCCCTCGCATATCAGGTTAGACGTAACATGTTTTCGACCGGTTATTCCAAACTAGGCTGTTTATTTTCATAGTGTTTGCTACTTTAAAATTAAACAATGTTAATGAATCGATCTTTCGATTCCCTCTGAGATACTTTTGAATAAAAATAAAACAGAATAATTGAAATTAAAAATTTCTAATCTGCATTGCGTTACCTCAACTGGCGTTTAAAACGCATATTTTTTCGTTGCTCCAATTGGCTATGAAAATTTAGGCATGCATACGGTTTGATAGCATTTTACATTGTGATTAGACTGTCAGTTCACACATATACACATCAAAATTTCAACACGTAAGAAGTCGCGGGTAAAAGCTAGTATAACAGTATTTTTAAGTACGAAATGATGATTTATTTTGCAAATCTAACAATCTGCATATGAAATTGAGGCAGAATAAAACAGTATTTTGAAAATTATATAATCTATAATTGTCTTTTTAATATATGCATTTTAAAGAACGTCTAAAAGTTTTGAATTCTTGGTAAATACAAATAAAACGGAACATTTTCTGTAATTTAATTTGTATAATGAATTATAAATTTCAAAAAAAAAAAACCCTCAGAAAGAAAAGATTGCACTGGATAAACAAATAACAATAATATTTTATTATTATTATTATTTTGGTGAGAAGAGGAGGGCGCTTTATAATCATGGAAAGATTTGGTATTGTCATTGATTTTATATGTTTGGGATCAGCAATTTTTTTTAGCTACAGATAAGGAGAGACCTTTAATTTGTTGCCTAACATCATACAAATAATGACCTTGATTTTGAGCCTACTGAGTTTCTATAGCAGGAATTTGAAGCTTTCCCACCTTAACAAGCGATTTATAGTCATAACAGGTTATGACTAATGTAGGAAAATTAGCTAGTTTGGTGTAATGCCAAATCTACTGCGCTTAATTCAATACAGGGTTACTTTGTTGAGGATGAACTTTTCGAGTTTTATTTTCTTTTAATTTTATTAAAAGTGCCTGGGTAATATTTGCTCGCATCTTTAACTCTAAAAAACTGGCTATCTTTTTCTTATTCCAATTCTAAAGAGAGCAGTATAGTATAAAAAAATTTTGATGTTGCAATTATTTTAGATATAAGAAATTTTAGGGTTGCTAGGTCTTAATTTATGTAATAAATACACTAGAAATAAGTAATAAATAAATTCACTATGTAATAAATACACTAGAAATAAATAATAAATAATTTCTCTTGAATTGGGCTCTGTAATAGATTCAAATTTCCCCTTTTCCCACTTTATATACACATTTTGAATGTGGTTCTCTTCAAATTCTGAAGGAAAAAAAAAGATTCAAATTACAACAGAGCAAGCGTACATGAAATAAAATAAAAAAACTTCTAAAAATCAAATGTTTGGTTAAGTAATCATCATAGAAATGCTTTTAAGTAACGATGTTCAAGAAATTTGTTGAAAGTGATGGGTGCTAAAATTTTGAAATTGAGACTAAGAATTTCATTCAAAACAAGCGAAGGGATAAATTTTTGAAAATTTTAAATTACATCGGCTCTTTAAAAAATTATAGTAACACTATAACTATGAATAATTAATTCACTAATGTAAATGGTAAGTTTTTAGTATAGGAATTTCCTGAATTATGGAGCATTTAGAGCTTGCATTTCCTTTCGATTTCCGATTTAGAAAAATTGTATCTGGAAATTATTGCAACGGTTTGTGGATTGAGAGATAGGCTGGCCGGTCCCTATTTATTCAATTTTGTGAGTAACGAGACACGTTCCGTCTTCTGCATTTAACGAACTAGTGACGATATGGATGTTCCACCTAATTTTCCTGGAAATACATGAAGTTGAATGAAGTTACAATTACTACTGTTATTTCAGATACTTTTAAATATCAGATTTAAGAAAAATTATTCCCCATCTATCAGGGGTTTTGGAAGCAAATGAGAAACTTTGGAAAATTACCAATCCATCTCATGAAGATTTTTAAAAAATCATCGATGAACAAGATTCGCAAGCAATTCAAAGTTCTTAATCGATTCTGCTACTTCCTTTTCCTTTTTATATTCAATGATCTGCAACATCTTCAATTAGTAGGTGCAGATTATACGGAGTAAAGCCGTGAGATTATGGATGAATTACCTGAGGAACTGGAACCTGAATATGATAGACGCCTTTTACCATGTTTTACTAAGGATATTCTTACAGCAAGCGCTGAAGAGCTTATGCACGAATTCAAAAATAGAATAGCTATTCCACAGCTGAAAGGCCGTGAATTATTATGCATTGATATGATTCGAAGTTTTCTGCAATTTGTAAATGATTTTACAGATTACTCTCAATTACATACTGTAATTATAAAGCATGATAAATAAACAATATATTTATATTGTTCTTCCAAAATTTTTCAATTAGTTAAATAATTTTACAAGAGGTGACGTTATCATATTGCCATTAAAAATAAATTATCCAAAACATTAAAAGCAAAGTTAACAGACAATCAATGTGTCAAAATCCTTTAGAATTTATTTTTTGCTCACGTTTTACAATAATATTCCCTGGAAAGTCTACAATTACTCTCCTTTGCTTCTACTCTATTTTGAACTTGCTCATGAAGTCCTCTTCATCACTGCTGCTGCTTTTATCTTCATACATTTGTGAACGTCTGATACCGGTGTCTTCTTCACTGTTGCTATCAGTGTCATCTACACTGCTGTAGAGATCTTGACTGTCGCTGCTGTCTTCACTGCTGCTAGCAATATTAATCACACTTCTGTAGCTCTCTTGACTAAAAGGGTTACTGCAGGAGCATCCTTCCTTGCAATTGAACTCTTGTCTCTCCTCTCTGATGCCGCAATCCGTGCTGTTTTTACAATTGCACTCTTTGGAATCGCAGGTACATTCTAAATGTATCTTTTTTTGACCTGCTGCAAATAAAAAGAAATAACTTTTAAAATAATCATTATAAACTGCGAAAATTTTTAAAAAAATGCATTTCGTGACTCATTTGCAACAAAAATCGCGTTTTTCCATCTTGTGGGATTATTAACATACACAACAGACAAAAATTGCTTTATGAATAAAATTCAAATACCTGTAGTTAGAATAAATTGCTTGCTTTTCCATATAATTATTGAAGTTGGCGAATCTCCTGATTCATTGACCGTAATTGACCACACTTGCTTACTGTTAATGTATGAATAAGATTTTATATCAAAATGGTTATATATGTTTTCGAAATCTGTGTGTTTATGAAAACTTAATTTCTGGGACTTTATCTGAAGCCTCAAACCTTTCCGTTACCTTACCTTTCAGATGAAATGAATATTATTTAAACTACGCACTATTAGTTTTGTTAGATGCTGCTCTTCTATAGGGATCATGCATTTATAATTCCCAAACCTAAAATAAATCTTTACTGATGATAAACTTATTTTCTTCGACAATTGTATTTGATTTGGAAGCATTAGATTTGTTACTAACACTTTTTGACTTTTTCTCCAATCGAAACTTTTTTCCGTCGTGTATAGCTTTAAAAATTGCAACTTAGTCTTGCCATTTATTTCTTCCAATGTTCCGTAGGTAATATCTTGTGACTTGCAATGGTCCGTGGGTAACATCTTGTAACAGAAGAGGATAATTAAGAGATTTTCAAATAAATAAATAAATAAAAATAAACTAAAAATTGGATTGTTTTCATGAATTGATAAAGAATAAAAGCTTTAAAAAACCCAATAGCTGCTTTTTCAAAATCAGGTTTTATACACACACACATTATATTAAGTATTATAACGAAAATGACCGGGTTAGCTTGTTGTGGGAGTATGGCGTGAAGACACAATCAGCAGGCCTCAGTAGAAAACAGCAACGGCGTTTATTTGACTCGAAGGCACTAACACAAAGTCGACGAATACACAGACGACAAATTTGTACAGCCGAGACGAACACAGGACAGCAGACAGTAGCCCACAAGTAGTAATTGACCATAGCACATAAAGCAGCCAGACATAATCCAGCAGGAGAGGGGATCCTCGGAGTTTCGCTGTACAGTCTCTCCAAACGACTGAAGTTCTCACTGTCTCCACGTTTTAGCTGCTGATTCACGATCTCATGACCGGCTACTCCACACACTGCACAACGCTTCTTCCACAGTCAACAACAGGACTCAGCAAGAAGCAGTTCAGCAATCGCTTGAGCTCCCCACAAAGTTGGCACTCCGCCGTTGCTTCGTTATCCTCTCAAAGAATTGTTACTTGTCGTCTACTCCAACTCCGCTTCAGGTTCAAATTAACTCATTCTGCAGCCATTAAGAGTTCATTTAACGAGGAACCTAGCCCCGGCAGGGGCTTATCCTCTAGCTTAGTAGAAGTTGACGTTAGCGCTGTTAGTGAAGAACTGCCATGGACTGCAAGGAGACCTGGGAATCCCGTGAGGGGTGAAGGTGAAGAGAGGGTGAGAAGCTGAAATGCTATTGGCTGGTTACAAATCCTATATAATGCTTGGCGAGAAATTTTGAACTTCAGTTTATGGGTTAGCTGGTTTACAAATAGAGTTGAATAGGATTAGGAACTTAGCAGTGGCATCATTATTGTTTTTCATAATCTTTATCAGCTTTAATTAGGTTAGGAAACAGTTGGAACAGATTTTTGATCTCGTTAAGGGCTTCTATCATGTCTTTTAATTCGTCAGTAGGGGGGATATTATCCTGGGCATTTTCATTCCGGGGAATGATATCTTATTGCTGGAGGTTTGCTCTAAGAGAATTAGCGTATGAAAAGTTGGGTTTCCGTAAGTTAGTGTTGAAATAATGTGCTCTATTTTGTTGGGGGGTATTTAATTTGGGAAACTTGGGGCATCCTCTATACGCTGCAGTATGCCCCAGTTGATCGTAGTTTATGCATTTGGGTGTTAATATTTTATCTCTAACATTGCAATTACTGGTTTGAACTCATTCTGCAGCTTGAGTCTGCCAGCCTTTTGTGGCTCCCGGGAGGTGGCTCCAGAACCTTCCAGGCCAATCAGGGCGCATCACGGTTTCTATTGGACGGATCGTTAAAATTATCGAAGTTTCCAGCATATCCATTTGCCGAAATCAATAAATTTTTGGAAATCTTTGCTTTAAGTATACGTTTTATCCAAATTATTTTTGAGAGTAAGTTAGCAGTTGTGGCTTAGTGGTTAGAATCAAGGATTTTTTTCTCAAAAAATAAAATTGAAGAAATTTTAAGCTTTAGGTTTAATTCCGATTTCTCTGCTTATAATCTTTGTCATAATTTATTGGTCACTTCTACCTAACCTTAAGACTGAGCTACGTGCCGAGAAGGATAATGGAAAATTCCGAGGAAATTCGCTTTCTATTTTGCCTCTTAATATTGGGATTCTGTAAAATGTATAAATTTTTTACATGTTTTATTTATTTATTTGTCATTGCTATAGATCTAAAAATATTAAATTGAAGATTTTTTTTTAAAAATGCATCTTAATTTAGATTTTAAAAATGAAAGAGAAGTGGTTTAAGTATCCTTTAAACCTAACAGTTACTTCTGTTAAAACTTATTATCTGTTACTATACGTCTATTTGATTTGCTAAATCAACGTTGTGTCTTTTGGTGATGCATGCATATTGCGACTGGATTTCATAATTTTAAACAAAAACATTTGGTGAGGGCGGCATCTGGATAGCTTTTCTACCCTCTGAGCTTGTATTGTACTGATAGTCATAGCATTATAAATTACAATGAAAGTAAATGTCATATTATTTTTTATCAAGTATATATTAAACTGGGCATTTCCCCTCTCAAATATCAAGGAGGCTTTTTGATAACTAACGTAGAAGCGAACATACGTCTGTGTATTTTAAAAGGATTAGCATGAAATTAAATGCGAGTTTTATAATTGCGTTATAATTAATCATAGTTGCATTTTAAGCATATGACTCACTATTCTTATGATGATTTAATCGCTTATGATTCACAATTAATATTCCAGCTTGCAAGGAAATAATATGATTTTGAAATCGATTCGTCTCTACAGGCCCTTTTAGGAGAGGCATCTGTGTTCTAAATTAAATTTTAAGGCATCTGTGTCTGTTAGAACGGGGGGAGGGGTATGTCTATGTATATCTGCAAAAACGAACATAAATAATTATATTATAATATCCATCTGTCCATAAGACTTTTAAAATAATTGTTGATGAATTTTTTTCTTTATTCACATGAATTCTCAGAGAAAATTAGTTTGGAAAAGTTTTAAATTTTAAGCACCCAAGAGCCGTTACTTACCCTGGGAACCATCTTTTCCTTCCATTTCATTGTTAAATCCTCTAGCAGCTTCTTCGTTCTCTACTTTTCTATTTTCTATTTCTTCCTCAATAGGTTTTTTTACGTCATGACTTCTTGCATCTTCTCCGGTCTCTTCTTTTGTAAGACTTTTAGCTTCGTCATGGCCTCTTGCAGATTCTCCGGTCTCTTCTTTAGCCTTTGAATCTTTATCTTCTTGCTTTCTTGCAGATTCTCCGGTTTTTCTTTTTTTATCAGCTTTCCTTTGTTCTTCTGATTTCCGTTTTTCCAGATTGTTTTTCTCCATTTTTGTAATGATTTAAGTTATCCTATAGAATATAAAAAAAGAAAATACAACTTAACAGGATATCGTAATTTTGCTTTAAAAATATGAGTAAACAATGTTTTTCAGGTCATGTCAAAAGTTTTAGCATTATGGAGTCAATTCCTTCACGTGACATACATTAAATTAATCCGTTAGAATCCGTATTTAGAATCCGTTACATATTTTTCAGGAGGAAAAAGGGCTTTGATATCACATGAAGGAATAAAACAATGAGCAGCTAGATCTTAAGATAATATTCTCTGTAACATTCTTCAAATGCCTGTACCGTCATTTGAATTGACTGCATTAAGCATTGGTTTGCATTGAAACTACGACCATCCTGTGTTTAATCTCATTTTTTGGCTTTTTCCCCCTTTTGTTACATAAAGGGAAAGACAGCATACCATGTCAGAAATTTTTCTTTCATTTGGCTCTTTTCTGCATACAAATATCAGGATTTGGTATCTTTTGATAGAATTATAAAAAATTATATATTATTTTTATTATAACAAGTTTGAATAGGAAAACGTTTCACGCATTTGCATTGATGATCAAAAATTAAACTGCCAACACATTTTCCGAAAACATTTAAAACAGCTGTCATTAATATTTTAAAATTTGATATCTCATGTAATTTGTAGGATCTTCAAACAAACATATCACAATGTTTTCAAAAAATGTAAAATTAACTGATTTTCTGGGTTGACTGAGGCTTGGGGTTGATCAACCTCTAACTGACATTGCTCATTACATAAGAGAATCTCTGATGAGAAAATACAGATTTAGGGACCAGTTCTGTAGATTCTGGACTCCTGAAGATGACTGATACGCATCATTAAATGCGTGACATCTAATAGAATTGACTGCTTTCAGAATTTCGCTGTTGCAATCGGTGGAACAATAATTTCTCCGCAAGCTCCACAAACGCTTAACCGAGCAAGATTATTAAGCCTTTGGGTTATAGCGGAGAGCGCTAGGCCCGAACTCCTAATTTTATAGTTAGTAGCCGAGTAACAAATCCGTTGGGCCAAAAGTGCACTTCAGTCCGAGGGATGTTATCTGGCTTATATGTGTAGCAATCACCACAAGCCTAATGGCAGGTGGTAATCTCTTCCCTTAACTCCTCTAAGAAGACCGTCCTTATTTATTGAATCGAGAAAATCATTCTTGGACATGGCAAATCATGTCCTCTCTATCACTCTATATTCTGAATCTCTATTAACGAGTCGATCAGAACTTGGTTCCGTGTCCCATCCCCCCACTTTAAAGGGAATCTGTCATTTTGTCAGATCTGAAATCCTTGTGTTCAGAGAAATCACATCGAGTGGTTTTACCCTTGTCTTTGGAAGAAAATTACTTCACTATGGTAACGTATGTCAATCTTGAACTTTGAACTTTTCCAGGAAGTTTTATTTTAATATCTTTTTTCCATTTAATTTATATGAACAACAACGCGGGACTAAATACCACTCAGCTCGTAAATAATCTTTTAGAGAAAGACAGTATTCCCAAATAATGTGGCTAGTCAAATCCCGGTATCATGGAACATATTTAGGATGGATTAGGAAGTCTTTATACGACGTCAATTTCTTTTTAGAACTGAAAATCCTCATTGTTAGAAGAGTGGGATTTGTTACCATATATATTGATCCACAAAATCATTTTCAGCATAAAATTCAATGTAAGATAAATAAAACAGTGCACTGTGAACGATCTTTGTTAGTTGAAAAATTGGTAAAATAAGCGTGATCATTTTTAATCTCATTTGAATATTTGAAAAACCTATTAAATTTTTTTATGATATTCATATATATTTATTATGCAATCTAATAATATTGGGCATGTATATACAAAATTTCAAAGCAATAAATCGATTAAGGTATTATTCAGATATCGTCTTTCTCGCATTAGGAGTTTACTTTTTGAACACCCATTTAAATTCTGAATTAATATAAAAAGTAAAATATTTTCTAAGTTTATTTTAAGTTTAATAAAAAGAGTAGACATGCTTAGAAAGAAAACATCTTATTAATTTTTGAGCTATTTATCAGACGATTTTCGTGGGGGAGAATTTTATTTATTTTCTGCTGCATCCTGTTTTCCCCTCAGACTAATTTGTTTACTCCTACTGTTATAGAATTGATTTACTTTATATCATTATTGGATTTCTTACAAATAACATTTCGCTTCATTTCAAGCTTTTTTAGATGTATTTGCAAACATTATGTTCAAATGGCGATTTAAAAAATTAATATCACAAGTTAAGTACTCCTACCTGCCTTGAGGCACACGGATAAGTGTGAATGGCTGGACAGCATTGGTAAGGACTGAGATGAAGTCCTAAAGGCCATCACTGTTTACGGCACAACCTCTCCCGTGGGAGGTAATGTTGTTAATATTTTTATGACAAAGTACTTACTTATAAAATCCGAGGCAAATAATCGAAATTCGATACAGTTACTCCTCAGAAGTTCCGGTTACAGTAGTTTGTTTCGTTTTTTAAGACCAAGAGTAAGGGCGAAAAAATAACACTATGTTCAGAAATAATTTAATTCATTTAAATTATCGCTGACAACACAATTTTTTCAATGTTATTCAGAGAAAAATTCATTGATTCAGTAGAAATGTCCGTTCTATTTTCATGATTGTGAAGGTAAACTTATTTGTTCTTTACTTGTCTAAATCTCTTGTATGCCAATGGAGAAAGAAGATGTTAAGACTTTCAGGCATGAAATTATATTAATTTAAAAAAATAAATAGTAACTTTATAGTATAATAAAATTAGCTTTTTTTGTATAAAATTTTTTGCAACAACAGGTCTGTGGCGGGCCTGGTGGCAAAATAGAGACTTCGTGACCGGAAGGTCACAAATTGAATCTATACTGTCCCAAATATTTGACGCGAGTTATATAAATGCACTTCTTTCTTATATATGAATAAGATATATAAATGCACTTCTTTCTTATATATGAATAAGATATATAAATGCACTTCTTTCTTATATATGAAAGGGAAGTACTGCACTGCAATAACCAGAAAATTCATACGTTTCTAAATGAAAGAAGCACTCGTTTTTAAGAGCAGGTTTGTGGTTAATGTCAGGATGGCCTGGTTGGTGGAGCGTTGGACTAGTACTCCTTAGGTTACGGGTTCGAAGCTCACCGGCCAAAAGAATCCCCGAGTGTGTGGCGATTGGCGCTCGTTAAATCTGTTCGTGGTCGCAAAGTCCTCCATATCGAGAGTAATATCATTGGGGGTACTGGGCCAGGGGTGATCGTTCCCTATTCCATGTCTAAATTACGATCTGAGATGAATGAATGAATTTGCGTGAATGTAGTCCGCCCCCTAAAAAGGGTTGTGACGTGTGTGTAGCTAAGTCGTACTCTTGGCCCTAGATGGCGCTACTTGTAAAACAAGAGACGTATATTTCCGGCTTAAATCTGCTGATGTATCAGCGAGGCTTATCCACGGCAAGTGCGATAAGTAACAACAACAACAACATGGTTAAAGTCAGAGAAACAGTTCGTGCATGGAAATAAAGCAGAATCTGCGAAGTTACAAAGAAGTTGATTATATAAATAATAAAATGAGGAGGAAAAAAATGACTTTTTAAGTCATTAATGTTTCATATGCTTCAATTGATTATTATAACAATTACATTTCTTTGGTAGTCAGAAATTTTTCATTGAATCTAGAGTATCGTACAAATAAGTAACATAAATTAATAGTTACAGATATTTAAACTCTTTAAAGAAGGATAGTCGCCATTTTTTTAAGAATTACAATGTTAAAGAAATATATAAAGCTACAAAAGTTATGAATACCTTTTTAATAATGCAAGTACGCTAAATTATTATTATATGGCTATTTAATTTAAAGGAAAAATTATTTTTACATAAAATCATGCATAAAGAGCGAAAAAAAAAATCTGATACCTATAAGCTATAACTACATCTATTACTACATTTTTATAATTTAAGAGTAAAGTAAAATTCTTAATTTAAAAGTTGTAATATAATGATTGTTTTTCAATGCATAAAAAATAAGCAATTTAAAAATTTGATAGTGCAATGGAATAGATTTAATTTCCGTTTCAAATAAAAACTACTTTAAAAAATTATATTTAATTTTTTTTAAAAAATTGTTAAAATTATGAGCAATTGTTAAATAATTGTGCAAATTTCTTACGATAATAACAGTAATTGCGAACATTTTAGGTTAATAAACATTTTAATTTATGTTTTAGGTAGTTTGAAACATTTTAAATATTAAAAATACAAATTATGACATATTTATTAAGAAATTTCTAAATTATATCTTACATATATAAATAATAAAAAATAGAAACCATTGCAATACAAAATATCAATTAAAAATAAGAATTATCTAACTAGAATGCTAAAAAATGTATGTTCGCAATTGAACTTAAATTGATAAATGAAGTCTCCTGAAAGCGTCTGTATGTTGGAAACACAAAAACTCTCGAAATAGTTAACGGATATTGGAGATATTTATACCATTTTCTAGAGCATTTTTGTAGATCATACATTTAAGTAATATTAAAATAAATAAGGGAGTTTTATAATCGAGATTTTAACTTATCGCAGAACCTAAAACTGCGCATGGAAAAATAGCAAGAACTGTGATATGCGTATAGAGAAATATTTCTTTGTTTACGTTTGATTTTAAATAGCGTTTTAAAACTCATTATACCCCCAAAAAGGAAATTCAACCTTGGCCGGAAGATGAAAGAAACTTTCGGTTAGCGAATATCAGAGAAACAATGTCCACACTTACGGAAGGAGAGTCTTTTGATGAGCGAAATGACCGTTTTTCTTTAAATTGCCTTGCAGCTGAATTGCGGAGACAGAAGGAACCTGAGGAGCGAAATAATCGCCTGCATTTTGTCTACGGACATATATTGTGGTGATTGCTGCACATATAAGCTAGATAACATCCCTCGGACCGAAGTGCACTTTTGGCCCAACGGATTTGTTACTCGGCTACTAACCATAAGATTGGGAGTTCGGGCCTAGCGCCATTCGCTACACCAAAATATTTTTACCTTTTTAAAAGTGTAAATATTTCTGAATGCTTGCTATTAAAAAACTGTTTTGTAGCTATTTTTGATAATTTCTAAATATAAATTTTTTATTTGTTTGATGTTGCGTAACATGCCCATGTCATATCGGGTGGAGGCTAGATTTTAGAGTTCATTTTTCTTCTTGGATGCTATGTCACGGGCAACGTCAAATAAAAAAAAAACCTCATTATTTGGCATGAAATCTTTCGAAACATTTATGAGTGTCTTTTTGTCTAATACACAATGATACATTGTTCATGTTTTATGCACATTGTTTTGGAGCTTTACAGAAAAAAAATCGCAAAAAGTTAAGCAGAGTATGCAAGTTAAAAATAAAAAACCGTCTTGAACGAAAGGCAAATGTGAAATGTGGGCGGTCTTTCTCGGAATACAATAAAAAAAATTTCCCCCGCCACCCGAACACAAAATCTGTATCTCTCCCTTTTCTGAAAAATATCAAATTTTATTAAAGTAGCTTTGCTACGGATACAAGAGGCGACAGAACAAAAGATAAGCAAACGAAGAAACAGATGTCCAAGATGGGCAGTGCCCCCAAATGTGACCTCCCAGAAATCAACCACTTTGGTTCGTTTTTAAACTAATTCGAAATCTCAAAATATCATGATTTAAAAACTCATGGATATAGTAAGGTAGCAGATGACTGATTTTGATAAAATATCAATTCTTAAGAGCTCAAAAAAATTCCCACATTTCAAGCAAAATATCGAGGCATTTTTAACATAAAATTAATACCAATCTATACTACTATTAATATGTGAAAGTTTGGATAGATGATGTTAGCCAATTATGCTAGAACGGTTGAACGAAATTGTATGAAATTTAACAAGATAGATTATAGTCTAGAATAAAACATAGGCTACTATTTATTCCAGTAAATTCAATGGTTAATTTTTTATTAATTAAAAACTAAGTTTATCGCTAAAAATTTTCGTTTCCCCATTGCCAAAGGAGTAAGGCTTAACATGTTTTCGACCGGTTATTTCAAACGATTCTGTTTATTTTTTTGGTGTTTGATGCATTTAAAATTAAACTTTGTTAAATAATCGATCTTTCTGATTCATTCTGGAGTACTTTTGAATTGAAATGAAGATACTTTTCCGTTATCTGAGCGCAAGCGAAAAATCGCCAAAGACATTTGGTGGAATTCTACATTATTTGGTTGTTTTTTTGCTTGCACCCTTGTTTTTTTGCTAATGGAAAAGTACCAAAATAAAATATAATAAAGGTAATTTAAAATGTCTAATCCTTATTACCTCGCGCTATATTCGGCCATTTCGCTAAAATTTGAAGACAAACTTTTTTTTTCTGGGAAGGGGGAGCGAAAACTATTTTCAACAACACCGTAATGATACAATTTGATGACATTTTACATTGGGATCAGTCGCCAGTTCTCATACGTGACATCAAAATTTTTACGCGTGCTAGGTAACAGGTAAAGACTAGTGTACACACACACACACACACACACTAGAGGGATAGAGAAGTTTTGTGATTGCTTGAAGCCGGTTTAAATTGGTTAATGACTTAGATTAATTAAGATAAATAATGACTTAAAAATAACATGGTTCTCAAATGATAACTTCAAATTTTCGATGGATGATTTCATTATATAATTCTTTTTTTAATAGTTTTAAGCTAACCAAATTTTACTATATCCGTTTTTAATAAAGATGTGCATGTATTTGCATAATGGCACTCGACAGGTTAGACCTTTTGGCTACATAGAACTTCCAAATTAGACAAAGATATACTTCAGGAGGTGGTAAAGTGCTTTTCTCAATTTTTTTCAAGATTTAAATTGCTTGGGTTGCCATTTATTCATTAGAAAAGAAACTAATTGCATTTTCCAACTATTTTTTGTTTTAAAACCAATAGTTCTTTTTTTAAGAATTATTTTTAATTGATGTTTTTTTTTTTTTTTTTTTTTTTTTTTTTTTTTTTTTTTTTTTTTTTTTTTTTTTTTTTTTTTTTTTTTTTTTTTTTTTTTTTTTTTTTTTTTTTTTTTTTTTTTTTTTTTTTTTTTTTTTTTTTTTTTTT
>JAOUZG010050968.1:7691153-7705472 GCA_026289955.1 Argiope argentata | reverse complement strand
AAAACACATTCTCTATACTTCTTATATGAGAGACTGAAAATGGAATGAGCTATCCTAATGAAATACAATATGTAATCTATACGCCAGTGCTATATATTTGAGTCAAATTTTGAACAAAACCCATCTTTTCTATCCGTTTTCGCGTAAGTGAATTTAAAAACATAGAGGTCTTCAGTTTATTTCTTTCCTTTCTGTCTTTTGTGTATGTGTGTGTTTTTATTTTATTGAAATTTACTTAATATTTTATTTCACTCGAATTAATTTAAATTGTAATCCAGTACTACCCAAATTTTAGAATGTTGTATTTTTTCCCCTTCAGATACTGAGTGAAAAAGTAAGTCATGGTCTATATTCGCATTTCTTATATTTGCAATCATTGCAACAGCCGATGAATAAATTATTACCTTTCATGTTATTAAGGAAAAATATGATATTTATTCATAACTAGCCGCCTTTGGCGACCAGTCGGTTCGCCAGTATTAATGTTCGCTAAAATTTTCATATAATATCTTATGTAGCTGTGTCTCATAACAGGTTTTTCACCAAAATATATTTAAACCAAACAAATTTTGATAATCAAATAATTCATTTATAGTATTATTTAGTATAATTTTCTTCAGATGTTCTGTTCATTGTACTACTCATCTTTCTCTTTCTATCCGAGCAATGATTGTCCCGGAATTGATATTTTACTTAAATGGTGGAGGGAAAGGTCTAAAATTCTACGTTTTTATAGAATAATGAGATTCAAATTTTCATAAATGTAAACACACTAAACCAATAAAGACACAATTGATTTTCAAGAGATGCGAAAGTTTAAAAACAACTTGGAAAATGCCGCGCACAGAGGAAATAATGGTGACACACACACACCCTTCTTTTCTTTATTTTTCTATTCTTTTTTTCTTCACTACTTTTCTTTCTAGAAACCCGTTTTGCCCTCTGTTATTCTTTTTTTTCTTTATTTATTACTTTATTGTGACTTTATTTTGAGCAGACATACATTAAATATCCATACAGACTAATAATAAAAGCAACTATTTTCTTTTCTTTTTTTAAACATCCCGTTATCTATAAATGAAAAACAACTGACTTGGCGTATTTCTTTCTAAACAAATCATAATTTATTACTTCCTGCTATCTAACTCAGTTGGTGTGGGGGAAGGAAATGAAGATTTTTGGTGGGAAAGTAAGAAAAGTGTCGTTTTAACTATTTTCCTCGCAGCTTTTTTCATTTTTTTCTCTCCATAAGAACCATCTTCGTGTCTTAACGAAAATATTAAAATAAAAATTAGCCGAATCGGTCGAGCCGTTCTCCAGTTTTGCGCTTAGCAACGCATTTCGAGTTCCATTTTTATTAATATAGATTTCATATCTGATACTTCCCTGTGAGAGCATATCCAATTAGTATCTTCATTAGAGCATACTAGTTAATTTTATGGGGACAGTAAAAATGTGAAAGATTTTGCATTTATGTGTCTATACGTCATATGAATATTCTTTTATCTTTCTCATCAACAAGTTTATATGTCATTCCAACTGAGATTCCTTACAATTTAGTGATATTTTAAGTTCAAGAAAAATGTATTTTTAATTTTGGGAATTTTCATATTAATTTTCTGGCTTTTTGTATTTGTTGCATCATGAAAAATATCAGATTGGTTAACCATTACAAAATGTTTTAGTATCAACAACTCACCATTTATGTATATCTTGAATTAATGCATCAAATTTTTTTGATTTCATTTTTTGCATTAATACAGATGTAAACTAGACGAGGAAAATACTATAATAATAAATAATAGTAATCTTATTACTACTTCAGTTACCATCTATTGCCTGCTGTCGTCTCGACTGTCTTCGTATTCTTGGTAATACTGTTAAGGAAGGGAATCGTATTATAAAAAAATAAGCATTTGTACTCCCAAGTATCGTTAGAAATGTAGATGATTAAAATTCCAGATTAAAGTTTTCGAGAATCTTTCATTTCGTATTTAAATTAGCATTTCTAAAAATATTAGATATTTAAGGAAAATAAAAAGATGTTTTAATAAATAGCCTGTGATTCCAGAAACAAAAAGAAACTGAAAGCAAATAAAGGAAAAGATATTTAAAACATTTTTTAAAATGAAATATCGCATTTCTTATTTTTATCAGTCATACTGATTCATATACAATATTTAATATAATATTAATTTTTATGACTCATGGAATTATGAACAAAACATCAATAATTTATTCAATAATAAAACCTACAAGCAATTTTTCAGAAAATAAGAAATTAATTAATTTTTAGATGATTATTCGATAATACTCGAATAAATAATTTTTATCAGGATTTTCAGATATAAATTTAAAGTTAGAGAATTCAAAATATATTAATAACCTGTGCAGATTAACTATGACAATTAAAAAGCAATAATATTTTATATAGAACAAAATTATTATTAATAAAATTATAGTCATAGAGATTACGAGTAAGCTACATTGTAATATCTTAAAACGTAAATATCGATAAAAATGAGAGGAGATATATACAATAATAGAGAAAAAAAAACCCCAGAAATATCGTCACTACGAAATTTTAATTCCTTAGAATTTTATGCCATTTGGAAAACACATCAATGAAACAAAACATCACAAATTAAGAACAAACATGCGCAAACAACAAAAATGCGCTTTTTTAAAATGTTTTTTTTATCTTGATGTTACACAAAATGTTTATGAAGACATGTTAGTATTTTCTATATAGTATAACATAGTAGGGAGTAACATAATCGTGTTTAATATCAATATGAGCTATTGTCTATACACAAGTATAAGTTCAGCGTGTTCTGGTATAATCACGCTGTGGGATGAAGGAATAATCCACTGCGTATGAGCACGGACATGTGTATGTGCCTTTCATTTGGTGGCGTAGTTCCGAAATAGAAACACTGCTTGGCGTTAAGGTGCAAATACTCTTTCGCACGCAGTTGATCTCGATACCAATCTTCCAAAGGTTGTTAAAAAATGATATTGATGTGCTTTTCCATTATTAGCTGCAATTAAAAAGCATTTACAGAAATTTTTCCTTTAATTTTTCTTCGACTATGCTTTCTACAAAATGATTATGTTGAAGAAATAGTTCACAGTCTGTGAATAACAGAAGACCTCAGATACCTCCTCCGAACAATATTAGAATCTGGACTCACTATATATTCCATTCAGTAGTAACGTTTGTTAAAATAACAGCAATATAGGGATTGCCGTTTCTATTTAGGATCAAACCTCCTCCCTGGTTTAGGAACAATCCGGCGGCTTGGTTTAGAAGGAGTCCTGTTCCTTGGGTTAAAACGTACCCTCCGCTTGGGTTCACCAATAACCCTCCGCCTGGGTTCATCATTAACCCTCCACTTGGGTTGAGCATCAATGCCCCGCCTTCGTTTGAAGTTAACTGTTCACCTTGGTGTGCTGTTACTATATGAGTTGGCTGCTCCCCTCCATTTGTGGATGGTTCGCTTAAATACGACAGGTTTCCAGGAGGAAACCCGTCGTATTGGAAATCCATCGATGGGCTATTTAATTGAAGCATGTTGCACGATGGACTTGTATTCGGAAATATGTCGCACTGCGTGCTTGCTTCATTTTGTCTGCCCATATGGAAATTCATGTTTGATAGACAACTGGAAGTTTGGGAGCTTGTACTTCTTGCCAAATTCATTGATGGTTCATTGTTGCTTCTGATTTTGGATAATTGTTTTAATGATGTTGTCTCGAACTCTTGCCGAGTTCGCTTTTTTGTTTTCCTTCTTATCGGTCCTTGTACTGACTGTAAGTTTGCAGGCGAAACGAAGCGTCTATTATTAGTCATTAACTCTTCCTGTGTTGTAGTTTTTGAGGAATTTCTTCGTTTCTTTGCACTGTTTTTCTTCAGTTGCATTTCTTGATGCAATTCTATTCTATTCATTTGAAGCTGTTCTGTATTAATAGTTGCATCTTTTTTCTGTGTTTCATTCGGATAAGCTACTTCTTTAGTAGCGTATCCGTAATCTTTTCGTTGCAGTATTGCACCTCCATTTTCATTATATTTCAGCAATGGCAGTTCTCTTAAATCCATAAACTCTGGATCTCTCGTACTTGTTGGATCTATTCTCGGTGTATGTTTTCTGTTTCCTGAGGAAGCATATTTAATAACATTAGAGTAAGTTGGGCCGGGCGCTAACTCATAATTTATCAATATTTCCGAACGTTGTTGATTTTCTTCGGCCACAACGTAAGAGGAACTTGCTGGAGTGGCTACTTCCTCTTGATACTGTAAGAGTTCCGGACGAAGTTGGTTATTTCCTGCTGGAACACACTGGTGATCTTCGTCGTAAAAAAATGCTGTTCCACAAATCAGGCACTCCAATTCACCTCTATCTTGAATGCTATCCATATTTAAACTGTATTGGTTTCCAGCACACTGGCAGTATGAAGGACCAGGATGACTCCCGAAAGCAGTGGAAGGAGTTGACATTTTTTCTCTCTGTAACATAAGGAAAAACTAAATTAAAGGTTTCTGTTATTACAGTAAGAAAATTCTATTAGGAAACTACAGGCAGATTAGTTCTCTTTTGTAATTAAAGTTAGTAAACTATTCTTAAACAATATCAATTAAGCACTGCAATACCTTAGAGTATCTAAGGAAAACAAACCTTGAATAGACAGGGTTATCATAATTAAAGTACCCTACTTTAAAATTGTCTACAAGCGGAAACATTTATCAGAAAAATCTGAAATTTTGTGGAGGACATAATTGAGGGATGGTAATATTTTTCCGAGAAAAAAAGTTTTTAAAAAGTTGTATTAATAAATGGCATACGTATTTTAATAAATTTTAATAATTTTTAAGCAATTGCACATTTTGTTATCAATTTTTCCCACAGAGTTTAGTAATTTTTTTAATCAATTTTACAAGTGTTATAATTTTTTTAATTATAAGGACACATGTTGCACATGATGACCATCATTTTCAGATACCATGTGAAATCTCAGAATGCTATGTTCCACAGTTGACCGAAGTGTGTTTTGAGAAATGTTCCACACTTGGCGTGAAATGCTGTATTTAAGATGGGGTAACGTTCTGGGGTTTTCGCGACTTACCAAATGTTTCAAATGCCCTCAAAGCCAAAAATCACATGGATTCAAGTCAGGAGATCGGGAAGACCAACACCTTAATAAAGTGTCGGCTGACGTTCTTCTGTAAAATGTGTTTTAAGAATGTTCTTAACACACAATACAATGTGTGGAAGAGCTCCATATTGAATAAAAATTGTGCGGTCAAAGCAGTGACGTTGTTGTAGAGCTGGAATATTTTCGTTCTGAAACATCAATGCATAGCGCCGCCCAGTGATGGAGCATGTTACAGGACCTGCAGACGTTAACTCCTCGAAGAAATAAGGACCCAGAATAAATGATGCAAAAATTCCACACCATATCGTCACTTTTGGTGAATGTAATGGTACTTCAACGACAGAGCGTGAATTTTGAGATCCCCAAATGTTCACTGCACCGTCTAAGTGAAAATGGGCTTCGTCTGATCAGAGGATATTCCATGGCATTTCTGCATCAACCTCACAGCGAGCAATAAATTCAAGTGAAAACCTGTGTCGGGCGTTAAAATCGTCCGGAAGTAACCGTTGCCCAAATGAAAGTTTATAAGGATAGTAGCGGAGGATATTCCACAAGATCTTATAGACAGTTGAATATGGCTTATTCAACACATCTGCCACACGTTAGACATTAATTCTACCGTGAGCATTTGATGCTCTGTCTTCTTCGACAATAAGCTTAACTTTTTCCACTGCATCTACAGAAATGGGTTTGATCCTTTTTCTTCAAATTTCGTAATCATTTTACGCAGGGTCTTTTCATTTATTGGACTTTTCCGAATCCCCTCATAACTCCGAAATCTCCGAAGAGCAACTACGAAGGAATTACAGTTTTGATACAATATTTTCACTAATAACGCGCGATCTTGCAGACTTAACGTCATTGTGAATAGCAATACAAACAAGATCTTTGTAGTTGTTGGGTTGACGAGGCGCCAGCCCCGGCTGGGGCTTATCCTCGAAACTGGTGGACTGAGAGTGGTCTGGCTTTGATGTTGGACCTTTACCCTCTGCGATGAGCGCTGGAAATAGTTGAGAGCCTGCTGTTGTGGAAATTATTGCTTCTGGTTCAGGTAGGAGGGGGTGAGGCGGTCTGTAACAGGACTGCATTTTATTGGTTGAGAGAGGAGAGGGGCGTGGAGGTAGGGCTCCGTGCAAAGAGATATAGCAATACAAACAAGATCTTTGCAAATGTTTCTTCCTTTTATAACAACTGCTACGTGACGTCGAAATACATTTGCGTTTTTCTTACAGGTTTTCAAAGTTCAGCGCTCTCTGGTGGCGACATTGGTAACTTTTTTTTTCGCGGAAAAAATTTCCAATACCTCGACTATGTGCCCCACAAAATTTCAGATTTTTCTGATAAATGTTTCCGCTTGTAGACTGTTTTAAAGTAGGATACTTTATTATGATGACCCTGTATATTAAAATACAGAAAAACAATAAATTTTCGGATTTTTTTAAAAACTACTTTATATATATCAGGCTATATAGCAAATGAAACTGGTTAATATAATATTTTAGCACTACTGACAATATATTTTAACAATATATTTTTTAACGAAATCTCATTGTTTCTTTTTAGCTTATCTCATGTTCATCGGATATATTTTGATAATATATAAATGTCTTCTGCTTGCAGTCATGCTGAAATATAATTAGATTTGATTTGCAGAAGAGTTCTATTTCAGGTATTGCACCTGAAATAGAACTTATGAATAGAATAAGATGTTATATGTAGATAAGGAATCTATAAATAAAGTGCTATTTGTAGGTATTGTAGCAATTCTTAATAAATATTTCACAATCAGTTCGAATTTTTTTTTATCCTACAGAAACAATTTCGAATTGAGCATTCCTTTTTTTAAAATTAAGATTTATTACTTGAATTAAATGTTTTCTTCAAGTTTACTGCCAAGTTTAGTATTTCTATTTTTCTTTCTTATTTTCAATATAAAAGAGAGAAATACGAAAATTTAAAACTAGAATACTGTTAGTGAGTTAGTTATCATCTAGCATTATCCGTGGAATCTGTTTCATGATCTTGGTCATTGACTAAAGAAAATGATAATTTCATTTAGAGAGTGACTTCGGGGGAAAAAAAAGGGCATTTGGAGAGTAGGCTTATTATAGATTAAAAGTTGCAGCTCAGTTTGATTCTGCAAAATGCCAAATCGAGAAGAATATTCTAAAAATGAGTGTACATTTAAAATCCCTGGATAGTTCAAAGTTACTATTTGATTTTTTTTTCTCTTGAAGGCGGCGTCCATCGGTAATTTTTTGCGAGCTGTTCTCCTTTGTTGAAATAGTTGCTGCTTAGGGCAGAGCTATGCCTAACAGATAGGCATCTAGTCTATTTCTAAATCGGGAAAACCACAAATTTGACATAAACTGTGCCACTTGACTCCTACAACATCATGATTTATATACATAAAAAAATTCGGGGAGTTGAAACACTGACCGTTTCTAACTGATAAGGTTATTACTTGTAGGTGAGGTGTCCTACCGTGTAGATGTTTAAAGATTTCCATAAACAAGTAGGGCTTGAGCCTTACCTTTTGGATATGATGCTGAATCTCTAGATGTGTATCAACGGATAAAACGGGGTGGAAGAGAGGTATTGAATTTGTTTCCAAGCAACGTGCGATCAATTATCTTGATTATGCAGAACTGATTTGAGTTTTTTCAATAGAAAGCCTATGTTAGAAAGTGACGCCACATCTTCTGGGTTTGATTCTTCAGCGGATGGTGTTTTTTAGGATGTAAGACCATCTTTTTCTGAGATAAGGGGGAAAGCATTGATTTTTCAGTATTGTTGGGATTTCGCATACCCTTATCACAGATTTTGTCGACGTCATCGTCAAAGTCTGAGAATAGAAATTCTCCATCAGAGAAAGGAATGGCACGTTGCGTGCCATTAAAAGGGAAGATTTCAGCTTCTTAGTCAAAATTTCAGGTTTAAAAGATGGATCAGTTTTCTTCCTGTAGGATTTTATTAATTTGAACTTCCGGTGATCTATATGAAATTCTGAGCTATCTTAATGTATAGATCCCGCATCAGGGTTCTTTAACTGGAATTCATTGAAAAAATTTTTACCTTAATGAAGAAAAGCAGGTGCTGAACCACTACTTTTCCTGTCAACGGAATCAATAACCAGACTTTTTAAAGATGCTAATGCTTAAAAGAAACAGATTTCTCTCGCAGCAACTTAAAAACTTTGAGGAGGAGGGTTTGCTTCATATATTAGTAGGTTGAGGCTGAGAATTTTGAAGCTGAAAATTCTTCACGTATTAGTACGTTGTGGCAGAGAATTTTGAAGCTGAAAACCTATGAACTTTGCTTCTCATTTATCAAATTTATATTTTCATCATTATATTCCTTTTGATAGATTGGCCATGTTGGAAGTCTAAAAGAATTTTTGATATCGCAGCATTGTGAAATTTCAAATTTGGTAACGTATAACTAAAGCCCACTTATTGAGCAATTTCGATGCGTGACAAACAAAATAATGTTATAAAACACGAAAAAATTTTCATTAAGAATTACTAAAATTTTGGTAAAAGATGACTTAGAAATAAAAGCAGATGTGATATTAACTAAAAGTGAGTCCATCCTCAGAAAGAAAACCAGTGTTTTAAGAGCATGTAAATGAAAAAGAGGAAGTTATTTTAAAATTGCCTTTTAGTAAACTTGATTTGGAAAAAGTAGTAAAATTTCACTATTAGCATGCGTTGATGTATTTAGTAATCGAAAGAAAAATGCTAACGTAATTCTATACAAAGTTTTGGCTTCCCTATATAGAAGTTATTATATCTTAAAAGAAGGAAGTAAAAAGTATTTCTGTAGCTGGATTAAAATGAATCTAAACAAATTTGGTCAAATGCGTATTTTTGTTTGGCATAAACTGGTATTTATTCAAGGTTAATGTTTAGAAATGTTCTGAACTTTTCTGTAAAATTTAGAACAGAGAGATAAACTTGCACGAATATAATTTTTTGTATAATTATTGAATTTTATATTATTTAAAGATATTCTAAAAAACTGAAAACATCTTTTACAAATTTTCTTGAGGATTTTTATAAAAAAACACTTAAAGAAACAATAAAAATACACTAGAACTTGAGATTCGAAGGCGACAGAAGACCATTATAAAAATTAAAATATACAATATTTTTATAATTTTAAATATTAGGATGTCCCATAAGTTTCTTTCCTATTTCTAATATGAAATGAATACACAATATTTACTGTTTTATTTATTTTGTTATATAAGAAACCTTTTACTCTATTACCTACTTCAATCTCTCAGGAAGCTTCATTATGACTTCTATCCAAAATTGTTGCGTTTTGGGCAAGAAATATTCCTCTTGTTTCGCTCTTATTTCGCTGATGGATTTAAGCATTTATCTCGAAGGGATTTTTTTAAGGATAGAAGGAAGTAATAATCAGATGGAGCGAGATCTAGAAAGTATGCAGGAAGCGTTAAAACATCCCAATCAAACTGTGAGAGCTTCTCTTGCGACTAATGCAATATGTTATCTCGCGTTTTCAGGGTGAAAAAACAACGCCTCATCGTTTTGTGGTGATTGCTGTACATATAAGCCAGATAACATCCCTCGGACCAAAGTGCACTTTTGACCCAACGGATATGTTACTTGGCTACTAACCATAAGATTGGAAGTTAGGGCCTACCGCAATCAAAACACACTAAAATGGTAACGCGGCGACCGTACTTGGATAAACGCAACCCTTAGCTTCATTCAACTGTCCTGGCGCCCTCTATCGGCGACTCAAAGCTCTAGACGCGCATTAATACGCCAAAACTCACTGGGGAGATACTCTGTGGTGATTGCTATACATATAAGCCGGATAACATCCCTCGGACCGGAGTACACTTTTGGCCCAACGGATATGTTACTCGGCTACTAACTATAAGATTGGGAGTTCGGGCCTAGCGCAAATTCGCTATCACCCAAAGTTTCATTAATTCTGGTCGACTTTTATTTTTCTATAGCAGTTTTTAATTGATTCAGTTAGTGACAATATTTAGTAGAATTTATTGATTCACCTTAAGGAAGGAGCTCGTTAAAAATTACTCTTTTCCAATCCGACCAAACGGACAACATAACTTTTTAAGGGTTTAGTACAGCTCTGGTAAGACTGAAACAGATGACATAGACGGCTAATAGATAAGTCTGCATATTTAGACAAGCAGAACCAGATAAGGTCATTCATAGCGAAATGAGAAAGAAACTTTTGGGACACCCTAACACAACAATTTCAATAAATCAAGTGAACAATTTTACTGTCACACAATATAAAAAACTTACAAAGCACTGGTTTCACAAAAAAAATCATATTTATTGTGTTGAAAGGTTTTAAAAAGAGTAAAAAATTATATATTGCTTCTTTCTGATTCAACACATTGTGCAACAGTTAAGTTCATGAGTAAATTAATAATCTTAAAAGATATTCATTTATGATCACTGAGAGTACAAAATGCGAACACTTTTTTAACTTTAGAGAACATATCAGAAGTTTTTTTTAAAAAAGATTTTTTGCAATGGTTATGTGGCATTTTGAATCATTTAAAATAAATACGAATTATAAATAATGTTTTAACATTGTATTTACAGAAAATTCAAGGAACCTCGAAAAAATTTCGAATGGGTTCAAAATCCGAATCAAAAATGTTTGAATAAATTAATAGAAATTGGGGGAAAGTTAATAGAAATTGGCAGAAATTCATAGAAACTGGAAAGACAAAAAAGTTAAAAAGAAATAAAAAAAAATCATACATGTGATAAATCATCGCGAAATGAGTAAGGACAAATTCAAACATTATTGATTTTAGAAAAATCTGTATCGTCAAAAAATGCTAATATTCCGATAACAGGTGCTTTTTGAAATGAAATGCTTTATATTTTAAAAACAAAAAAATTTATCTAAAATGTTTGACATAAGCAGAAATCACAATCTAAAACTAACTCTGAAACCAAATGCATGTTTATTAGAAATTTTGAAGGGAGCAGAAACAACAATCTTACCTTACGGATTTGTAGAAAAACCTGTGCAGAAGAAAAGAAATTTTTCAGATCTCATCGTGCGAATTGATTCATGAAGTACGAAATGCTGATCGAGATCTGATCCATTTCTTTTTCTTTTGGCTTTATACTGAACAATTGAAAACGGTGGCCTGGTGGTAAGGTCTTGGCTTCGGAACCGGAGTGTCCCAGATTTGAGACCAGATTCCAACGAAGAACCGTAACGTAAGCGGGTCCGTTGCACGCTAAATCTGTCGGGGCAACACGTTCTCCTGCTGGTGTGGTGTAGAAGTTTGGAAAGGGGAGTACCAATGCCGATGTCGTCTTCGTCATTTGATACCGGTTCAAAATTAAGAAGTCCGTCCCAAAATAGCCCTAATATTCCTTTAAAACGGAACGTTTATATAACTAAAGTGAAAATTAATTTCTCATGGATCGTATTTTTTATTTTTATTTTTAGGGTATCTGATGAAAATTGCTCCTTTGATGCAAGATGGAAAATTATGAACAATAATGAAACACATTTTTCATAACTCATCTAATGAATTGATTTCGGAGAAATGGTAAAATGCCACAGATAGGCAAACAAAATATTTGATCGGAAATTCAAGTTACGCGATGTATTTATAAATAAAACATGTATAGTGATAAAAATATTAAATGTTTAAATTAAAAAATGCAAACGAATACAATAAAATAATTATATGTTCACATAATGCTTTATTTAAGTCATTTAAAGTAGAAATTTGTAAAAGAAATTTTTTACAAATCGGTGTTCTGTCACACTAATATATGGAACTTCATTATTCCAAATGCATTATTATTAACACAAATTGTTCAATTGTTTTGAAATTTCATAAATGCATTTGTAGAACTAGATGAAAACTTAAGTAGCTGTGTGATTTGGAATATTATTATACAGTAAACTCCAAAATATAATGAAACGTTACATTTTATAAAAGCATTCAAAGTTAGAAAAAAAAAATCTAAAGTGTCCACAATTTTGGCCACCCCTGTATGTATTAAATTCCATATCTGGGTCTGTAAAGCGGCAACACATACACTAACTCATCTTTATTATTAGTATCGACGTAATTAAAGCAATAGATGATTTTCTCAATATTTCTATCAAATAATATGAGGTAGCAAATACTGAACTTGTTCGAGGCTCTTCATTAGTAAATTCTGTAGATAAACACACACGCACGCACACACACACGCATGCACACACACACGCATGCACACACACACACACACAGCTCGAACTAAACTCATTTGCTCTTTTAATTTTATCTATATGCTTTTATATTATTCATTACGCAATTTGAATGCATTTCCTACTGTGTCTACGAACCGTGGGGACATGGTATTGGTACCGGTGGGTTCCAAGTTCGAGACACGATTCCACTCGAAAATCACCGAATAAGCTGGCCCAGTATATGTTAAATTCGTTCGGGCCGAATATATCTAAAAGCACGCTTGTGCTATTAATAATTAAATAATTTTCTCTCCTCTAATTTTTATTAGTAGAAAAAGCAAAGTGAATAAAAAAATAGTTCAGTTACTATTATTTCAGCATTAACTGAAATAATAGTATATCATATGAATATTTATATTTACACACAGAAAAAAAATACTTCTTTATATGAGCCGTTTATTTTGAGAACAGGGCAAGTATATTTTTTGTTATTGAGAGCTGTTTAAAGATTTGTGCTGCAATAAATTAAAAAATATTGATATGTATTTAGATATTTTTTGTATTTTTTGGAACTAGATAATGTAAGTTTATTATCCAATAGTGTTTACAGTGATGACTAAAAGAATAAAAGCTCCGTTATAGCTAAATGGACTTGCCTTACTTTCAAAATTAATGAATTATAATAATCATTCATTTATCAGGAAATAATATTTCCTTTGTATCAGCCTTTTTAAATAACAAAAAAATTAATATTCAAATTTTTATAGACATTTAATCATTTGATAAAAAGGTAAACTAAACCAAGAATATTCTAGAAGAAAATATAATATAACATAACAGAAACATTTCAGTCTTATTAAGAATTTCAATGAAATTATACATTTCAGTTTATAAGTATAATTAAATTGAATTTTATTCAAGATTTAACATTTTACAATATAATTACACAGTAACCCGTACTAGACTTTTCCGTAATGTAATCGGTCAAAAATATGTTCAATCTAAGGACTTGCGCCACTTTCAAAATAAACAAATTTCCAATACTGTTAAGAGCTAAAACTTTCATCTCCTAAATATAAGAATCTAAATTTTTTTACTGTAAATTTGTTAGGATTAAAAAGATCACAACAGGTTTTATCTATAATTAACAATATCTTCATTTTTTTCAAAAATGGACTCCCCAGTTTCAAAATAAACGGCTCTTATAGATAAGACAAAATTTACAAATTGAAAAGAGTTTCTAGATATAGCTAAACAAAATTTACATGTTCAGAGAAAAAAAAAGATATTAATCATTTATCTCCAATTAATGATTTATCTCCAATTTAACTCCAATCCAATCTCCCCTCCTTTCCAATTTGAAATCATGAAAATTAAAGACTCAAGTGAAGTAAAACACAAAATTCTTGCCATCATGATACAAACTATTTTATAATTATTATACCCAAACTGAAATTTAAATGAATGAATTAATTGGAATCACTGTAAGCAGAAAGTGAATAATTAAGGATCCTATTTATTAAAAATAAAAAAGCATAAAGCTGTTAGCAAACGATGCAAAAGCCTAACGATGTTTTTTTCAAATAGTAATTCATTAATTTTTTATTAATTGATTAAAAATTAACTTTCACACCAAAAATCCTCATTTGCCTATTGCCAAATACGTAACGAATTCAGTTTTATATCAAAGTTTTAAGCATACTTCAAGTTACAATTTGATAACTGATACTATACAATACCTTAATTGTAAATGGTTTAATCTTTAATTTATTTCAAAAAATCAAATTAGGAATAGTTAATCTTTCCACAAAAAATATAAAGCTAATTTCTACTTAGGTCCACAAAGAAAGATTTTATTTTAATTGCTTTTTATTGAATTATATATATATATATATATATATATATATATATATATATATATATATATATATATATATATATATA
>JAOUZG010050968.1:7658738-7680983 GCA_026289955.1 Argiope argentata | reverse complement strand
GAAAACTCAACAAGGTTATTACTCTCTAATATTATCATAAAAATAATTTTCTGTTATCTGAAGCAATTAGATATAAATTAAATGCAAAGCATTTTTATATGTTTTATCAAATTTATTAAATGGATATTAAAAAGAATTTGATTTCAGTCAAGTTTTTATGGGAAGATTTATTGAGAATTCTTGTGCACTTTGAAATTAAAATTACAATTGGCTTAAAATGAATATGTTTCAGAGTATTTTTTTATGAATAAACATTAGATAATTTTAAATACTTAAATGCGAGTTAGAATATAAGGTCTGTTGTATCAAATTTTATACATAGACAATATTTATTAGGGGGAAGTCAAGATGGTTAAGAGTCAAAATTATCAAAAAAAAAAAATGCTGATAGGTTACTACTTGTAAATATAAATTTTAAAAAAAATGTTAGGGTTAGAATCTTTGATAAAAAAAACTTAAATTTCAAGATGCTAGGCATGTTAACATTATTACATGTAAAACTGAGGTTAAAACACTACAAACACAAACACACATACAAAAAGATTCATGGATTGATTTTTCTGATGAAAATAGCATTAATCTATGCTACCAGAGAGATTTCAGTTTAATTAGTCTTTTTTGTGTGTGTGTTTATGGACAAATTAATCTTTCATAGAAAAGAAGTTATACTATCCAAAAAATAATATTGAATGTTAGATTTCAATAACTGTGTTTTCAACTTTTATTCCATTATTTGTTGTTCTTTCTCAGCTGTATGTGTAAAAGGTCCTATTCTGTAGAAAGACAAAAAAAACCTATTTTTGGATAATAATAATAATAATAAACTCCCTATTCTCAGTAACATATTTCATTATCAGAAGGCAAAAATACCCATTATAGTAATAAGAGTCATATTCAGTAAAATAAAACAAATGTATTTTATCTGAATGAAAGTTATTTATCTTTAAGCATAAATTGAACTAATTTTGCATTTGCAATTTTGTATGACAACTTCAATATCTGAAACTCAACTTTATAAAAATTTCAGTAATTAAGGTAAAATATATTCTATGACTGCAAATATAGTGTCAGGGGGCTTATTGGGCTTCACAGTCAATTTGAGAAATTTTCTTTTTCAAGACAAGTTGAACTGATGCGACCAAGACAACTGAATTGATAATTTAACTAGATAGCATTTCGACTATGTTGCATTAAATTATAGAAACTGTATGATTTTTTCAGAATAGAATGTATGAAAAGAGTAATTGAAAAGAAGTACAAATTGTTAATAAAGCTCTAATGTTTTAATGGAATCAACCAACTCTAAATTGACTTGATAGAATTTTGGAGTTGGCATTTCCTTCATGTATGCTGTAGTTTTTCTAATATAAAATAGATTTTCATTGGATGCTAAGTTAATAGGGAAACCACATTGAGAAAACATTGGAGAAGAATCCAAAGCAAATGTATTCTTTGAACTAATATTTTTTTTAAGCTATAGCTTAGTTATATTAACATCCCATTTTAAAGCAAGAAGGGCTGTTTAAAGAAAAAATTTACTCATTTTAATTACTTTAATTCCAGTCAGATTAGCAGAACAATATTTCAGCTGGTACCCCCTTTCCTTAATTTTCGCACAACATTCAACCGGTGAATTCTGATTTCGTTTCACCCACGAAATCAGAATTAATGTGTACCAACCCCATACGCGTGATAAACCTTACTGCATACCGAAGGAAGCAAAAATCCATTTTAGAAGCCTATTTTTTTAAATAATTAAATTTTTAATATTTTTTTTTCACTAAGTTTGAGTTAGCAACTGATAATATAAAATTTCAACTTATTATTGTTTTGAATTCTTTTCATTTTTATATTGAGTTATGCATTGAATATGAATAAGATTTTCTGCTTGGGTTATAAAGAAGGAATGTTTCAAGAATTCCGCTCCTTTCTTTCATTGAATCAAATCTATGAAAATAATTCTGCAATCGTTTTCACAGTAAATGAAAGTATAAAAAATGAGTTTAAAATATTGATTGATTCTATTGTTTGTTATGATGAATAACATAGAAATCAATTTTAAAATATTTATTCTTAAAAATTAAAAATTGTATTTCTTTGAAATTAAATGAAGACAAAGAAATTAGAATGCAGCATTTTTTTTAAAAAAAATTAAAGTAAGAATTCGGCACTCAGTATTGAAAAAGGTATCGAATCTTTATGAATTTTATAACTTTTATTAGTTTTGAATTTCAATTAGCTTATGGAACTGTTTAAAAGTAACTCGATTGATTATTCTTTGTCAAAAACCGTGCGGTAATTAAACGTCATATTAAATAAATCTTAACCTCTTGGCTCTAAAATATTCTCATACTGTGCAAATTTAAAAGCGAGCTGAATTCGAAGCGAAGAATTCGTTTTCAAACGCTGTTCTATATTATTATTATTATTATTATTGTGAAAAACGAGTAAAAGCTGCCATTGTTTCTGTCTTCATTATTCTGCATCTCTAAAAAAACAGTGAAAATATCAAAATAAGAATAATTTTTTATTTTATTTATACCTCTTTCTTCACATTTGAATTTTCATTGCTAATGATTCTTGTGCTTAGCAATTTTACTTTTAGAAAATTTTATTTCCTGTTCTTCTAATTAAGTTTAATTTTTAGAAATTTTAAATAATCTATTGGTTTCTTGAAACAATACTTTTTTTAATCGTTAATGTCACAGGCGATGGTAGCACTAGGAACTTATAATGAACTGATTTGAATTCTGAGATTAATTAAATATATAGAGATATTAAATTGATATTTTTTTATTTCCAAGAACATGAGAAGTAGGATTTTGGAAAAGAAATATTTTTTTTCTTCCTGTGCAACTAGTTTGTTTCCATCTGTCTGTCAACAACATCGAGGGGACTTGCCTTAGCTGTAACATCTTAGTTAAGTCACACCGTTTAACAACCCCACATATTTGGTTGACCTTTAGCGGATTTGGGTTTCGAAACACACACTTTTTGACCTCGAAACTGTGACCTTACCACTAGACCTAGACATGTTCAGTTGTTACGATGTTGTTAATAGATTCATCCACATCTCCCTCGGTTGTAAGTGTTATCGGAGATGACAGATTTTCAGCTCCCCCGACTCGAAAAAGAAGAGAACATTCCCCTCTTTCTCGGTCAGAATTCCTCCTTTGGGGGTTATTTTGAGATTCCACAGACCACCTTCGAAATGTGATCCGTGTTTATTTATTGATAACTCTTTTCCATATCCATTTCAAATCACCAGAAATGTAATGCGAAAATAGCTGTTATCCTTATGCTTATCATGTAAAATCATTATCATTTCATAGAAAGGAATTTGCAGCTGGAACTTTCATATACAGAAGTGAGAATTTTCTGAATTAAATTTAGTCAGAATTAAAGCAGTTGGTTGTTATTAAATTCTGATGAAAAACTAGAAGAATTTTGTATTTATTAAATTCTATTAAAAACTGTAAGCCCTATGGTGTTGCAATAAATACAAAGAACGATGGTAGTCGTGTGTAATGGGGGGAAGGGTTAAACGGCGCCACAAATACAGAGATCTACAAATTTCTTGTTGTAAAACTTGGTTATTCTTGCTTTAAACATTTTACAATAAAGAATTCTGGTTGCAGATGCAATATATAAAAGATAATTTTTTCATTCTTTTAATTATAATTATCTCTATGATGTAAATTTGCATTTGAATTATTCGTTTAAGATGTGTTCCAAAGCCTCGATAGCATTTTAAACACTAAATAAAATAAATTTTAATTTACTCAAAAAATCCCTAAACTTTTGGGAAAAATACATAATTTGATATTTCGATAATTATTGATTTTTGATATTCCATAATTATTGATTATAATGCCTCTAATAATGAACACTATTCGTGTTCTCTTCATAACAACATAAAAAACCCTCAAAAATTACAAATTTTTATCAGGAGTCAGAAAATATTTAACGTTTATTAAACAGAAATGTACCATGTACAGAAAATATTACAAAGAGGGAAGCAATTAATGTTCATTCCCTTAACTTTTTCAGCATTGCATTTAATTTTTCCTCAATATTTTCTAATTCCAGTTTTTCCCCCCACCTTTGGTAAGCAACAAAATTTTTCTAACGTTTAGACATATTTTAACTAATTTTCCCCAATTGGCATTTTGTGCTAAGTTTTCAATTTTTCAAAACTTTTTTCCAATTCTTCAACTGCACTTTATACGCATCTTTTCTTATTTTTTAGTTTATTTAAATCAATCATAATTAACCCTTCTTTGCATGACTTTTTTGCATTTTTTCTTTTTTATGTGAAATTGGTCAGGGTGATACAATTCATGCTCTAGATTAAGTGGGAAATGTTTAAAACATCCTAGCATAAATATATTATATAAAATAATTTTAAAAAAACATTATGATTGAAATATCCATCATCAATCAAATTTAGATATTAAGCTGAGTGCAAAATCTTCATTGTCCCTCTCTGCTAATTTTATCCCCTCATTATCGCTTTTATAAGCAAAAAAAATCTCAGATTAGTTATAAAAATATTCAATAAATCATACGCTTTTTCTAACCACAACAAACAGCGGAATGACAAGCTGAAATTCGTTATAATGATTGTGGCATTTTATTTTCACAGCTGTGTTTTTTATTACGCAATAGTCATGAAAAACTTAGCTAGCAACAACCGATTTACAGTACACCTGTTTTAAGTACAATTTTTTGTTTTTAAATATTATGATGAAAATTTCCATCATCATGCAAAGAAGGGTTAAAACATTTCCATTTCTTTTGTTAATTTTTTATGGCATCTTTTAATTTTAGAGTAAGTCAAATATTTGTGTCTTGCCCCTGCTCAAACACCTTTTTCTTAATTTCAAGGTAATTTCAACTTCGAGAATATTTTCTTAAGCTACAAAATATGGGTTTTTTTCCCCATTTTTTATTTTTTATTATAAGAATAGCCAGCCTCCTCTATAACAGCTTGTCTATGAGATAGTATTAAAAGTATATGTATTATTTTTCATAATTAGCTATCTTTTCCTAAATACCCATACAAAAAACTGTTAGTTCCAACTTTTTCTGATGGATTATTTCTTAGACGAAGATAATTTTTTTTAAAAATTAGTATTACTATTTAACTTAGAAAATAATTCAATTCAATTAATCTATAATCATGCTTATTTTCTTCCATATGCTGTATTTTCACTAAATGAGATAATAATTTTTTTTAATTTATTACAACAGTCGTAACTATTTGAAACCAATTATCTGGGATCAATACAACATAAGCAACTAATTATTTTGAAACTTATTGATGATTTTTTAAAGAATTTTTTTAGAATCTTCAAAACAAAATATTTGGCACTGCAATTTTAAATCCAAAATATCTTTTTCAAATATCATTTTCAGAAGTTATCAAATATTTTAAAATCTTGTCTCCAGTCATATCAAAACTTATTTTAGAAAAAAGGAAGAGAAATAATTTATCTTAATACTTAAATTTTGATAATTTATAAACACTTTTTATAATATCCAAAACATGATTGTTTCATAACATTAAATTTACAATTTAAATCTAGGATGAATTTCGTGAGATCTTCAGCAAAGAATGGCAAAACAATTTACTAGACTAATACAGAGTTAAAAAGTGTGCTATGAATTATTTTGTCTAAAGAAATTTATTACAGCACCTGCCATATTATCTTTAATAGCCTGTAAAACTATGATATATGATTTACAGATGGTTTTCGGAAACTTCCTCCTTTTTAGTGTACACGTAATTTTTTATATTATCCCAAATTTCTAATGTTCTTAATGCTTCACCATGTTTCCCAGCCATAGATGGGAGTGAAATTTGAATGACATTTTTTTTTTGTGTGTGTGTGTTAAGTAAATTTTTATATAGTCTGTATCAATTGTATGAATTTCATAATAATAACAAATGTTAATTTCATTCTAGAAATTACATAATTTTTTTCTATTTTTAAATCAGAAACTGAGACAAAAATAAATTGTAACCTATGAAATAAATAACAAAAAAATGCATTAAAAAGCATTATTGTTTGAATTAAATTTTGATGAGTAAACAAAATGAAAATGTATTGAATGTTGCGTAGCTAATAGTTAGGCTTTCATATTTAAAAGTTAAAAAAATGCTTAGCAGAAAGGCTTTCTAAAAACATAAGATTTAATTGAAATTATTTGTCCTTTCAGTCAAGTATGAATTCAATTTAAATTCCAATAACTATAAATAGTTGACTGGAATTTGACTTCATATTTGTTTTAATACTATTTGTTTCAATAATATTTGTTTGACTTCACTTTTAGATAACATTTGTTTCAGGGAATAAAATATTTAATAGAATTATTTATAAATACTTATTTTCGTTAATAATAAAACAGAATTAAAATTAGTTATTATGAGGATTTTACTCTAAAGCTAAGCAAAATTAATTTCTTATAAAATGCACAACTAACTATATCTATAAGTAAAGAATATATTTATTCATGCTAACTATCTAAATTATTCTTTAACATAGAAAATACTAAATATAATTAATTTTAAATAATAAAATGCATACTAAATAGAATTCTGAATTATGAATAATCATACGATCACAATTACGTGCACAGAAAAAAAAATGATGCTGCTAAATATTATCTAATAAATGTTAAGTTCTTGACTTAAAAATAAACATGATATATAAAAAGATTTTTTAACCATTCTATTCACATATAATTGTAATGGTTATTTAATAATTACATTTATAATATGATTAGAAATTATATATATAGTTATACTCTGGAAGTTTTTGATACATCAATACTTTAACCAATTCAACACAGTTTAAGTAAGAAAGTGGAACTGTTATTTTTGAAAGTGTTAATATCTTATAAAGATATTTTTTTAAAAAAAAGTTGAGTTCAAATAGACTTGTCAGAGACGGAATTAAGGTATTTTAGGGGATTATATCTGGTATATTTCGATTTGCCATTCAATATGTATTAAAATATAATTTTAAATGCTAACATTTTAAATATATTTATTTTAATATAAACTTATTTTATAGCAAATGTGTTAATTTTTTATATTTTGATATAGTAATTAAAATACTTTTATATATTATATTAATTCTATTTTTAATTTTAAACATTGCTTTTAAAATTTTTGAATTTTGATCGCGTTTCTGGTTTTCCAATTAGATTTATATGTTAACGTAAACATTCGTACGCCAGTATCTGAAAACTACATGACTTAGAATCGCTGTTTGCTTAGATGATTAATTTAAATAATAGCAATAAATTTCTTCTAAAAAAGTACAACTATAATAGAAGAATGCGCAATAGATCAAACTTTAAGTTGTTAGATTATACCGAACACTTAGTCACAAAAGTATGTAGAACAACAGCATTATACTTCTTCAAAAAACTGTTGAGATATTTTTGATGTTAGCACACATATTAAAGAATTAAGTCAGTTCAATCATTTGGAATAACATCGACTCTACGAAACAACTTTACTAACTGAAAACATAGTAAACATTAATTTTAAAAGCAATATCTGGTTGCCAACTCAGAAAAAACATATGAGCAATAATATTTAGATAAATCATAAAAAGTACGGAAATACAGTGAGTCAGCTAGGATAATCTTTTTAACATCACGATAATAAATCTTGCATTTCCGCTGATGCACGTGATACAAAAATAATACTTCAGCGATCAGAATTTAGGCGCCACAAAACTAATGCTATAGATTGCGCAAAAAATTGTTGTGTCATTAATACGAAATTATTCTTCATTTTAAATGTAAGTTAACAAAAAAATTAATATAAAAACAAATTTTCTTTAAGATGTCAGGCATTTTATGTCCCAAACATGAATATAGAAGTCGAAACAAAATTTGGAACTAATGACAAGCTTTACAAATTTCTTTGCAAAAACAAAGAAAAGAATTAATGTTTTCTACAATCTCGGATCTCAATTACTGTTTTTATTTTTGACAACAATAAATTCACCAAGATTTGATTGACAGAAAATGGTAATTTCAGCCACTCCTCTAAAACAACTATATTGACATAATTGATATTTGTGTTTCCTAATTAGCCAATCCAGACGCATAATCCTAAAAAGGCGAATGAGAGGTTAATATCTAACGACAGGGGTGGAGTTTTGAGTAATTTCCTTGCATAATAAAGTAGCTATTTTTCAGCAATTCTTACAGTATCTTAAGGACCATTGTTTTATGAAAAGATGATTGATCACTGAAGTTTTAATATGTTGTTGATTTGAATGGAATTACCATTCAAAATACCCAAGTAGCTATACAGTCAATTGTAGCTAAATCGTCTTCTCAAAAACTCTTAACATTCCAAAATACGATAGAATTCTTTCTACTTTAGAGTTTATCTCATGTCCATGGATTTGATATCTTAATTTTCTTGCTTTTCTCCAAATTTTTAAACGTTTCTAGATAATTTTGTATGTTTCATATCTATAAGACTGATAAATTGTAATCAATTCTCCACTGATTTCCTTGTATACTAGAATTATAAAATTGTGCATAGTTATGTTGACAAACCAACAAAATCTAATATTTTGCATAGTTTTGAGCTTTAAGTCATTAATTAATACATTAAATTCGTAAAATTTTTTTCGCATATTTATAATCATCTAGAAATTATTTTCAGATATATTAATTTTTAGATTCCGTTATGGTTCTAACCTTGAATTAAGAAATATATGGTGGATAAAAAATGGAAAGTAATAAAAAATTATAAAAAAATAAATGAATAAATAAACTTTTATTAACATAGTAAATATTAGAAAATAATAATTTTTATCAAAAATCCTGCAATACTTTTAAAAATTAAGTCATAATGGTAACATGAAGAAATTTTGGACATTAATTGGAGGTTAACTATATTACAAATGTGATTAAAATTTTGATTTGCAAATTAAATTTTTATCAGAATCTTAGGTTCTTAAGCTTTTGTTTTGACATCTATATTTTTGATGTAAAATAATTGAAGTAAGAAATTAAAATAAAAGGAAAAGATATGAATTAAAATTTTATTTTTAGAATAAGATTAATGGAAACTGGAGCCTATTCTATTCTAGTACAATATTAAATTTTTAGAATTTTTGTGAATTAGAATATTTTATCCTTAAAAAATTTAGATTATTAGTAGAAGGCAATTTTCTTCATAATGAAATTATATATAACTGCTTAAAATAAAGAATAAGAACTAACGAAACATAGTCGAATGGATGCAGTGGTTTGTGTGCTGGCATTGCAACGCTAGTATGATGACGTTTTATTAAGACATAAAATTATTAAATCTTTTTTACGGCACCATGAATATCACAGCAAACAAAAACTAGCAAATATAAATGCAAAAACTTTATGTTATTAAATATAATTTTAAAACAATCTAATTTTAAAAAACTATTTTAAAAAGTGTATTTTTCAGTGTAATATATAAAAAAAATTAATTGAAAATTCGTTGGTCAAAGCTGAAATCTCAAAGACGTGAAATGTAGAAAACAATTGGAAAATGCTGTATTGCACAATGGATATCAAGACGTGAAATGTCGAAAACAATAAGGAAATGCTATAATGAGCAATGATTATCATAAGAAGAAAAAAATTCTAAACGTTCATTTTACAAAAATTAAAAAAATATATATTCCAAGTGATATTTGATCAAAGCTTTTCTTTTTTTTATGCAATTAACTTTCCTGTTATGGGGCAATCACTGAGAAAACAATCGCTCATCTTGAGAAAAATGGGTTAAAACTTTCAAAAAACCTTGAAAATACAACAAAGAAAAAAGAGTATGGCATTTAACACTTTTAAATCTTGCAAAGAGAGCCTATCTACTTATGAGATGTAAATTTTACTGGTGGAAAAGAAAATAAGTTGAAAATTAAACTAAAAAAAAGGGCTTTTTGGGGTTTATTATTATAACTCATTATTTTTGATGCTGTAGTTTAAAATATTAAATAATATATTATAGAAAAAAAATTTATATTACATTCATTTGAAAAATTGAGAATTTATGATTTAAAATATAGAGGTATACTTTTGTTATTAATGGTAAATGTAAAATTTAATAAAATATAGTATGCATAAGGGAATATCCATAAAAGAAGAAATAATAAGAATATAGGTATCTATATTACATCTAATGATATAAAAATTATCTCCTAAGTAATTACAGTAAAAATATTTTTATTTTCACCATTATCAAAAATTATAAAGGTTAATAAAATGTAGAATGCTTAAAAGAATACAAATAAAAATTAATAACAAGAATATCCATATCTATACAACATCTACTGATATTAAGATTATCTCATAAATAATTATGATAAAAATAGTTTTATTTTTTCGATTTACTAAAAATTATAAAAATGAAGTTGCATGGTTCATAAGATTCCTTCACAAGATTTTAGTTTAGAAAGTTAATAATTAAAAAGTAATTATAATTTAGTAAATTAATCAGATTTTCAATTATTAATAGATTACAAGCTTAATTAATATTCTCTTTATATGTATAATACATTTACTATTTTTTTAACTTCAGTTTCATAAATAAGTTTAGAATGTTAATAATTACAATGTAATTATAACAGTACATTGATGAGATTTTCTATTAGTAAGGGAAAATAAGCTGCATTTAATAAATAAAATATAAGCCTAATGTATAAATTGTAAATAGCTTTTAATATTCTTTAATGTAGTATGATCAAAGATTTGAATCTAACTCACTACTTTGATAATAGGTATAAAGGTGCAATTTCCTATTTTATTACTGATATTTAGATAACAACCATTATAAGTAAACTCCAGATTATTTTTTTTTTATTATCTCTTTATGAATTTTTCTAACTAATGTATTCTGTTTATGAAACGTTATAAAATCTATGGTTGTCCAGATATAAGACCTGATCATATCTGTGTATGTAGCATAATCAAAATTACTATTCTATTTTTTTTCATAATTAAAATAGAAAATGCGTAATAAATTTTTTGATACCTTATGATTAATTTCTTCCCTGGTCGCCATCTTAATTAGCCCACTGGATCCCACTAAAACTATGATAATTATTCTGTTTTTAATTAATATTGCTGTTTGTGGAAAATGAAAGCGTGACTTTGAAATTAAAACAGCTGCAAAATTGTGGTATCGTAGTGTTAATATTCTAGACATTATTGAATATCAGTCATTAATTATCATAGCTTTAAAAATAAACCATATTTATCAATAATTTTATAGTAAATATCAAAATAATCATCATAATTTTAAACATCAATTCACAAAAAAATGAATGTTTAAATTATGATAATTATTTGATATACCTTGTTCATCCTGAAATTTTTTTGTCTAAGTCTTGTTTTCTTATTTATTGTATATTTGCTACATTGTATAATTTTTTTCCTTGAAAACAATAATCAAGACGTTAGTGAATAAATTAAATAATAATTTATGTTCATTTTTCTTAATAATTAATTTTTATAGTATCACTATTAGTTTTAAGCCACCAAAATACAGGTACAGAGTGGAATTTCAGCTGAAAATTTTGTTCACAAACTATGAACATCAATTTATTTTCAATACTAATTGAATTGGTGTTGAATCTATCATTTGATAAACTTGAAAACAATAAATTAATTTTTTAATAACAATATAACAGAGGGACAAAAATTAGTTTTCATTTTAAGCTGTGTTTCCTTTGTTAATGTCCTTTATTGATCCTAATTGAATGATTTAATTTGTACGGAACTTTTTAATTCAAAAATCTCAATTGCTTGACATAAAATATTTTATTTATAACATAAAATATTTCTCAAAATGAAAATGAAAAAAAAAAAAAAACCCGCACTTACTTTTTATTTCGATCCAAGGACAAAGAACTTTTAATTATCTTATATAAGCCTCAAACTAATTATTTATGGGTTTATAAAGTTATTTAAAATAATTTTTATCGTTATATTTCATACCTTACATAAGGACGTACGTATTATCGCATTACATTTCCAGCTATAAAATTACTATAAAACATCAAATAATATCTCTTATTTTAATATTAAATGAATTAGTCGCATTCATTTAAGAGAAAGATAATTTACCATTATGAAAAAAGAAAAAATTAATTGACTTTCAGAATTTTTTAACAATGACGATAATGTAATGTCTACGTACCTTTTTATCCAGATGTCACTCGCACTCTCCTGATGGACAGTGTTTCGCAATTTTTCCCGGGCTCAGCTGATCTCCAACCGGTGAATGTAAAAGCAGAATCTACAAATAATAAGAAGATTCTGAGAATATGAAGACATTTTTTTAATAAAATTCTAATCATTCTTCGTCTTAATTCTTCTCTAATCGTTCCTATCTACTTACTTCGTTGGGGTTCTCCTCTTTATCTGATGGGGAAAGAAAAGCCGGTAAGAGCTCAATCCTCCTCACCATCAGCAAACCAACTGTCAGAGCGGAGGCGAAACTCGCGTCTGCGCATGCGTCCGCCAGGTGGTTGTTTACATTAAAATAACTGAGGGATCATAAATTTCCGAGAAAAGGCTGGAGGACCCTTTTGTCAGCGCCGTTTTTGCAATATTTCTGCAACTCTGCGCAACTGACATGCGTCCAGGGCCCATGATTATTTCTTGTTGAAATTGCGCAAGCCATTTTGAATCAAATAATCAAGGTTATTTCTGTACATTCGAAATTGTTTGGTAATGATAATTAGTCAATTCCTCGGTTTTAGATCGAAATGTGATTCAAGTGTCGTTATTTAAAGTTTTTTATTGTACATAGAACAATTTAAGAAGTTTAATAATTATCATATTTATATTAGGGAATGCAGTGGGTGGGAAGTATAAATCTTTGTATCGAATCCATTGTCTGCAAATTTTCTCCGAAATCTTTCATTTGCTATTTTTTTCGGGGGGACGGATATTAAAATATCTGTACAAATAACGAAAATGGTTTTGATTTTATTTTGAACTGAATATGAAATGTAATATGCACAATCTGTCATTATTTTCAGTTTCTAATATTTCTCTTTTATTCTAAAACTATATATATTGGAGGTTTTATTTACATATTAATTTTCGAACGCCAAGTTGTTCTTATCACGTGCTATGAAAAGGAAAACATGAATTCTGTATTATTGAAATTCAAAATTATTTTGAATTAGTAAGTGTGAAATTTTGAACCACTATTATAATCCAGAACTTATTTATTGTTAAAAAATGTTACACCAGAATTCATTTATTTTTCCTTGATTGTAAATGTTTTTACGATTTACGAAGTATTTGATGTTAATTTTTAAGTAATTTTTGCTTATTTTACGAATACCGTTTTTCTCTGAGTACTGAAATCATTGTGAATACGGACCTTTTGTTAAATTATAGCATCTTCAAATTGTCGCTCATATTTTCTTTCAGCGTTTTTATTATTTTCTAATTAGAATTCAACAATTCACTCTATTTAAAATGTATTGCTTCTGAATTTTTAAATAACTCTAAACTCATAAAATTGTTTTACATTTGTTATTTGATACATTACAAGAACTTATTCCTCTTGTAGTTTTCCCAAATAATAATAATTAACAAAAGAATTAAAAATAAGAAATAAAAAATTTGTAAAGTTTCTATGAAACTGATTGCCATAGAAATTAAAAAATTATTTCAAGCTATTTTTTTTCTTCAAAAATTATACTTCTAATACATTTTTTTTTATAAAATTAAGGAGAAATTTATTGATAAGAACCATATTTTTACTTTCCTTTGTATGATAAAAATGGATTAATCACTCAACCAATTTTCAGGTGATTTATTTTTTACTGTAGTATAAATTCTTTTTTTTCTGAAGGATACAAATCAATTAAGCATTCTACCAATTTGCAGGTGATTTACTTTTTACTTCAGTGCATATTTTTTCTCTGTATGATACAAATGAGTTAAGCATTCTACCAATTTGGAGGTGATTTATTTTTTACTTTAGTGCATTTTTTTTCTCTGCATTATACAAATGAGTTAAACATTCTACTAATTTGCAGGTGAATTATTTTTTAATTTAGTGCATTTTTTTCTCTGTATGATACAAATGAATTAAGCATTCTACCGATTTGCAGATGAGTTATTTTTTACTTTAGTGCATTTCTTTTTCTCTGTATGATACAAATGAATTAAGCATTCTACCAATTTGCAGGTGATTTATTTTTTACCTTAGTGCATTTTTTTTCTCTGCATCATACAAATGAATTAAGCATTCTACCAATTCGCAGGAGTATATTTTTTAGTTTAGTGCATATTTTTTTTCTCTGTATTATACGAATGAATTAAGCATTCAACCAATTTGCACGTGATTTAATTTTTACTTTAGTGCATATTTTTTTCTTTGTATGATACTCTCGATATGCCGGTGTAGTCTAGCATCCATAATTCTAATTGAAAATGTTCCAATGAATCGATTCCTATCATGCAAAAATTCACCCTTGCGAAGATGACAAATGTATTTATTTCCTTTGCTAATCTGAGCTTCAAAATAGTTTAGCACTTCGTTTCTTTTCATTCCTTTGTACGAATAGACATTGAAGGAGATGACGGGAATCGTGGGGGAAGGAAAGAAGGCGAGGCGAACTTAGGGATACAGGAGCATCTCAATGAATGATGTATTCCGATGAATGAATGATGGAGGGGAAAGAAAGCGTTGTTTCTCTATCTTATCTCAAGCGATTCGAAAACACATGAAACACGCTATGTTTGATAGAACAATATATTATTTTTCAGAATGGATAATGTTTGTAAGAGACACGTGTTTATTTCCCCCCGAATTCAAGGAGAATCCTGAAAGGAAAAAGAAAAAAAAAAAAAATGCATACTTTCGAATTGTATTAAACCGTTTTCTCTCTCCAGTATATCTGTTTCTGAAACTTTTAAAAATCAATTCAAATAAAAAACCAGCATTATTAATTATTTTAATTTTTGGAAACATTTCGATTGGTAAATAATTTTGAATTGTAGTATTTTGGAAAGAAGTGCTTACAGTTTTTTTTACTTTTTACCTTTTGTACAGTAAGAAATAAATAAAAATGATGCTTTTCTGAATTGATCGGGAACTTTTTTTTTCAGTATGTCTGTTTCTGAAATTTTTAAAAATCAATTCAAGTAAAAACTGGCATTATTAATTATTTTAATTTTTGGAAATATTTCGTAACAATAAATAATTTTGATTTGTAGTATTTTTGAAAAAAAAGTGTATAAAATTTGCGACATCTAAACACCGAAACTTTATGCACAGGAAGGAAGAGATAAAACGGGTGCCTTTTCTGAATTTATCAAGGACTCCACGAAGAGGACTCTTAAAGGAAATATCCCGATTTCTTTTCCCAGTATGGCTGTTCCTGAATTTTTTAAATATCAATTCAAGTAAAAACTGGCATTATTACTTATTTTAATTTTTGGAAATATTTAATAACAATAAATAATTTTGATTTGTAGTATTTTTGAAAAAAAAGTGTATAAAATTTGCGACATCTAAACACCGAAACTTCATGCACAGGAAGGAAGAGACAAAACTGATGTCTTTTCTGAATTTATCAAGGACTCGACGAAGAGGACTCTTAAAGGAAATATCCCGATTTCTATTCACAGTATAACTGTTCCTGAAATTTTTAAAAATCAATTCAAGTAAAAACTGGCATTATTACTTATTTTAATTTTTGGAAATATTTCGTAACAATAAATAATTTTGATTTGTAGTACTTTTGAAAAAAAATGTATTCAATGTGCGACATGTAAACACCGAAACTTCATGCACAGGTAGGAAGAGACAAAACTGATGTCTTTTCTGAATTTATCAAGGACTCCACGAAGAGGACTCTTAAAGGAAATATCCCGATTTCTATTCACAGTATAACTGTTCCTGAAATTTTTAAAAATCAATTTAAGTAAAAACTGGTATTATTACTTATTTTATTTTTTGGAAATATTTCGTAACAATAAATAATTTTGATTTGTAGTATTTTTGAAAAAAAATGTATAAAAGTTGCGACATCTAAAACCGAAACTTCATGCGCAGGAAGGAAGAGAAAAAAACCTGAGGCCTTTTCTGAAATGATCAAGGACTCCACGAACAGGACTCTCAAAAAAAAAAAAAAAAAAAAAAACCCAAATAATTTATCAAGGTAAGTGTAATGAATCGAATTATTCACTTTCTGTAATTTAATTATTCTCTTTTTTCAAATAACTAAAGCTAGAATTGTATACACCAATTAAATTTTGAGTCATATCTAACCAGGAATTGAGCATCTATTGGTATGTGCTGTCAAAAATTTGTAAACTCGATACTAAAAAGTGCAATGACTGAAATATATCAAAATTGGTACATTATTTTGTGACTGTAATTGTAGCTCCGAGTCTAATTTTGGTTTTAATCGAATCAAAACCGCAGTTATCTCCTTTATTCGGTTTTTCAATGAGGTCAATGTACTATAATTTATTTCTCAAGAGGTGACCATTTTGCAAAGAAATGCAAGCAATGGCCATGAATCTCATCCCGTGCCTCAGTCCATTAAATGAAAAGCACTTAGGAGCAGATTGCAATATTTTCTGCTAAGTATTGGATATTTTTTCTGAAAAAAAAAAGGTAAAAGATTAATTGTTTAAAAGGAAAAAAAATCGGTCGAGAAATTAAAAGCCAAATATATGGTCGCTCCTTTTAGCTTTACTCAATGAGTGGATTTTAAGTAATCTTCAAAAAGATGATATAGTATTTAAAATTTGGAAATCTGCAATCAAAACATGAAGCAATTGATGGGGTGGATTAAATTTTTACATTAAAAAGACCCCCCCCCAAAAAAAAGTGCAAGGAAATTCCAATGTTACGGCACATCGATAAAGTTTTGTAGTTAATTTCAGATTCAAAAATATTTGCTGCTAAATAAGTGATACTTTATATTAATATAAATTAAAGACATTGCGTCTATGTAAGTACATAGGTTCCATATTTCCTCCTACACAACTGAGCCCAATTCAAGCAAATTTTGTGAACTTATTATTAAAAAATTTTATAGCAGAATACTGTCAATTTTTTAAATTACAAAAATTAATTAATTAGAAATTAACCAACATTTTACCTTTTTGCCTCAGTAATTTCAGCTGATATTATTTTTAAATTATTTTTCTGTCGTCTTAAAATTCAAAATTTGGCATTTTTTATAATACCAGTTTCATTTCTATTCAGTTTTTTCCTTCATTTATTATGGATGTTTTTTTAAAGAAAAATTAATTTAAAAGATTTGAAAACAAAGTAATACATAAATAGTTCTTAGCTCCGTTAAAATTTTGCACTATTCAATCTTTATTTTTTAAAACTCCTCTTTTATTTTAATACATATTGTTTGAAAATATCTTTAAGGATTTTAAAATAGCAATTTCTTTTCCTTCAACACTGGTAAACAAAATTTGTCATTCTAATATAACAAACATAAAAAAAAAACTAATGGAAGAAAATTAGCTATCGGTAGTATTTAAAAATTGCCACGTGATATTTTAATTTTGATTAAAAAAGTTTTCAAATGATAAAAGTATTTTGTTTATAATAACATTTTCCACGAAAGGAGTTTCTATGTTCAAAATATCACACATGAAAGGACTTTCATGTGTGATGTAATTGATATGTCAATTAATGTTCATGTAATTGATATGTCAATTAATGTTCATGTAATTGATATGTCAATTAATGTTCATGTAATTGATATGTCAATTAATAATATAATTGACATATCAATTATATTATTATGTTTCATGGAAAATCATACAAGAATCTCCGACACGCCCGAAGGCACACAGAATAAACCATAAAACTGACTGACCGAACCACCGCAACAGCACACTGGGTTTGAGTCCCAAGGGTCATCATCGACCACGGTACAACCCTCCCGTAGGAAGTACGTCCCGACATCGATGGGAGGAGCCTACCCCCACCTATTTATGTACCCTCCAGGGTGACAAGATCCAACCACCATGTCGGAAACATCTCATCATCATTTAGAGGTGCCCTCCGAGGAAATTATACTTCTTCGAAAATCAGCCCAATGATTTCCTAGAATTAATTACTCAATACAGTGGTGTAATTAGAGTGGGATGAGCAAGACACTTGCCTTAGGCGCAATTGTCACGGAGGAGGTAAAATCAAGGAATCAATTCGCTGTATTTGAAAGAAAACCAAGTTTCTAATAAGCTTTCGTCCTCTATATTTTAAAAAAATTGAAATAGTTTTGGCAAATTTCAAAGCAATTAAAATGGTTTTGGTAAATTTCAAAGCAATTAAAACGGTTTTAGCAAATTCCAAAGCAATTAAAATGGTTTTGGCAAATTTCAAAGCAATTAAAACGGTTTTAGCAAATTCCAAAGCAATTAAAATGGTTTTGGCAAATTTCAAAGCAATTAAAACGGTTTTCAGCAAATTCCAAAGCAATTAAAATGATTTCAGCAAATTGAGAGGAAATTAAAAAGCTTTCAAAAGCCAGCGCTTATTGTGAATAAGGGCTTATTAGAAGTGAAAATTATTAGCTCATGACTTGGAGCTTATGGTTATTTTATGAGTTAAACAGAATGCATTATAACAAAACTCATATCGGATAACTTAGGTATTTTTTCCCCTCATGAAAAGAAGGGAGATATTAAATCTTTTGGATTTATGTGAAAAGAAATCGCTTTTCTTTTCAATTCACAGGAAAGTAACGAATACTAGACTATAATCTAACTATAAATTTTATAAATTACAAAATCTTTTAATAAGAGTCATAAGTGTTTCAAAAAAGTCATATGTTTATGAGGAATATATGTTTAAAAAACGAGTCGTTTTAAATTATATGGACAAAAAAAACATATTATCAGATGTATAGTTCCTGAAAATCAAATCATAAATATTGAAAATTATTTTAAAGATTCATAAAACAGAAATAAATCTGAAGTAAATAATAATGAATGAATAATTATAAAATAACTAGCCGCCCTTGGCGACCAGTCGGTTCGCCAGTATTAATGCTCGCTAAAATTTTCAAATATTTTATGTAGTTGTGTCTCATAACAGGTTTTTCACCAAAATATTTTTAAACCAAACAAATTCTGATAGTCTTATAATTCATTTATAGTATTATTTTCTTCAGATGTTCTGTTCATTGTACTAATCATCTTTCTCTTTCTATCCGTGCAGTTATTGTCCCGGAATTGATATTTTACTTAAGTGGTGGAGGAAGGTCTAAAATTCTACGTTTTTATAGAATGACAGAGATTCCAATTTTCATAAGTGCAAACACACTAAACAAATAAAGACAATTGGTTTTCAAGAGATGCGGAAGTTTAAAAACCAGCTTGGAAAATGCCGCGCACAGAGGAAATAATGATGACACACACACACCCTTCTTTTTTTCCCCTGGAACCCCCTTTTATTTCTATCCTTTTTTTTCTTTCTACAGACTCTTTTTTTCCTTTATTCCTTTTTTCTTCCCTGCCCAGACTTTATTTTGGGCAGGTATAGATTAAACACCCATACAGACTAATCACTAAGAAAATAAAAAGAATCGTTTAATACATAACTCCTTTCAAGAATAAAATAAACACATTAAGAGTTCTTAATGCCACATTTATATATATAAAAGAATTTTTATCTTTAAGAACAAAAAAAAAACTTTATATCAGAACACAATCGATAGCAACATTTAAAAATGAAAAACGAACAAAATGATATTCACTTCCGTTGAGAAGAATGTTTTTAATCAGCTGCATAAAAGCAAATATTTTCTTTCTTTTTTAAACTTCCTGCTATGTATAAATGAAAACCAACTGACTTCGCGTATTTTTTTTTTCTCAATAAATCATTACTTCCTGTTATCTTACTCATTTGGTGTGGGGGGAGGAAATGAAGATTTTTGGTGGGAAAGTAAGAAAAGTGTCGTTTTAGCTATTTTCCTCGCAGTTTTTTCATTTTTTCTCTCCATAAGAACCAGCCTCGTGTAATAACGAAAATATTTTTTAAAAAATTAGCCGAATCGGTCTAGCCGTTCTCTAGTTTTGCGCATAGCAACGCATTTCACGGTCCATTTTTATTAATATAGATGAAGGATTAAGTAAATATCATTAGACTAAATTTCCGTTTTTTATTATTTGAAGTGTCAATAAAAGACAGGGTAAAAATCATGGCTGCAGATTGGATATAAGTTAACCCGAAAGATTACATTTATTTCATTAATGAAAACCTCTATTAATCAAGAAAAAAATATCAATTGCGCTCTAAATGAATCATTTTTTTAAAATTTAGATAAATTCGTTTGAATGCGTAAAGCTGGAAGTAATTTTCATTAAAACCACGTATTATAAAAAAAATTAAGTCAATTCGTATTTATGTCAACAAAGAAAATTTTTATTTTAGCTACTTTTTATTAAATAATTACAATTAATGTAAATAATTTATCAAACAATTAATGATTTTCGCAAGAATTGAACTCTCATTCTTCACCTTCACGTAAAAAACTCTGAAATCGTCGCATTTTTCTCCTATTGAACTACTGACTTTTGATTTCACTTTTCATTACAGACTGTTAAAATTCTATTTAAAGTATTAAAAATTAATTAAATTTAACTGATGAATTAATATTTGAAAAAACTGTATTAATATCAAGTGTCGTCCACTACAAGTTTAAAAATATATATTTGAACTCGAGTGGATGAATAAAAAGTATTTTATTAACGATTGAAAATTTGAACAAGATATATAAATATATATATATGGAGAGAGTGAAATTTTAATATAAATTGAAAAAAAAAAAGAATTTTTAGTTGATATTTGAAATGAAACAATTAGTGTCAAAACAATAATGATTAAAAAAAAAAACGAAGATAAAAACAATTATCAAGAAAATTTTAACAAAATATTTTAGGCTAATGATTTCCTCAATTGTATTTGCTTAAGAATGATTCAGAATTTGTAGAAAGTTGGCCGTGTGAGAGTTCAAAATACAATCATATTTTTCAGTACAGTTTATGCCCTAGTTTTTCACTTTTTTCCGATCGTGTGACTGAAAAGCTCATCTGTTTCCGGTTTGGGTAAAACCAAGAGACATTTTTGCTGAACAGCTGTGATATCACGAACGAAATATTGAGCGTATTTTTAAACAAATATAATTGAAATATGATGATATGTCCTGAATGAAGAGGATGTTTAAAGGGAAACAACTAAGTTGCATAAAAATGTTTTCTTACAGGAACGTAATATATTTTATATGTTAATTCTAACTAGACAACTAAATTTGGAAAAAAAAAAATTATTCCATTTATTTTTTTTCTTTTGTAGTTTCGTTAAACTGAAAATCTTTGGGACTTTATTTTAAACAGAACTTATATTCAGTGTGAGCAAAGTATGGTCTCTTTTAGTGTCTAGCTATTGAGAAAACTACATTAGTGGTGTATGCAAACTTCATTGTTACTATTCTCCCACCAAATTTCACACACGTTTGAGTCTATTGGGACTGACACAAAAGATGCGAGGAGGGAGGTTTCAACTATTGAACCATAATCGGATGTGAGGGGAAAGCTCTTAATACTTTTTTCTTGGTCAGAGGGCTTGGCTTGAAAGAAAGTTTTCAGTTGGCCGACCCTGTACCTCCCGGACGATCTCTGTCCTTTTCGGATGATTGGAAAAAAAATTCCCAAAGTTTCTTCCTAGCAGATGGGTGCATTTAGCATTGAAAAATTCTGTAAGGACCACCTGGTGAGGAGACACACGATATGTGCAATAAAGAATATGAATTGTTGTTTCTCTCCCAAGGCAGAAAAAAAAAGTTAAACCACAAAACATGAATTTTGACGTCCTTCATCATTAAGTACAGCTGTTTTCATTTTCCCTATTCTAATTTTAAGTTGGTATGAGTATCCTTCTGATTAGCTTGTGCTTATGAGTGCTTTACTGTTCAGAGTTCCAAAAAAATGCTTATTTTTCTTAGATGTAGTAGTATGATAATTTTATGCTTTCTTATAAGTAGCTGATTTTGTATATCTTGTCCACGAATATGTTATTATATCATGAAATCCCAAGAATATATTTGGTTAATGCAATACGAGTTTATTACGTGCCTTTTGAAGAAACAGTGTCTTAATTTTAAATGACGGTATCATGAAATACCAAGAAAATATTTGGTTAATGGAGTATGAGTTTATTAC
>JAOUZG010050968.1:7639365-7657543 GCA_026289955.1 Argiope argentata | reverse complement strand
ACTCAAATCTGGTTTAACCCTTTGCGGTCCGATGTCGAGTGTGACTCTACATTCAAGACTGTGCATCATTTTGACGTTTTATTAATTTGTTTTTCAAATTGTTCAAAACGCCTACATAATGGTTAAGAGATGTAGATTAATTTTTCAAAGAAATTCGACTTAAAAGAATTATATATATTTATTTTTCACAGCAATAAACAAATCTTTGTATTAGATGAATAATTTTGCATCTAATTATTTTTCGGACTGCAAAGGGTTAAAACTAGTAGTTGATGACATTTGACGTTAATACAGTTTTTTCAAATACTGATTAATTAATTTTTATTAGTTAATAAAAAACTAACTATCTTTCCAAAAATCTTCATTTCCCCACCGGAAAATAAGTTACGAATTCAGCTTGTTTTTCACCCCACGCTAATGAGGTTAAGCTTAACATGTTTCCGGCCGATTATTTCAAAAGATTATGTTTATTTTCTTAAGGTTTGATGCATTTAAAACTAAACATTGTTAATCGATTTTTCGGATTCATCTTGAAAAACTATCGAATTAAAATAATACTGAATAAAGAAAAATAAAAATTACTAATCAGTATTGTGTTACCCCAACTAACGTAGAAAATTAACACATTTGCGGTGCCTCAATTGGCGTTGAATCCTCTGTGTGTGAGTGTGTTCTGATTTGTTTTCAATGGACAGGAACTTGATTCTGTTTTGGCCAGGTATAGTTATTTGATCAATTATTTACATCAATTTTAATTATTTAATAATAAAGTAACAAAAATAAAATTTTTCTTTGCTGACCTAAGTAGGAATTGACTTTAATTTTTTTTTAAATATTACTCGTTTTAATTGTAAATCGTAAAAATTTAAATGGTTTCAATCATGAAAGGGAACATATACAGAATACAGTCCTTTCAATCTGGATATCAATTAAGCCATCTTTATCAAAATCCATATAAGAAATAGAGGTCTTTAACAGGTATCTGATGGTCGAAGCCCCCTTTTTTTCTATAATTTTTTTAAGGGATCAGATAAGGGGTTAAACTTGAATAACCTTAAAACATTTAAAAAGGGGGGAGGGAATAGTAGATCAGTTAGCTATACTGAGTGTCTCAAGATTTCTCACATTATGCAAGAACTCATATTATAACAGATAGGTATTCATTTTTTCCGAAGTTCTTAACAAATTAGAAATAAAGTATTATTTCTGTTTTTAAAGGATGGAAAATAATTATTACTATGTAAGGTTTTCATAAATAAACTAATATATATTCTTTTCATTTCTATATGTATAAATAAAATATATAATAAGAATATTATGTATTTAAATTTATTTACCAAATAAAATTTAAAAAAATGAAGGTATCTTAATATTTAAAAATACTCAACTCTATTTTTAAGTATTAAATAAAAAAATATCTTTGTAGCCAGTTTTCAAATGAATCAAAATTTGTACATAAAAAGTTGTCTGAATTTTTTATTTCTAAAGTTTTTAAATTTCACTAAAAACTTTCGGAATTATTAATAAATTTCTTTTTCGAGCATTTTGATAATAGTAGATTACTTGTAGTGGATGATACCTGATGTTAATGGATTTTTTTCAAATGCTAATTCGTAATTAAGTTTAGTTTTTAATACTTTAATAATTTATAATATTTTTAAATTAAAATTGAACTTAATTCGTAATTAAGTTTAATTTTTAATTTTTATATTTAAAATAGTAAAAATTAATTAGTTTAGTTTTAGCAGTTTGTAATAAAAACTAAAGTCAACAGGGTGTAGATCAATCTGTAAAATGCGAGAATATCAGGATTTTCCACGTGAAGGTGAAGAATGGTAGTTCAATTATTCCAAAAATTGATAATTTTTTGATAAATTATTTATATTAATTGTAATTATTTAATAAAAATTAACTGAAAGAAAAATTTTCTTTCTTGATCTAAGTAAGAATTGACTTAAAAATTTCTTATATATATATATATATATATATATATATATATATATTTAGAAATAAATGCTTTCAAAAAATTAAATATGTTTAATAACTAATTTAAGTTAATTCTCATTACGAATTTGAAGCTGATCAATAAAATAATAATCACGTAAATTGAAAAAATTTTCATATATTATTAATTAGGCTTCATAGCAACTTCAATCTTAGCTTCTCTGGCATAGAGTTTTAAAGAGAAAGGGGATAAAGTGGATTATAGTTTAAAAATTCCAGATTAAGGTTCCTTTTTGGTATTTGTCCTGGGCACCGTTTTTGTAGGTACTTATCTGATATATTCCATTATTTCATAGAATATGATAAGTTATGCAATAAAATAACGAGACGTTCTATGAAATAATTGTTAAATCTTGATTAGTGTTGTCGTTATTAAAGGCACTTGCTATTGGTAAGCTTCGCCGAGGCATTAGCGAGTTTTAAGCCGAAAGGAGCGTCTCTTGTTTTGAAGTAGCGCCAACTAGGACCAAGAGTACGACTTAGCTCTCACTCATCTCAATCGCTTGCACAGCACCTTTTAACATGGGGGTACATTCATTTGTCTTACAGATAGAACACAGAAGAACAACTATGCCAGAACACGGGACGTCCAGATCACGCTCTACTTCCATGCCAGGACACCGGCATCAGGATTAGCTATTCAATGAAATAACTATGAAATAACTAGAAATTCTATGAAATAATTGTTAAATCATGTTTAGCTATTCCACGAAATAACTTGAAATTCTATGAAATAATTGTTAAATCATGTTTAGCTATTCCATGAAATAACTAGAAATTCTATGAAATAATTGTTAAATCATGTTTAGCTATTCCACGAAATAACTAGAAATTCTATGAAATAATTGTTAAATCATGTTTAACTATTCCATGAAATAACTAGAAATTCTATGATATAATTGTTAAATCATGACGAGTTATTCCTTGAACTGGAAATTCTTTGAAATAACCGAATTATACAGTTAAGCGGTAAAACATGCATTATTAAATATCTATAATGTGGCTCGTCATTTATTGTAATATAATTCAATTCGTTGTTTACTCTGTTTAAATTCTTTTATAATTCAAACTTAAAATTTTAATTGTTAATAATAATAATAATTTTTGAAATTTTCTATGCGTCCTTTATATTAAGATAACAGTTCAAAGGAATGACTAAAGCGGGTAATTCATTTTCTTTTTGCTGTAAATTTTCCCGACATATATAATTTTAGACACTGAGTCATTTTTATGTTTAAATCAGTTATTTTCCACATCCGATGTTTTTAAAAATTTTAATGAACAAAATATATACTGAGATGCTATGAAGAAGGAGGAGGGAAGGGGGGAATTAATTCATTTTTCGTTTGTCTCTTTTTGTTTTGAAATCTAAACGGTTCATGACTCATTTGGCTTACTCACTGTTAAATATTGAACTTGTTACTGAATTTTTATGGCTATAGATTCATTAGAGTCATTAGATTAACCCTAGTCGAATAGGAATATTAATTAGTTATTCTTTGGTAAAGCGATCCGTTTAGCCTTTTCGGCATATGTTTAGATTATAATAATCGGGCATATACAGATGCCGTAGCTTTGGCTAAAAATTATGCGCAATCACTTATTTCAAAAATAATGCTACGAAATTTTTATTGCATACTATTATTGTTACTAATTTTAATTTTTTGTCTTTAATTTTAATATTTTGTTGTATACTATTATTGTTACTAATTTTAATTTTTTGTTTCTAATTTTAATATTTTGTTGCATACTATTATTGTTACTAATTTTAATTTTTTCTGTTTTTTATTTTAATATTTTGTTGCATACTATTATTGTTACTAATTTTAATTTTTTGTTTTTAATTTTAATATTTTGTTGCATACTATTATTGTTACTAATTTTTTTTTAATTTTATATTTTGTTGCATACTATTATGGTTACTAATTTTAATTTTTTTGTTTTTTATTTTAATATTTTGTTGCATACTGTTATTGTTACTAATTTATTTTTTTTGTTTTAATTTTATATTTTGTTGCATACTATTATGGTTACTAATTTTAATTTTTTTTTGTTTTTTATTTTAATATTTTGTTGCATACTACTATTGTTACTTATTTTGGGTGATTGCACCGGATTAAACGTTCTAAGTAATGAAAATCTCGGAATCTCTTTTCATCTCTAAAATTTCAAAACCACATTTTTTTTATCAATTTCAATTTAGTTTTTAAATAGTAATTTTAAATAGCAACTTTTTACTAACTGCAATAGCCAAATGCATAATTGCAAATCGCTTTCTAAAAAATTGGTTTCATTATATCGCAAATGAAAAAAATCCACGAATGAAATTTAAAATAGTTGTTTTATAAAACAAAAAAGCAAAAAAAAAAAAATGACAAAAACTTCTCTTAATGCAATCTAAATAATATATCATAACAGGATCGGACATTTTTCTAAAATTATAATGCGCCCTGTCATCTTTTATAATTATGAAATAACCTTTTATATAATTTGTAAATGGTAATTAATTCTGAAAGTTATTAGAATAAGGTGACAAAATTAATTTTAGCAATACTTAGTTTTAATTTGAACAAAATCTATTGCATGATCTCTATTATTAAATGAAAGCACAAAATTAAATATTTTTTAAAATACTATTAAAATCTCAAGAGCTCACGGGCCCCTAAAGTTGTGGGGCCCTAGGAAAGTGCCTACTTTATAATAATCCAGCCCTACTATGTAAACTGAGAGCTGACATTCTTGTTTTCGATACAATAATTATACGTATAAGGATTGAATGTTTGTATTTGATTTACATTTTCGAATGAATAAAGATGTAAATTTAATTTACGAATTAGACGGAATAGAACTCGATCGCAAGCCTTGAATACTCCCCTCTTCTGTTAAAAGATATATTCGCCATCAATGGCAAAGTGAAAAAAAAAAGTGGAGGAGGGGTTTAGAAGTCTTTGAGCACACCCCGGAAGGCCGTACCAGAACTAATTTGTATCTTTTCAAAGCTGAATATAAAAGAAAAAAAAAATCTTGTTTTATTCTGAATCCTAATTACAATCGATAGGCACACGTTCACCGTATAATCTGAAGCACAATTAGTTTCCCACTGCTCATAAAATCAGAATCACTTCATATCAAAGACCACTCGCTATTTTGATTAAAATATTTGTGGCGTACACCAGATGTCCTAAATTAAGCTCTACATTTCCAATAAACTTCATCAAAAAATTTCTAGCTGAGAATAATAAAGAAATTAGAGCGTGCATAAGGAGTTAATGGGAATTTTCTCTGGATCAAAAAATAAATAAATCCAACCCATTTCTCATGAATCTTCGAAATCCATCTCTATTTAGGACGAGCTCTTCTTTCGAAACAGGAAATTCCAAAAACTCTTCATTTCTTCCTTTCCAAAATCTTTTTATGGTATTTATCAAATAGATATCGATGCCCTAATTTGTAATTGAAAATTCATACTTTTTCTCACATGCATTTTTTAAGACAGAAAATTATCTCAATTGTGTTAAAAATCAACCAAATGATTAAAATGAAATACTTTAAAATTTATTTCTTCAGGGTGGATTAACCTGTTTATCATATACACGTAAAAAGCGATCAATTATCCTTGTAAAATGCAATCAACAACATGTAGATAAAGAAATCTATTGTTTATGAAGTTACAAAAATATAGGCCCCCTGTCGTAAATAAAAGTAATTTTGCTTTTATTTCTGTTTATTTTCGGTTACTTGGCGGATTATTCGTGATTGCCACCTTACAAAATCCCGCAAATTTCATAAGATGCAGATGCAGTTGCAGTTATGTGGAGAATATCTGGATATTTTTGAAAAGTTTCTTAACTTTACGATATTTCCATTGGAATTTTGAAACGAATCTCCGTCTTGAAATTGTTTTTATTTTAGGCTAGGCGCCCTTGACAACCAGGTGGTTCACCGAGATTAAGGTTCACTAAAATTTGAAATTAAATATTTTATATAACTTGGTTTTAATGGCTTCTTCAGCAAGATACTTTCAACTTCAAATTTTACTAGATATATAAATCATACTTAGGAGCTTTGCGGCGCTCTGTTCATTTTACTAACCATTTCCGCTATTTATTTATTATTATTATAATTATTTTTACAGCATTCCTAAAATTCATTTTTAGAAAATGGATACACTTACGTAATGTAATCTTATTAACATGAAACTACGTAAAATTTAGCATTTTTTCTTCAAGTAAATCGTATTTTAAATATGAATTTAAATCCTTTAAGATTACTCAGAGATTTTTTTTAAAAAGTATATCGCTGATTTCAGGAAATTCACTTTCTCAATAATGATTTATGTTAATAACAGGTAATAAATGCGAATTTCAAAACGAAAATGAAAAAATCTCTTCAATAATGACTTTATCAAATTTTGGTCCTCCAGATTTTTTTTTTTTTTTTTTTGTATTATCGTTTGTTGTACGCTTAATATTTGTTCAGAATCCTCCCTATTTTAGTTGGAAAATATGCTTAAAATACTCATCAAAAAATTAATTAAATATAGAAAATTATTTATAAGGTAAGAAAACTGATATCAATGAAAAGATAATTTCTTGAATTTTAAGTTTATGTGAAAGTTACTTTTGAATGGTAACATTTTCAGAACTTATCATGGAGAAACGTCAATATTTTATTTTATTTTTAAAAATTGCTCTCCAAGGTCACAATCCCCTCCCCATTCTGAATATATATGGGTTAAGTTTTGTATCTAGTTTAAATCCTGTAGAGCACGAACACACACACATTTATCTTTATAATAAGTAGCGATAAAGATGAAGCCCGAATTCTTGATGGCTTAGTTTTGAAAATTCCTTTTATAAAATACTGTGTGGAAAATTACTCTCAGTTGTGTTTAGACATTTATAGTAAATATAAAAATCACAGCAACTTGAAATAATCCACATCTTTTATACTTAATAGTATAATTTATATATTTTCTTTTTTGATTTATTGGAAATATTTATATGGTGCTCTTTAAAATAATGTTTTTTTGATTTAGGAATATGAGAAATTTTATTTATTTTATGAAATAGTGAGGAATGAAAATTAAACAAAAAGTTTTCCAAAATGGAATATTTGAAAATTTTAAATGATTTTTCTAATGAAGTCACATAAAGTACAATATGCATTGAATTTCCAAAATAAATCACTTAATAAGAATTGAATACGTTTCATGAAAAATATTATGAAGACAACAATATGTTCTATGTATGGAGAATACCAATATTTTAAATGTACGAGAATCTCATTAAAAATATATGTATACTGAAAAACAAAATATATTTTAAAATTTTATAGAAGTAGCTGTTAAAACGCTTATTCTAATTGAGAATCTCTCTAAATTTCAAAATATTTTAAAGTAGCTCCTTTAAAAAAATGAATAAATAAATAAATAAAAGCATCTCTCAAATACTTTTGGTAATTACTATACCTTACCAACATGAATCCCAACAATTATGAAAACTGAACAATTCAGTTTCTGTTCTAAACTATTCATCAAACACTTGATAGAGTAATACACTATAACTGACAAAACCACATACTATTGAAAGTATGATACTTTTTCGAATACTGATTACACCCATGGCAGTCATCTGTGCATTTTCTGCTGCAGTTTGTACCATTTGAGACAGAGCAATGTGGTTCACAGCAACTGATGTGTCTGTCAATACTCCTTCTTGAAATGACGGACATGATGAAATTACTGTTTTAATTTCACAAAATCTTTCGTTAATCCTCGAACCAAAGATAACTAAGATACAAACCTTGAATAGAAGAGCGGTTCCTAGACATACACCAGTAATTAGATGCCAGAAAATGACAGATGTTTTCAGTAAGAGAGCAGTTAGCACTAATATCTGGAAAAGAAATGTGCACAGTAAGTTGAAAGCTATCGGAGAAAGAATCTGATCAGTTTTGGAAATGACTGATGACAACTGTTGCAAATCCGAAGCCAATATGTGCATTATTTCAGGTGTCAGTTTTGAATTGTGATAAACATTGGTCAGCTCTTTCTTGCAATCCGATATCATACATTCTAAATTATGGTAAATGCAACAAATTAATACGACTGCCAAATCTTGACCGGTAAATAATATTATGTGATTGACAACAGTATACAAGACGAAGATGAAATACTTATAATTATCGGCAATTTTGAAATGGAATTTATGAAGTTCCATAGTTATTTGTTCTTCTGAGAATGTAAAATAGCAGACTGTCATTCCTATTCCTGTAACGTAAGCTATACAGCAACCTGCAAGAATCCAAAGTCTTCGTGGTATTTGAGGGCATGTTGCATATTTCGAATGCATCTTTTGTAGGAAAAAGAAACCATTTATTATATCCGTATTTTTTCTTGCAATATAAGTTCGTAAAGTAAAAGAAAATACAAACTGCAAATTTCCTGAAATCATTAATCTAGTGAAATGGGCAACGAATAATGCATATATGTTGGAAGCTATCATGCTTGCTAACACAGTATCGTAAAAAGTGCAGTAAAACTTGACAATATATGTCATAATCTTCGACATATTCCTTTTCGGAAATGGTACTCCTAAAATAACAAAAAATTTCAAAATCAAAAGGATTTCACTGTTATTAATTTTGTTGTATTTTGTTGAACTTATCATGATTATCAAAGAAGTCGTTACAGAATAAACATTTCCAAATTACTTCAGAATGTGTGTTTATTAAATATTATCGAATTATTTAAATGTAGTAGGAATTAAATGAATTTCATTTGTATTTCAGTTTGTTGGTAAGTTCATTTGGTTCGAAAATTGTGTCTCGATGCTTCTTTGAGAAAAAATGATAAAGCAAATAATTAACTGCTGATAATTTCTATTCCGACATTCGAAAAAATGGATTACTGTTTCTCTTCTTTTTTTAAAAAAATATATTGCGAGATATTCGCTTCGAAATTTCGGTAAAAGAATAAAATTATCGTTTGAGAATTGAACCAAACGTTCCAGCTGCCAAATAAAAAATGGCGCACAATTTTATATCATTATGAAAAATCAATACATTGATTTACGTAAACGCTAATAGTTTTTTTTATGTTGCTATGAAACTTAGTGCTCCGTAAATTGAATTTTATTACCTATAATGTAATAGAAAATTATCCATTGAAAGTGTGGTCATTTTTGCTGTTATTGAAAAAATTTTGCTTGTCATTAATGAAATATTTCTAATAGATATTATGCAAGTTATTATTAAGATAATTTTTTTAGAACTATAACTGATGGGATAAAAAAAAACCCTTGTTAGAACGTAAACGAACATTCTAGTCAATTTTTAGTAAAAATGCTTTAAAAAAGAATAAATGCTTGACATTTTGAAGTTAACAATGAATGTTTTTTTTAGCTAAAATATAATAACTCTCACTTACGAGTTGTAATATCCTTCAAACAAGACTCGGAGTAGATCGTGGAGATTTTTAATATGTTTTTCAAAAAGTTGAGATATAGATTCTGTGTAAGACTCGTGCTTTTCGAGCTTTATCAGGATGATAATTATAATAATTAAAATTAGAAATAAAAAATACAATAAAGCCAGGATTATGTCTTTGACGGAGAACGACAAAAATGGTGTGTTGTCGATGTATTTATTTTGCTTGTGTCCTCATGTATTTCATTATAGATTGTTTTCAAGATTGCGTATTTCCAGCTGAATACTCATAACTACGATTCTAATTAAATTCTAATTTTCAAATAAAATAAGCCTTTCTGATTGGTGGTTTCTATAGTTTTGACTGATTTCTTGACACTAATTGCGCACTTCTTAGAAGCCGTTTGAGGATTTTTCTTTTTATCCCCTTCCCTGGTCAGCTGTAACATCTTCAGTTGAAGACTCTTCTTCAATATTAAGTCTTCCGTTCACAAAAAAGAGGTGAAGGTCAGGAAACCCCTTCATATCTGGTCAAAGGTCAACTGTCAGTTCCTCCATTCATGTGTCCCTCAATTTTGTCCCAACAACCTTTGAACTTTAATTTTGAATTCGGAATCTAACAACAGTTATTGAGGCTCAAATGTGAAATCTTAATTAGATCAAACTGAAATTTAAAGCTTACATTACGCAGTCTAAACTTTTCACAAAATGAATCTGCTGCTGAAATTAAAAAAGAACAGTGATTTATATTTTTTGCCGACGTCCTGGAAGAGGGGTAGAGGGGATCTGGGCGTCCTGGGTTTGAGTCCTAGTTAGGGTATGGTTGCTCTTCATCTGTTCTACATGTGTAATGTATTTGTGTGAAGCCCTCTCCCCCGTAAAAAGGGACTGTAATAAGTGAGTAGCTAAGTCGTACTCTTGGCCATAGTTGGCGCTACTTTTTTTAAAAAAAGCCGTTTATTTGGCTTAAAATCGCTGACGGCTTTCAGCGTGCTTGTCCATGGCGCAGGTGTCATTAGTAACAACAACAACACTTTGGGAAGACATTAGCAAACAAGTTATATATATATATATATATATATATATATATATATATATATATATATTTGTTTAGTTAATTCCCACTTAGGTCAACAAAAATTTTTAATTAAATAATTACAATTAATATAAATAATTTATAAAAAAATTACTGATTTTTCGCAAGAACTGACCTTGCATTCTTCACCATCACGTGAAAAATACGGAAATCCTTTCATTTTACCGATTGAGCTACTACCTGTTGATTTCTATTTTCATTACAAACTGCTAAAACTCTATTTAAAGTATTGGACATTAATTAAATTTAATTAATGAATTAACATTTGATAAAACTGTATTAGCATCAAGTGTCATCCACTACGAATTTTAAAAAATTCATTTGATCTTGAGTGGTTAGATAAAAAGTATTTTATTAACGATTGAAAATTTGGACAAGATATATAAATATGTATAGGGAGTGTGGACTAATAATAGGAATTGTAAAAAGGGGCAGAGCAGTATAAATGTAAACAAACATTTCTGTGAAAATCGTAGTTGAATTGTTTCTCAGGAAATTTACTAAAAAAATTTGAGAAAATCTAAAATTTGCAATTTTGCAATACAAATATGCATGCGAATGTGATGCATGAGTAGCTAAGACATACTCTTGACCCTATTTGGAGCTACTTAAAACAAAAGACGTACCCTCGGTTTAAAATCACTGACCGCCTCTGCGAGCTTGACCATGTCATGTGCTGTTAGAAACAATAACTTATAATTATCACTCATGATAATAAACAGCACAATTGAAAGCTCATGATTTTAAATCCCCCTTTAATAAAGACTAATAAATAAAGACCTCTAATAAAGACTAAATAAATAAAAGGCTAAAAAAGGTTACAGGCTGAATTCAGTACAAAATAATCGGTCGTTTAAATGGTTCCACATCAATCGTAAAGGTGTTGAAAAAATCTTTCAACCACCGACTGTGAAAAATCTTCATTGTAAAAGAGGGGATCAGTGTTCGGTTTAAACTTGTTTAGGGGCTGTCAGTCTGAACTCCCTCCTTTTCAATGGGAGTTAGAGCAATATAATCCCCCTTCCATTAAGGGGAGGGATTGGGGAGTGAGTAGGGCGGTCCCTTTCCATAGTTCGCATGACTCAGTGTATTGTGCTTGGGTGACGACTCGGTGGATTATGTTCGCATGTACTTCAGACGATTCTGCTTTGTCCCATCCTTTTCAGATGGGATCTTCTTACACGCTCTTTCCAACCCGTGAGCACCAAGCTCTTCGCTAAACTCTCCGTAAGTAGTTAAGCTTATTTTAAATTTTTGAAGGAAGCTTCACTAATTATTATTTTTTTAAGTCGAGGCATCTGCGATGGCTATTTGAGAATTTTACTTAATCCTTTATTGGACATAATTCCAGGGCTTTGACAAATATTTTTTAGTTATATATTAAACTAATGTAAATACTAAAACATCAAAAGTTTGTTGATTTGTCATTTGATTTATTAAAAAAAGTGTGGGGGAATATGCCTACTAGAGATCGCTCAGGGAAAATTGAAAGAGGTAAACATATTTACTGCTGAGCGATAAGGTTAAAAATATCATCGAATGTCCATCGGCGAGTATACTTATCACCAGGGCCCGACTTAGCCTAATTGGGGCCCGGGACAAAAACTTCTTTGGGATCCTCCTCTGTTTCATTACTTTAGTAATGAAGAAATGAACTTTATGGAAATATTTAAATTTTTCGCCTCATTATTGATATAAATTGACCAGAATATACTTTCTATTTGATTTGGGCCCCCCTCTGATGCGGGAGCCCCGGGCAACTGTCCCGTATACAACTGTCCCTTTGCTTATCACTCAATTTTAATTAATTTAAAACAATTTTATACAGTTTTTTAAAGTTAGAAATTATGGAATTCAAATTCAATATTGTCTTGCATTAAAGTTTAAAACTCATTTCGTATTTATTAGGCTGCCCAGGCAGATTACTTCATAGTTCATTGCATAAAAAGAAAATTATTGCAATCTGATGCAATTTTATTAATAACATCTTAGCTACGTTTTGACTTAAGAAATAAACTAAAATGTTACAAACTAAAGTATTCAAATATTCATTACAACAAAAATAAAGTCAAAATAGGTATAAAATCATTAACAGAGAGATTCTGAATTTTAAGAAATTCCAAAAGCGCCAGCAGTTTTTTAAAAACGAATATTGAATTTAAATTAAATAAATTCAATAGCAAATAATGATAATTAAATAAAAGGGTGCCTTAAATGTAAAAAATACAACACAATGGTGTTTTTATGTCTGGAAATTTTTTCAAGAATTAATTACGTAGAAACGTAATGTCACCATAAAAACCCTTACATCGTGAATGAGTAGTGATAAGCATAATTATTACGAATTCAACTAATACCTTGTTACCATGCATAGTTACTACAAATTGAATTGATTACCTTGAATTTAAATGATATTTTACTATAATATATTTCAGAGTTAATCAGATAGCTAAATCGAATTTTAATCATCTAATTGCCCTATTTTTCCTTTTAAAATACTTTTCTCAGCCATCATAAAATATATTTTACAGGTGATAAGAATATATACCAAAGGGTTAAACAATCAATGCATTTTCACTATTATCATCGTTAGTAATTTTGAAAGGAGGAATGGATTTTGGAAGTAAAATACCCTAAAAATTCTTACAATTGATGAAGAAGTGCTTGGACGAATTTACTGGAAAGGTCCTAATATTAAATGTCAAAACTTGTCAATATTAAAGTCTACAGGAAAGTAATCGATAAGAATTCACACGATTCAGCACTTTAATAAATATTTAAGATGACATTTTACCTGTTTTAGCTCATTTATTCTTTCTTATAGCAATTAAATCCGACTGATCATGATCTCTTTCATTCATGCACTTTTTACTAAAGCCTATTTATGTTCTCTAGTAGTTATTAAATTTGCAAAATTGGGAAATTGCATTTACCGATTGAGCTACTACCTGTTGATATCGATCTCCATTACAAGCTGCTAAAACTATTTAAAGTATTAAAAATTATTTTAGTTACTTTTTATTAAATAATTACAATTAATAAACATAATTTGTCCAAAAATAATTGATTTCGCAAGAATAGAACTCGCATTCTTCACCTTCACGTGTAAAATACTGAAAACCTTACATTTTTCCGATTGGGCTACTACCTGTTGATCTCTGTTTTCATTACAAACTGCTGAAACTCTATTTATAGTGTTAAAAATTATTCGAATTTAATTAATGAATTAATATTTGAAAAAACTGTATTAACATTTAAGTTATCCACTACAAGTTTTAAAAAATGTGTTTGAACTTGAATGGGTGAATAGAATGTATTTTATTAACGACTGAAAATTTGAACAATATGTATATATATACAGACACATAAGGAGTGTGAACTAATAGTATAAACTGAATAATAACTATTATGTCTTATTGTTTATTAGTAATCAAATACTGTCACAGAAGCTTAAATTTTTGAAATATTTTCTTGGTTTAAAAGTTATTGGGAAGTGAGGTTTGCGGTTTTAATTGAAAGTCATTATCTTTCTTGGTTTAAAAGTAACATTATCTTTCAATTTTTTGAAAATTAGATAATTTGGTTAGAAAATTAGATAAACAGATCTTTTTTTCTGTTCGAGAATTACTGTTTGTTTCAATTCGATTTTAGTAATAAATTTTGAATTGAATATTTGTAAATTTTATGGACAGAGAAAATCCCAATTATTAGTGCAAGTTATTAGTGAAAATACAATTTATTAGCGTCAGTTAATTGCTAATAAATTGCAGTTGATAATGTTATTATTTATTTACATCTAAAATATATTGTCAATTTTTTTTTAATTTCTTTAGCACTCTGCAAATGCGAAAGGTATTTTTTACTGCAATGAGATATATGAGATATTGTTAACAGGACCGTTTAGATAATTCAGATTTATCAAACACAGACAATTTAAAATGTTTATTTGCACCTACCAAATTTAATGCCATAAAATGAACCAGGAAGAAAATCTAACAGATTACTGGAAATTATTTTACGAAAGAGTCAGTTAATCAACAATAAATTGTTTAATTTAAAAAACAAAACGTAAATTCGTCTAAACTATTATTCGAGATTCTAGATGATTGTAATAAAAGCAATTGAAACTAACTGTGACTTTGTTTCAAAATGAGAGTCAGCTAATCACTAATAAATTGTTTAATGTAAAAAAACAAAACGTAAATTTGTCTAAACTATTATTTGAAATTCTTGATTATTTTAATGAAAGTGATAGAAATTAAATAGGACTCTGAAAATGAATGTCAGTTAATTAGTAATAAATTGTTTAATGTAAAAAAACAAAACGTAAATTCGTCTAAACTATTATTCGAGATCCTAGATTATTGTAATGAAAGTGATAAAAGATTAAATGTGATTGAAAATGAGTCAGTTCATGAATAATAAATTATTTAATGTAAAAAAAAAGAAAACGTAAATTCGTCTAAACTATTATTCGAGATTTTACATTATTGTAATGAAAGTGATTGAAATTAAGTGTGACTCTGAAAATGAGAGTCAGTTAATCACTAATAAATTGTTTAATGTAAAAAAAGAAAACGTAAATTCGTCTAAACTATTATTCGAGATCCTAGATGATTGTAATGAAAGTGATAGAGATTAAATGTGATTGAAAATGAGTCAGTTAATCACTAATAAATTGTTTAATGCAAAAAAACAAAACGTAAATTCATCTAAACTATTATTCGAGATCCAAGATTATTGTAATGAAAGTGATAAAGATTAAATGTGACTGAAAATGAGTCAGTTAATCAATAATAATTTGTTTAATGTAAAAAACAAAACGTAAATTCATCTAAACTATTGTTCGAGATCCTAGATTATTGTAATGAAAGTGATAGAGATTAAATGTGACTGAAAATGAGTCAGTTAATCAATAATAACTTGTTTAATGTAAAAAACAAAACGTAAATTCTTCTAAACTGTCATTCGAGATCCTGAATTATTGTAATGAAAGTGATTGAAATTAAGTGTTACTCTGAAAATGAGAGTCAGTTAATCAATAATAAATTGTTTAATGTAAAAAAAAACAAAAAGTAAATTCGTCTAAACTATTGTTCGAGATCCTAGATGATTGTAATGAAAGTGATTGAAATTAAGTGTTACTCTGAAAATAAGAGTCATTTAATCACTAAAAAATTGTTTAATGTAAAAAAACAAAAAGTAAATTCGTCTAAACTAATATCCGAGATTCTAGATGATTGTAAAGAAGGTGATAGAGATTAAATGTGATTGAAAATGAGTCAGTTAATCAATAATAAATTGTTTAATTTAAAAAACAAAACGTAAATTCGTCTAAACTGTCATTCGAGATCCTGAATTATTTTAATGAAAGTGATTGAAATTAAGTGTTACTCTGAAAATGAGAGTCAGTTAATCAATAATAAACTGTTTAATGTAAAAAAACAAAAAGTAAATTCGTCTAAACTAATATCCGAGATTCTAGATGATTGTAAAGAAGGTGATAGAGATTAAATGTGATTGAAAATGAGTCAGTTAATCTCTAATAAATTGTTTAATTTAAAAAAAATAAAACATAAATTCGTCTAAACTATTATTCGAGATCCAAGATGATTGTAAAGAAAGAAATAGAAATTAAGTGTGACTGAAAATGAATCAGTTAATCACTAATAAATTGTTTAATTTAAAAAAAATAAAACATAAATTCGTCTTAACTATTATTTGAGATCCTAGATGATTGTAATGAAAGTGATAGAGATTAAATGTGATTAAAAATGAGTCAGTTAATCAATAATAAATTGTTTAATGTAAAAACAAAACACAACAAAACGTAAATTCATCTAAACTATTATTCGAGATCCAAGATAATTGTAAACAAGAGATTAACTGAATTCACTACAGTAAATCACCGCATGGTAAAATTGCACGTGGAGATAACAATAATTCACTACTGAGGTTTAATACCGACCTGTCTTCGACGTTAAGGGTGAAGGGCCGTCGTAAATCAGTCCTAACTCAGCTAAACATAACCACTGCACGTGGATCTAACCGCTGAAAAGAATCTTTTCCAGATGGCAGCAAATGTATTCAGTTTGAAGAGCGGCATCATTGAAATCATAAGAATGCAAACTAAATGAAAGAAGAGCGATAAATCTTAATGTAAGGGAAGAAATAATGGGATTCTTTTTCTGTTGTTTTATGGCAAGAAAATCCGAACCATCCCCATTATGAGTGCTCTACTTTAAATGAAATGAAAGCTGATGAGGGATTGAGAGCTGGGGAAGGGATTTATTGTAACAACTGTTTTTGTGGAAACCCTAAACCTATAATAGTGAAATAAATCTTGAGTATACAGTTTGCTAAGAACGGTACCATATGTTGCTGCATATATATATATATATATATATATATTTATATAAATTCTTACAATTGAGATAAGTGGGGAATTTCAACTAATGAGGCCACATAGATGAAATATTTCGATTCATCTCCTGGGAAAACTATTCAAAAGAATAATGGGATGATGTCAAGAAAGTGAGGCCACAGAGGTGAAATATTTCGATTCATCTCCTGGGAAAACTATTCAAAAGAATCATGGGATGATGACAAGAAAGTAACAGAAACTAGGCTTATGTCAGTTTTGATTTTAACTTTATTGCTTGTTTTCAAAAGTGGATTCTTTTAATTCTTTCTTTCAAAGAGAAATTTACGTGTTATTCGGATTTGGATGACATAAAGCCACAGATATTTTGAAACTATACTGACGACAAGAAAGTGTAAGGAATTTTACTTATTAGTTGGAATGATTTATAAAATATATTTAGCTTTTGATTTTATTTTTATGCTTATTTTCTGATACCATTTTTTTTAATTTGAAGGCAATTCCTGTGTTTTATTTGACACTTCTAGAGCTTTTATTTCTCCTCATTTGTACAGAGAATGTACTTTTAATATAGATATATATATATAAGGTTTGTTAAGAGCGGTACCATATGTTGCGGCATATATATATATATATATATATATATATATATATATATATATATATATATATATATATATATATACAGGGTGTCCGAGAAGTCTTTGACACATTTCAAAAATTCGGTAAAAAAATAAACGAGATAGAAAGTAAAATTAAATTACGTTTATTACCTCAAATAGTGAAGTTTTTTTTAATCGTATCAATACACCTCGATGTGGGCCCCTGATTTTCAGGGGATACGAGCAAATGACTGATGAATTCTATCGACGACACCTCTGTGTCGACCCAGGACACTCCCAGTTTCCAAAAACTTATTTTTCCATGCAATAATGTTGTTTCGAGATGGAGGGTAATTTCCAATTTTTCGTTCGGAAATTACGTTGAACTTGAGTCACAGATTTCGATTCGAAAAACCACATAACACAAAACGCGCGCTCACTTGGAGAGGCCATTTTCTAAATAACTCTTTCTAACGTTTCAGTATCGCAATCTACCGGCCAGTTTTGCATTTAAAAAAAACTTTACTATATGAGGTAATACATGTAATTTAATTTTACTTTCTATCTTGTTTATTTTTTTACCGAATTTTTGAAATGTGTCAAAGACTTCTCGGACACCCTGTATATATATATATATATATATATATATATATATATATATATATA
>JAOUZG010050968.1:7609521-7634321 GCA_026289955.1 Argiope argentata | reverse complement strand
GAAAATGTATAATTTTTTATAATAATAATTTCTTTATTATATACTTCAATATTGCTTAATGTGATTTATAAACAATTACTTCAAACCAAGGAAAGAAATGAACAAAAATAAACTGAAATTCCTATTTTAACATGTTTTACAACCCTTCCCCCTCCTTCTTTTTTTAATGCATTGGTTGAAAATTATGCAAAACACTTAATCATATAATTTCTATTATATATTTATTAAATAGACCACATTTTATAAGCATATATAAATAATTTTCTTCAATTATAATTTAGCGGCTGTGGTCTCATGTTTTCAAAATCCGCCACTAGGCAAAGGTAGAAAAATAAGAATAGAACATTTATGAAACACTTCACGTGTAATAATAAATAAACAAAATTTAAATTAAATTTTAAAAAAACTTTAAAACATTTTATGTTAGATAAGAATGCTCAATTTTTCAATAAGGAAGCTAAGAAATGGTAATGACAGTATATGAAAATATTTTGAAGTTTTAAGGAATTTTTATCATGTCAGAACATAATGCTGTTTTGGGGATGAGGTTTTTGGCTTCAACAAAAATCCGTAGGCGAAAAATAACGAGCATCTAAAAAAATAAATCAGCTTTTAATAACGTGTTGCCATTGCATTTACAAAAGCTCTGATAAAAAAAATAAATTAAATGCTACAGCAAATAAAACCTAGAAAAATGTTATTTTGAGCACGCGATTATATAAATTAATAAATAGAAAATGCGATATTGTTTAAAACAATAAATTTGAGACAAATTTTTTTTGATCGTTTGCAATACTAAAGTTATTAATTCAATGAAACAATTAAAATGAATAAAAATATAATTCAACTTCCACGAGCACGTGGTGCTTGGCCTTTCAAGAAATTATGTTTTGACATGATGCATTGAAACATGCATAGCAATTTTCATTTTTAATCTTGGAAGCTTTTATTTAGCTTTTATTTCTTATCATGAACTTGAGATAAATATCATGAGATGAGATAACATGATTTTGTTAAATACTGTGCAGCATTAAATTATATATTAAATAAATATAAATTTCATAAATTATTATGAAATAAAGGCTTATTTCATAAATTATTATAAAATAAAGGCTTATTTCATAAATTATTATAAAATAAATGCCTATACATTTTATAAATTATATATTTGGAGGCTATAAATTGTCTCAATTTTAGTCCTTTCTTAGAACTATCTTTCCAGTAAAAAAATTCGTTTGCAAATGCAGCCCCGATATTTTTTTGAAAACAACCCAAGAAACAGACAATGCTTCATTCGCCCTAAACCTAATACGAAATTTCGTATAAGTTAAAGAAACATTTCATTTTTGTGTACGGAATTTCAATGAAATATATTTTTGAAATATTCAGAGTTATTCATAAATCTAGATAAATTCTGTTTGTAAAAAGAAAGCAATACGAATTAAGCTTATTTTAGCTTTTGATTTTGACTTTATGCCCATTTTGTAACAATTTCTACATTATACGCATATATCAAACTGATGAAAAAAGTTGCACCTTTTTTTATATATATATAAAAAATAGCATAAAAGGGAAAAGTGGCAGCTCAATTCAGTAACTATTTGAAAAAAATATTATTATTTAATTTTTGTCCAAAATTTGAATTGGTATAAAAAGTATTAACATCCTTTGAAAGAAGGATTGAGTTTTATTTTCTATTAACAATGCAAATGATAAAAAAAAGACGAAAATATATAAAATTTTCTCTTCTAATATTTTTTAAATAATACTTGGAGAAATTTTAAAATATTTCATAAAAAGAATCTAATTGAAGGAAAATTGCTTATTTAAATATTTTCCACCCACCCTTCTAATTGATGTTCAGGAAATCGCAGTTGAACCTTGTTAAGTTTTAGTAAAAATGTATTTTAAAAATAATAAAAAATTATTTAATAGATTGATTTATTCATTTAAATATTACTGAGTAATTTAAGCATTTTTCAATCAAAGTATTTTGAAACAAAAAAAAAAATTCAAACAAGTTGAAATAACACAAATAATTTATTTACTAATACCGACTAATAAAGACCAAATTATGAAACAAAATTTTTTCAAAAAATATTTCTCAATCTTATACAGATTTATGAATAGAGCAATATAGAAATATTGAAATTATTAATTTAAAATTTGATTAATCTGTTATATATTTATGAAAAACAATACAATCATCAATTCAAGAAGATTAAAAATAAAATTAGTGTTTAAAATAAGCCATTACTACAATTATCCGAGGAAAACTAATAAAAAGCACTAACTTGTTATTTCATTGAAAGTCTTGACACTGAAAAATTTGTAAGTTATTGTTATAAATTTAACAAATGGTAAACATTTCAAGACTTAAAATTTAAGAAAAGCTAATAAAGCCTTCATTTATAAGGTTTTTAATGAGATAATTTCAAAACATAACATTCCAAATTCTTTATTGTCATATCAACAATCTGCTCTGCTTTGTTTATTAAACTTATCACTAAAACAATCGTTTTAAAAGATTCATATCTTATAATTTAAGAGATTAGATAACTTATTAAAAAGGAGAACGAATTAATATAAATCAAATGTACGATTGATTAATAAATGTTTCACCGAATTATACCAAAATCACAGTAATTGTTTTAATGATCGTGACGGAAATAGTAAAATCTTGTTCTACAGATAAAATTATTATACTAGACAAGAAATTATCGCGGCATAAATATTTGTAACTATTTCGATGTCCAATTCAAATTGAACTGATATTCATAATTAAAATGTTCACGATATTCAAATACATTGAATACACATTTCTATATAATCCTGAGCATTTCTTATTAATTTATATTTGCGTGCATTTCTTAAAAATATTTTTTTTTTAAATCATGTTTTTATAAGAAAAAATGAATACAAGAAATTTTTGTAAATAAGACTTCTTACCTCTTTCAAAATAGTTTCAGTTTTAGCTGTGTTTCAACAATTCGCATCGTCTTTGTGCTGATCCTTTAAATTTTTGTTCTTATCGCTGTCCTTAACCTTGAGATTTTTGAACAATGGAAGTTGAAGAGGCAGGGTGATATAGACACCTCATTCCTTCGGTCATAAAATTAGGAGGGTCAGCTTACATCACCTCCTTTTTTACAGATGTCTAGGCATCATGAAATTACAAGACCTTTCCAGCTCGGGCCCTCTGACCAGCTGTGTACAAAGAAGACATGACCACTTTGCCGCAGCTTCGTTTACTATCAATGCTTCTGAACATGATTAAAAATATTTTCTTCGTCAAGTTGTACATTTTACTCAGGAGGACTAACGCACAAGGCAATCAGAATTATATAATATTTCTAGAGGTGTATAACGTTGAATTAATATTAAAAATTAATTAAAATAATACATTAAATTTTACTGCAGAATAATTATATGCATACTATATATAGCTTTTAAAAATACTTAGCTCTCTTATTTAAAAATGCGGTTTTTCTGAAACATTCAACATGGCTTCAAAATATTAAGGTCGGCAGCAATAAAAAGCATAATTACAATGACATAACATTAAAAAAAATTTTTTTTCGATTAATGTGTTTGCGTTAAATCATAAGACTAACAGTTATTAAATTTCCGGAAACGATCTATGATTTCAATGTTGCAAATATTAACACGTAAACTTGATATACAAAACATGCATTTGATTATAAAGCATTTCAAGAGACTAATACTTCGAAATTTCCAGAATGAAATGTAATTCGCAAGATTTAAATACATGTCAAGTCCCTCCCCGATTCTAAATAGTATTTTCAGGGAAAAAAAGATTCATAATCTAGTATAAGGGGGAAAATTAAACTAACCAATTAAAAAAAGCATAGTAGGGAGAAGGTTAAATCAGCGACTTTAATTGTCAATTATTTAGCTTTAATAAATATTAACATTCCTATAACTGAGCTCACTTTAATAATAACTCGACCATTTAGCTAACGGTAATTCGTATTCTACTGAGAAATAAATACCATTTGCGTGATTTTTGTAAAAAACTAACAACATTTTTGAGCATTTTTTGTAATACATATTTTCAAGAAAACTATTGCATGAAGTGTATTTTTTAATTGCTTTTTTTCTATGTTTAAAATAAATCCTAAGAATAATGTTTCAATTTTTGTTGTTCTTGATGTTAAGTATGCTTTCTGAAAATTTCAACTGGGTGAATACAAATGGTTTTATATTCCTTATTTATAATGATTTTAAAAAAATAAGATAAGAAATCATAAATGCTTTCTCTTTTTTTAAAATATTAATTAATAAGAAAATGGCAAGCTGCAAAATTAAAATTATCATTTAATTTTTTATTATGAAATAACTTCTACTTTTTTTAAAAAAAATTACCACGTATAGAAAACTATATAGCGAAGACTTTTATTCATTAAAAAATGGCACTGAATAATTATTTATGATATAAAGAGCAGGAACACTCCCCTAGTGGTCGTTCAACATTAGAATCTCACACAGCGCTCAGAGGAGCCCAATTATTTATGATAGCTGGGAAAAACTATATTTTTTATTCTAAAAGAACTACATTTGTTTGCCTCGATACTTGAAAAATGTATATAGCAGCTGATATCTTCATAAATTCAGAAAAAGAAAATCTTCCGAGAATAAAATACTTTAATGGATATGTGGATGACGAGAAACGAAAATACACTTTCTACAAAACAATGTTATTCCCTAGGTTTAAGGTCAAGAGTGAGGTCACACCCCTTTTGTCGGTGCAGGGAATGGCACTGACATTTCTTTTGAAAGGGAGCTTTTTTTTATTTTTGTTAGCTGATAATTGCTGACTTGTGATTTGGTTAGTCGACGAAAGAAAAAAAGCATCTCACGGATTTGTAAACGAATTTGAAGAAATATTCTGAAATTTGACAGAGAGTTCATTTTAATTATAATGGATTTGAGAATACTATCATTGTAGATCAAATAAATAAAACATAGTTGTTCAATTTTTCCGGGAAAAAAAAGAAGAAAAAGAAGCATTTAGATCATTCCTCGTCCCGATATGTCATATCTCTCTCAGTTAATAAAAATATTCTAATCATATTACATTTTATTTGGATCAAATAATTTTAATATTTCGGGAGGGGTTTTCCCCAAGATTTTATAATTTTTGTGTCTTAGAAATTTCTTGAATATCATTACTTTTGAAATTATTCATTTTTAGTTTTTCCATTCATAGTTATTTCCACCTGTGTTTGGTTTACTATTTTCCTTTAAATTTTTTTTTCTGAATTAAAGAGAACAAAATTTTGAGCAAATCTGCAAAGAAAAAAAAATGTTGTCAATTCAGCACTATGATGTAGGTTTGGGGTCCTGCCTCCCTCTAGTCACGAGGTGGAGGCGGTCACCTCGTGATTTGAGACCTAGAGGGAGAATAAAAAATGTTAACGAAATTCCGAAGTAACTTTTTTAATCAAGCATCTCAGTTCCATTGAAAACTTCCCACAATTAATATCTTCATTGTATTTTTAAAGTTTAACAAAATTCAAAATCAGTAGTAAGTTTAGTTTTTATAAAGTCAATTAAATTTTGGCTTATTAAAAAAATACATTTTCATTATTTCAAATCTCATAATTTTTATTATTTCAAAAATATAGTCTTGAAATGGATTTTTCTTTTCTTCTATTTTTTTTCTTCTATTTTCTTCTATTCTATTCTTCCATTTTCTAAAATGTGTCTAAATATTTCTTTGTTTAAATTTAAATTTCTGAAATTCAACTAACTCATTTCTCTTTGTAAAATTCCTTTAAAAAAGTGTTGTTATGTTACATTTTGAAAAACAATTTAACATAATGGCACATTAACATTTAAAAAAAAACACCATTATGTCAAACTATTTTAAATAATACATTTGTGATTTTAGTTTACATATCATTTTATGAAGCCTTTTTCATTTAATTCTTACTATTAGTTCACACTCTCCCCATATATATTTATATATCTTATTCAATTTTTCAATCTTTAATAAAATACTTTTACATTCAAGTTCAAATACATTTTTTAAAACTTGTAGTGGGTCCCACTTGATGTTAATACAGTTTTTTTCAAATATTAATTCATTAAGTTAATTAATTTTTAATACTTTAAATAGAGTTTTAGCAGTTTGTAATGAAAAGTGAAATCTACAAGCAGTAGCTCAATTGGTAAAATGCGAAGATTTCAAAAAATTTCCCGTGAAGGTGTAGAATGCGATTTCAACTCTTGCGAAAATCAATAATTCTTTGAAAAATTATTTATATTAATTTTGATTATTTAATAAAAAGTAACTAAAATAAAATTTTCTTTGTTGACCTAAGTAGGAATTGATTTAATTTTTTTTTTGTATTACTTGCTAGTAATTATCTTTTTTGTTGTTGTTGTTGTGTCAAATGGCACTTGTCACGGACAAGCCCGCTGCTGAGCCCAGCAGCAGATTTAAGCCGAATGAAGCGTTTCTTGTATTTGAGTAGCGCCAACAAGGGCCAAGAGTACGACTTTGCTACACACTCACCACATTCGCTTGCACAACCCCTTTTTACAGGGGGGCACATTCACACATCTCACAGATAGCACACAGAATAACAACCATGCCCGAACCGGGACTCGAACCCGGGACTTCCAGAACACGAGGAAGACGCACTACCTCTGTGCCAGTAAGCCAGCAATTATCTTTTTTAGTTACCAATATTAACCCCTAAAAAAATACAAAACAAAACAGCGTTAGCACGTTCTTTTATTATAAGTAAAGCCCATCGTTTATATCGTAAGCTAATATATGCATTATAATATGCAAATTTATATAAATCTGTGCTGCATATAAACACTTATTTAAAATTACTGAATTTAATGTTTTCTAATAACTCAAACAGATAAATTGATCTGCAACGGAAAAATAAATACTAAGGGATTATAAAATGCACTTATTATTAATAAAAATATAATTCATAAGTGTAAAGGCATTGGAAGTTATATTTTGAAACTATAATGTTTGTCTAGAAGAATTGTAAACGTATGAAAGTTTAATGATTTCATAGAGTTCCCAACAAGTCTAATTCTGGGTACTAAAATTGTTTTCCTGCCTCTATTATTATGAGAATATGACAATTATATTTCAGAATTATAAGCAGAATGCTATTAATTTTAAGCAAATGAATGATTTAAATGATAAAATGGATCTTTTTAATTTTATTTTCTGGATTTTTTTTAGTTATACATCTTGTAACATTGTAATTTTGCTTAATTTCAAGGCTCCTGCATCAATTTTGTTATTCCGTGATGTGTTATAATTTGTTTCAATAGTTATGTTGCTCTATTATATTCAGTTCATAAAGATAAGTTATAAAAACATTATTATTATTTCAGAATGATTAATGCAGATTATATTTCATATTAAAAAGAAGCGAAGCTATATCATGTCAACATCATTTTTATTCCATCAACAAGCAACTAGTGTTGCCAATTCTTTTAGAACAAACTTGTGAAAACAAAGATAATAATAATACAAATATAGCTGCTACATATACACAGATATAGCTGCTACATCACTCCTTCCCCAGTAACAATGGAGTTACGAGACAGTTTTCAACAAGAAATTTATACAGATTTGAAAGGAATATCTATATACAAATGAAATAATATTTTAGTATTATTAAAATAATAATTAATATTTTGATATTATAATTGCCGTCACATTACTCCCTTGCTAGTAACAAAGTTACGATAAACAGAGAATGCATGGAATGGCATACTTTGACTATTAATTTCAACTTGCTGTTAACACTTGAATACTCATTACAGTAAGTAAATTATTCCTTACATAAAATATTAATATTCATAGAAAGAAAAACTATATATAAATAATGTTACACAAGGAATTCAAGGAAATACAGCTTAAATACTTTCTGTTTAGCAATGAAAACAATAAATTTTGTTTTATGATTAATTTTCTATTATACAACTATATATATATGTAAATATAAATACACTTATAAACAAATGAAATAAGAATAACCAACTGGAAGTACTTAATCCCTGTAACGAACTGGAAATCTCACATGTCTACCAGAGCGTGTAATTTTTTTCTTCTGAACATTTTTGTTCAACAGGTCTGATGATTGGTTTTCAGTTTCTGTATCTGTTGTCGTAAGAGTTTCGTTGGGCACTGTTTGGGCATGACCTGATTCCAGAAGGGGAATCTGATTGTCAGCTAACAGATATGCTGGTTTTAACCTATCAATGGATACATTTATATCCTTGCCCTTAATTTTAACAGTGAAATATTTTTCATGTCTTTTCACAATTAGAAAAGGTCCATCATACGGTGGTTCCAAAGGCTTCCGAATTCTATCAACACGTATGAAGACATGTGTACTATGGCCCAAGTCTTTGTGAATGAAAACCGATTTAGAAGATTTTCGGTGAGATTCTAATGGTTTTAGCTGTTCCATCTGCTTTTGTAATTCTTTTGCAAACGTATCAGTATCCCAGCTGTTTTTAGGTTTTTCAAAAAACTCTCCTGGTAACCTGATAGGTTGTCCATAAACCATTTGGGCAATAGTGTAATTTGTATCACCACGCAGAGCAGCTCTTAGTCCCAACAATACTGTAGGTAAAGTTTGAGTCCATTTAATGGAATTATGCGCTCTTATTGCGGCTTTTAAGGTCCGATGGATTCTTTCAATTTTTCCATTACATTGTGGGTGGTAAGCTGTTGTTGTACTTATATGAAAACCACATATAATTCCAATATTTGTAAAAAGTTCAGACCGAAATTGACTACCTTGATCGGTGATAACACGATAAGGCATTCCGAAACGTGAAATCCAATGATCATAAAATTCTCGAGCCACTGTTTCGGCGGTCACATTTGCTAAAGGTATAACTTCTATCCAACATGTGAATCGGTCGATACAAGTAAGACAGTACGTTTTACCTTCAGAAGTAGGTAATGGACCTATGATGTCAATATGAATAATAGAGAATCTATCATCTACTTTGTTGTAATTGGCAATTTGTGAACGTGTATGCCTGTTAATTTTATTCTTTTGGCAGTGGATACAAGACTTTGTCCATTGGATGATATCTGTCCGAATATTGAACCATATAAATCTGGAAGATATTTGTTTAACAGTAGATTTCACACCAGGATGTGCTAAGTCATGAATTTTGTGAAAAACTTGCATTCGAAATTCTTGAGGTATAAAAGGACGAATTTTTGTAGTTGAAATATCGCACCAAAGTAATTTTCCTGAATCCAGAGGATATTGTTTGAAAATCAAAGACGGTTTCAAGCGTAGCTCGTTAAGATCTTGATTATCAATTTGCGCTTCTGCAATTTTATCGTAATCTATTTCTGAGATACTTTCTATCCTAGACAATGAATCAGCGACAATATTTTCTTTTCCGCCAACGTAACGAATATCTGTTGAAAATTCCGAGATATACTGTAAATGGCGTAATTGTCTAAAAGAGGCTTTTTCATTTTTTTGTTGAAAAGCAAATATTAGAGGTTTTTGATCTGTGTAAATTATAAACTGTCTTCCTTCAAGAATATGCTTGAATTGTTTGATCGAAAGGTATATGCCTAACAGTTCCCTATCATAAGTACTATATCCTTTCTGAGCATTAGATAACTTCTTAGAAAAGAAGGCTAAGGGTTTCCAACTTTCTCCTTCCAACTGTTGCAGCACGGATCCAACAGCGAAGTCTGAAGCATCACTGAAGAGAGCTAACGTTGAGTCAGGATTTGGAAAACTTAATAATGTAGCATTCGCTAGATCTTTTTTGCACTGCTCAAATTTTTCTTTTGCTTCATCGGTCCACGGAATTTTACGTTTATCCTTCTTTTTGGAACCTTTTAAATACTCATGAAGAATTGCTTGGTTTTTGGCAGCATCTTTGATGTATCGCCTATAGAAATTAATGAGACCAAGGAAGGTACGCAATTCATGAATAGTTTCAGGTAACTTATAATTCAAGATAGCATTTACCCTTTCAGGAAGAGGTTGAGAGCCTTGAGGAGTAATCAGGTATCCTAAAAATTCTAACTGATTTGCTCCAAAAATCGATTTTCCAAGATTTATACGAAGACCGTATTTATTTAAACGAGAGAAAAATTATTTTTAGATGCTCTGAATGTTCATCTTCGGTTGAAGAAGCTACTAAAATATCATCTAAATATGCAAAAACAAAGTCCAATCCAAAAAACACTTCATTAATAAAGCGTTGAAATGTGGATGAGGCATTCCTTAATCCGAAGCTCATAACGTTAAATTCATATAAGCCGAATGGTGTTATGATTGCTGTTTTTTCTTTATCTTCTTCCGCTATTGGGATTTGAAAATATGCCTTAAATAAATCAATTTTTGAGAATATTTTTTTGTTTTTTAAGATATGATGGAAGTCTTCAATTCGTGGAATAGGATAACGATCGGGAATCGTTTGTGCGTTTAAGCGCCTGTAGTCCCCGCATGGTCGTAAACTTCCATCCTTTTTGACAACTAAATGGAGTGGACTGGCCCATGGAGATTTTGAAGGTCTAATTATATCATTATCTAACATAAATTTGAACTCCTGTTTGGCTAATTTTAATTTATTTGTATCTAACTGACGAGCTTTTGAAAAAACAGGTGGGCCTTTTGTAGCTATATGATGTTTCACATTATGTTTTGAACTAGAAATTAACAAATTTGGTTTGGATAAATTCGGATATTGTAACAACAATTTCGCATACTGAGAATTTTTATCAGTCGTGCTTATGCTATCGGCACTTGTTATGCATGTAATATGGCTTCGAATTGATAAATTTGTAACACCATCTATTAATTTTCTATTATGCATATCAATTAATAATTTAAATTTGGTTAAAAAGTCTGCGCCTAAGATAGCACGATCCACTTTAGCAATTACGAAAGGAAACTGGAATGGTCGACGTAGGCCTAAATCCAAAGTTAAAATTTTAAAACCAAAAGTGGGTATTACTGTTCCATTTGCAGCATACAATTTAAAGGAATTACATACTTTATGGTTTGATGTGGCTGGAATAATAGAAAGATCAGCACCACTATCAACAAGAAAGCGTAAACCGGTTGTTTTATAGGTAATTAATAAACGGTAATTACGGCAATCTTCAAATTTCTTCGCAGCAGAATCTGCCGTCGAAACTACTGCTGTTCGGAGTTTTCCGACTCTTTCCAACTGCATGGACTCTTGCATTTATTCGGATAGCATTTATTTCCAAATTTGAAATGAAAATAACACAATGTTCCATTGGGATTATATTTCTTTCTAGACTGACTACGACTGCTATCTCGACGAAAACCAGATTGACGAAATTTATTTCTAGCCTGTCTGTGCACTTTTAGTTCCGAAATTTGTTTTTCTGGTTAGAGATTTTTTCCAACATAGTACTCATCACAGAATTTTCAGAATCGGCAGAATAAATTTCTGTAGATGAGCTCATTTCAAATATTTTATCTGCCATTATTGACAAGTTGTCTAAATCTTCGTTACTTACAACCAAAATATTTTTAATGGATTCTGGCAGCTTGCCAAGCCAGAGAGTACGCAAAACTTTATCAGATATATTTGTGCCGCCAAGCGATTTCATTTTTCTCAGTAGTTGACTAGGCTTCATATCGCCCAAAGAAATTCCTGTAAGCAATTTTGTTATACTTTTTTCTTCACTCTCTTTAAATGTACTGAGTAATCGCTCTTTTGCTGTAGCATACTTATCATTCCGATCACTTTGAATTATATCCCATATATTTTCAACTACTTTCGCTTCTAACTGCGCGACAAGATAATTAAATTTAGTTTGATCTTGGTTTATATTTGCAATAGAAAATTGGGCTTCAACTTGGAAAAACCAAATTTCAGGTTTTTCTTCCCAAAATGGAGGAATTTTTACGCTTACCTTGTTTGCTTCATATCGCTCATTTGCAGCGTTCAAAACAGAAGTGTCGCCGGTAGCCATACTACTGGATAAAAATTCTTTTCACACTTAGGGTCACCAATTGTTGCTCTATTATATTCAGTTCATAAAGATAAGTTATAAAAACATTATTATTATTTCAGAATGATTAATGCAGATTATATTTCATATTAAAAAGAAGCGAAGCTATATCATGTCAACATCATTTTTATTCCATCAACAAGCAACTAGTGTTGCCAATTCTTTTAGAACAAACTTGTGAAAACAAAGATAATAATAATACAAATATAGCTGCTACATATACACAGATATAGCTGCTACAGTTACTTTATAACTAATTAAGCAATGGGCATTTATTATAATTTAAGTGGAAATACCTGCACAAAATTTCAGAACTACATTAGGAAGTGATTGAAAAGTTGACTTCAAAATTCAATCCATATGACATTAAAAAAATCCGCTTAGTAAATACAAAGGCTTCTCTTGCTTTTATCTATATTAATAAAAATGCAACTCGAAATGCGTTGCTAAGCGCAAAACTGGAGAACGGCTCGACCGATTCGGCTAATTTTTATGTTAATATTTTCGTAAGGCACGAGGATGGTTCTTATGGAGAGAAAAAATGAAAAAATGTGGAAAATAGTTAAAACGACACTTTTCTTACTTTCCCGCCAAAAATCTGCATTTCCTTCCCCCACACCAACTGAGTTAGATAGCAGGAAGTAATAAATTATCATTTGTTTAGAAAGAAATGCGCGAAGTCAGCTGGTTTTCATTTAGAGATAACGGGATGTTTAAAAAAGAAAGAAAATAGTTGCTTTTATTATTAGTCAGTATGGATATTTAATCTATGTCTGCTCAAAATAAAGTCATAATAAAGTAATAAATAAAGAAAAAAAGAAAAACAGAGTGCAAAAAGGGTTTGTAGAAAAAAAATTAGAGAAGAAAAAAAGAATAGAAAAATAATGAAAAGAAGTGTGTGTGTGTGTCACCATTAATTCCTCTGTGCGAAGCATTTTCCAAGCTGTTTTTTAAACTTTCGCATCTCTTGAAAACCAATTGTGTCGTTATTTGTTTAGTGTGTTTACATTTATGAAAATTTGAATCTCATTATTCTATAAAAACGTAGAATTTTAGACCTTTCCCTCCATCATTTAAGTAAAATATCGATTCCGGGACAATCATTGCTCGGATAGAAAGAGAAAGACGAGAAGTACAATGAACAGAACATCTGATGAAAATAATACCAAATAATACTATAAATGAACTATATGATTATCAAAATTTGTTTGGTTTAAAAATATTTTGGTGAAAAACCTGTTATGAGACATAGCTACATAAAATATTAGCGAGCAAACTTTAGCGAGCATTAATACTGGCGAACCGACTGGTCGCCAAAGGCGGCTAGTTATTAAATAAAACATCATGTTTCCCTTTTTAACCTTTTCCAACGGTACATTCAGATTTTGCATACACTAAAATCGTGTTTTATTTTTTTTCTCATAGTTAATGATTTATTATTGTAAGTTGCAAATACTTTGCAATCCAAATATTAATATCTCTCATAATACTCACTAGATGATTCAACTATTGTAAAATCATTTTTAACTAAAATATTATTTATCGAGTATCAAAATTTTTTGTCGTCATCTCGGGACCAATAACTATGCAAAATTTCAGAACTCTTGTTCCTTAGAAAGAGAATGAATAATCGATTTCAAAATTCCACTGTAATGACTTGATCATGTCCGATCAAATAAGAGGATAGCTTTTAAAGACAATTTCTTTATTCCCTTCTCTCTTCCAAAAATCTTGCATTTTATTTTCTGTAAAAACTCCGCCTCTCATTTTCACTTTGGTGCACTTGAGCCCCCTGTTACCCAATATATGCTCAGAAAGAACCTCGGGGCATGTCCGTTAATCACCCACCCTCGTATAGCTAACCCTTCACAATGAAAAAAATAAATATTTACAACCGAAGGGTTTACTCTTTCCCTTTGAAGATACGATTTATTCCCTCGGTACGACGAAAAACGCACGTGTAGTTCTTTATGTGGGCTCAATGACCAGTTGACCCGACATGGGGAAGAGGACCCCCCATCCGACAGTCTGGAGGGACTTAAGTGTGGGCGTGTTACACAATTGATTACACATCTGGCCCGGATATGCCAATTATCAAATGTGGGGGCCAGAGACCGTTTCAATGGTCAACAGGTGTCTCAGGAAAAGAAGCAGAATCTTTACACCATCCTTTTAAACAAAAAGCATGTAAAAATGAGTTAAAACTTGATATATAAATTTAGTAATTAAACAACCAGCGTATAAAATGTAGATTTTAATGTGATTCAGAGGTAATTATACAGTTAATAAATGTTTAAAAAATGATAGAAATAAATGAATAAAATTAGTATTAGCAAGGAAAATAAATAAAGAGCAAGTTGATCTCTGGATAAACAATTGATCAAGGAGCGTCCCTAAGCTTCTCTTGTTTTAACTTCATAATTTCCCGATGCAAAAAAGGATTTCAACTGTGACTTATTCATTGGTTGCTTAGTGAAACTCCCAGAGTTTTTTTTTTTTTCTTAGGAATTATATAGTTAATAAATGTCTAAACTTCTGATTTTCGCTTTAAATTTATCACAAAAAATGCTGTCTCTCTCTCTCTCTCTTTTCTTAATAAACTACTGATACATCTCATCATAGTATCTTTAACAAAGAAATATACAGCTTGCATCAACTGCATATACAGGTTGTGCATTCATTAACATCGTATTTTCTTTTCTGCATGATTTGTTAATGTATGTTACAAATATTGTGGAATCCAAATATTGATGATTCTTATATTACTTATTAGATGATTCAGCTATTATAAAATCAGTTTTTAATTAAAATTGCATACTAACTGATGATTAAAAGTTCTATTATTAAAAAAATTTGACGTCAGAAGTAATTCAATAATTATTAATGATAGAAAACATGAAGAAAACCTACATTTGGAAGGAAAATAAATAAATAAATAGCAAGTAACTTTCTAGATAAACAATTGTTCAAGGATCGTCTCTAAACCTCTCTTGTTTTTACTTCATAATTTCCGAATTAAAAAAGATTTCAGCTGTGACTTATTTATAGGTTACTTAGTGAAACTTCTAGAGTTTCATAGGGATTATATAGTTAATAAATGTCTAAACTTCTGGTTTTAGCTTTAAATTTGCTACAAAAAATTGCAGTTTTCCCTCTCTCTCCCTCTCTCCCTCTTTTGCTTAATAAACTGCAGGTGCATCTCATCGTAGTATCTTTTATAATGACATATACAGCTTGCATCAAATGCATATACAGGTTGCGCATTCATTAACATCATATTTTATTTTCTGCATGATTTGTTAATTTAAGTTACAAATATTGTGAAATACAAATATTGATATTTCTCATATAACTTACTAGATGAGTCAATTATTGCAAAATCAGTTTTTATTTAAAATAATATATTATAAATATATATATAATATATAATAATAATATAATATATAATAAATTTTTTTAATAAATAAGTATACATTACATTACTATAATAATACTAGAATTATTAAAAATTTTTGACAATAGTAATTTTACGAAATTTCAGAACTCTAGTGATTGAGAAGGAGAAGGAAAATTCGATTATAAAATTCCTTCCTTTCACGCATAAATTATGTGAATCTTAGTAAAACCATTAAATATAAGTTTAATAATAAAAGAACCAGCATAAGAAATGTCAACTTTAATTTATGTTTCAAAAACATTAGAAAGAAATTTAAAAAATCAGCATTTGCTAAGACCGTAGAAGACGAACCAAATTAACTGCCTGATTTTCAAGATCAACAAGTGATCCAGCATTGTTTCCTATGCTTTCTTGTATTTCCTTCATAATTTCAGACAAAAAAAGAATTTTAGCTGCGACTTATTTACAAGGTGCTTAATGAAGTTTCCAGAATTTCATACGAATGAGATAATGATGCTTTTTTAAGAACCTGATTTAAACATTAAATTTGCCAGAAAACAATGTAATTCTTCTTCTTTTTATTATCAAGTTATTGATGCATCTCAATGCTACATATTGTTAGTAATTTTATTAAAAAGATTTTTTTTAAAGCTAAATGAAGACAAGTTAGTAATTTAAGACTGATGATTTCAAAATAAATGAATACTAAAACAAGTATTCTATTATAGTGTATAAAATAACACGCGGTTTAACAAATCTTAGGCATTGTTAGCATTTTTCTCAAAAATTGGGCATTAAAAATTTTAAAATATGTCTGTTTTGAATAACTTGTAATTAATAATATCAGAATAACGAAAAAGAAATGATTTTAAAAATGTCTTGCATGTTATTCTAATCTAGTAGCTTATATCCAGTGATGTGTTTATAGAGCTACAAGTAAGAATACCTAAACTATGTTTTTCAGGGACCCATTATCTGATTTATTGTAATGGCATATTCACATAGAAACTGAAAACAAATATTGAACAAATATTGATCCTTACTCTTTCTATAATATCTTTCAAAATCACTTAAATGTATATGTTGCGGTAAATGTGATTAATCCGGTAATTATATATAATAACCGGTAATTGTGCATAATCGCCACTAAATTTGGTGATGATTATGAATAATTACTAGTGGTGATTATACATAATTATTGGTTATTATATATAATCACCAGTTTATTACTTTTAGCGCAACATATGCAAATAATGGTTAAGCATCTCAAGAAATTGAAGTACTGTTATACAAAGGGATCGTGATGAATGTAGCTTCTTCCTAAACATTTGTTAGACCTTCAAATTATGTATATATATGTTATTATTTACATATATTTGTTAATTTTTAAATAAATTTTATTTGAATCAATTGATAAACTATTATATTTTGTAATAGAATGTCATATTTATTTTTTAAAGTGAAAAATGTGATAAAAATAATAGTAAATAAAATGTTTGTCAACATATTTTAGGTGCATATGCTGACAAATGATTTTTGTTTATGTATATAATCCTGGTGTTGCATGGATGAAGCATGAGAATGACAGGCATACCCTTTTACTTGAATATTGTTCAACTGCCCCTTCTTAACTTTGAAGAATTACAAAAAAATTCTTTCAGTTCCATAATAACTGTAAACTTCTGTTCCATAAGGATAATACAGAAAGTTCCTCCTTTGGAAGAATTTGAAGAGAACAGTGATCAAAGATCTTAAATGTGAAGGCAAAAATGCTTTAAAAGAAATATGGTAATTGAAACTTAAAGATTTCCTTTTAAGCATCTAGATTTTTTATAGGCTCTTTCAAAAAATATGCTTGCTTCTATATTCTGCTTTTACATTTTCTAGTTAATATAGCAAATGCTATATTAACAATAAATATGATATAATAATTTGATATTTATTATGCTTTTATTTCTTAGTTGGTAGTTTCTTTTATATCAAAATATCAAACAAATAAATCCTTTAACACAATTAGCTTGTTTCACCGAAATAAGCTGAGTAGATTAGCAGCCATTTTTGTAAGCCAATGTTAAAATTAAAACCAACCAAATAAGTATGCTTAGAAAGAAACTTAACATCAAACTATTGCCATAAAAAATAGTGCAAAAATAAAAGAAGTGGCTTTTTCTAAGCATAATAGGTACTAAAAAATAACTATATTTCAGTTTAATTTCTTTTTGAGACTTAAATTAGTAAGTAAGAAACTTTTAGTACGAAAAAAGGTCTTCTATGTTTTTTATTGCTGCTATACAGAATAATAACCAAACTGAGACGATCCAAATGCACTTTACATAACATGTCATTATTTTTTTTTTAATTCTTGCTATCCAAAATGAGAAGAAAAGCAACTGTTGGGAAATTTGGTAATAGTTATTTTGGTCAGAAAAATAACCACTAATTTAATAAATGTTGTCTCTTTCTTTTGACATCCAAATACCCATCTTAAGTTACTTTTAGATCGTTCAAATCAAATTCTATTTCAGAGATTCATATTTAGAAAAATGTAATCCAACTTTAAAATATAGTTTCATTTGAAATTATAATATTCAGACATTAGTTTCGAGTTGTTTGTTGGTTGCAATATTGTTTTCAAACTAAAATATTACCAAATTATCAATCCTTTCTAAAACATATTGACACTTTTATAACAACTATATATAACAACATGAAAATAAAACTATGGATTAAAATCAAAACTGAAAAAACAAATATCATGTTTAAGCTCTGCTGAACATCGAAGACAAAATATTTTTAAAAATCACCATTTACAATGGCCTTTGTCTTTGAGAGCTATTGTCTGCAGTGCATTTAGTCTGTGCGAACAGAAAAAAGCTCCAAGTTATGTTGAAAGATTCATCAAGCTTGAAATCAATGCACATAGCAAGTTTGTAAATTAAAAAAAGACCTACAAATCAAGCAACAACGATTGACAAAAGAAAGATAAAAATTTTGACAAAAACTATGACTAGAAAGTATGGAGGTTCTGACAATCATTTATGTATTATTATAGTATCTATTTTCGTACAATCAGTGGTGATCATCTGGGATAAACAGTTATAAAAGACGATTTAATAACCATGGTGTCATCAGCATATTGGATTCATGGCTACCATTTTTTTCCAGGGCAGAAACGAATTGATGTCATAAATTAATATTCAACCAAGTCCTTTTACATCAGAAAGAATTTTGTATTCGGATCTGTACTGCATATATTTATTCATCCTTATAACTTTCTCACATCCACAAAACTCGGCAACCATGAAAGGGAACATATCCCATTAAGTTTAAGAAATTTGATTTAGACTATGAATGACTGACACTGTATTGCATGATTTGAGAGACTATGCTGCTTGTACTCTAATGATTCATTTTTGAGAAACTGAAGGTCATTGCATCTTTCTAATGAAAACTTGACGCTTTAAAACAATATTTGAAAGAGTGATTTTAAATCACAGCGTCAAGTTAACTTTCAAATCCCAGCTAGGGGGATTGAGAAATACTTTTGTATTTTATCGTCTAATTATAGCTTATCAAGACTTTCTGCATTGTATAGAAATTATGGGTTATGTCAAGAAATGAAAGGATTAAAATGACTGCAGATTTTATTTGGCCCAATATTAATAGTTTCAAGCTGTGATAAGGATCATGATAATACACCCAATATCTTTTCTGCAATGTTTGATTTAATAATTTTTTGGAAATTAAATGTGATAGTTTTCTTCATCACTTGTTCATAAGGAGTAATTGTTTAAGAATTACACTATGTAGTTTTCGCTTTCTATTATGTTGTTACTTATGGCACTTGCCTATGGTCAAGCCCCCTCTGATACAGCAGCAGATTTAAGCCAAAAGAAGCGCCTCTTATTTTTTGAGTAGCGCCAACTAGGGCCAAGAGTACGACTTAGCTACATACTCACCACATTTGCTTGCACTGCCCCTTTTTACAGGAAGGTACAGTCACGCATCTCACCGATAGCTCATAGAAGAACAACCACGCCCAAACTGGGACTCGAACCCAGTACTCCCAGAACACGAGGAAGATGCCTTACCTCTGGGCCAGAAAGCCGGCATTTCGTTTTCTTCTTTAAATATTTGGGGTTTCATATTATTTAATTATTTGTAGATGACATGAAACTTTTTTGTGTTTACATAAATTTAATTCTTTTATAAAATAGTTAATTAATAATGTTTTTTGTAATAATTTTGTATGAATTTGGATCTTACAAGGTTATCTGTTAATCTGTTTTTAGTCAATAGTAATATTTTAAATCTTTAATCTCATAAATGCTATTTCGATTTTTTCTTCTTCTTTTAATTCTAAGAATAGTTCGCAATAAGAATTTAAGTCTTATAACTGCGCAGTACATGTACTAAGTGAATCGATCGATTAATGTCTCTTTCCCAGAATAAGAATTGTGCAAGACTGACAAATATGATCGATAAATTGCCGGATATATCTTTTGCGCTATTACATTAAGTCTGTAGATTTTTATTACAGCAAAATCCGTTTCAAAATTGCTGGCAACGAATTGAACCATTGAATTTCTCTTTTACTTAAGATTAAGTGTTGCAAAAAAACTAGAAATTAATTTGAAGTATGAAAACTATTGCATGTTTTGTGAGGAAAAAGACATTTTAGGACACTCTTATTTTTCGTAAAAATTATAGCCATTTCACTCAAAGGGTAAGCTTTTCAAGTTTATTATTTATATTATTGTTTAAGTTTTTATGGGGTGATATCTATCCACGTTTCACACCAAAATAATTTCTGTTAATCCTCAGTCAACATTTTTTGATAAATGATACAATCTGTTCTTGGTAAAGCACTCCTATTTATTTAGTAAAGAAAAAGAAATTTTTACAAAAAACCTTTTATTCATGTAGAATGTATTATTATTGGTAATATTTTGATGCAAATATTATCTTATCTTTTTTTTACTATATTTAATATCTTACATTTTTATCCGTCTATTTTTTGAGAGCTAATAAGCAGACGACTATTCGATGTATTTCTGTGTCTTCAACAAACTTCGTAATTCATGCAACTAACAGTTTTGTATGTTTTCAATCATATATAAAACCCAGTGTTTTTTCTTTAGAATGCTTAAATAATTTATTTTCATAACAATAATCTCAATTGTTTCTTATTGCCTGAATAATTTTTCCTTTTGGAGGATAGGAAAAAAGGAACTCCGGGAAAACAGTAATTAAAATGAAAGAGCAACAAGTGGGAAATATTTAACATAACAGGCCACAATCGTTGTCATAGTGGATACAGTTGGCATAAATGTTTGCATATTTTATTATTAATTTTAGATACGACATAATTTAAATACGATTTATCACACAATCAGTGTATTCTTTCCTCTTTCCAAACCCAAGTAGCACATCCTGTGACATAATATTGTACAATATTGTGCGATATTATATGATATAAGAAATATTGCGAATATTGAGCAATATTGTACAATATTTGTGTGCTTCTAGGGAAAATGGTAATTAGTTTGTACTGCTTATTTCTCCTAGAGCAGAAAAGATGCTCTAATTGTGTTTTACAACAAAAATATCAACATTTAGGATTCTTATTAAACATGTCTCCAATTTGTTTTACATTTTTTTATTGTAAGAATTATATGCAATAAAAATTTATCGAATATTCCTGAAAATTTCTTAAATGTAGGCATATGCATCGAGAGAATCTATTGGCTATGATCTGTGTATCAGAGTATAAAATTTGGGACATTGGAACTTTTAATATATGAATCCCAATATGTACGATTTTATTACGATAAAAATTGTGATAACATATTTTATACTCTGTTTCATTCTAATGGAAGATTTTTGTTATAGGATATCCATTGTATAAAATCACATTTTAAAGAATTGAACCTACAAGTTTCTCATTTACTTAACATTTAAGAACAACAACAAAAATTAATTTGAACCATGAAAATTGTTGCATGTTTTGTAGTGAAAAAAAAAAGCCTAGTAAATTAGAAATTTTGACTTCATAAAAGTAATAATCTTTTTACATTAAGAATAAAATTTAAAGGCTAGGGTTTCTAATTTCTGTTCAATAAGCTTCTATGATGATATTTGATCACATTTCAGGACATTCGTAGATACAGTGTTTGACATTTGTTCAAAAAATTGCATTTTTTATTATCATGAATTTAAATAAAGTATAGTTCAAACACGATTTATCTCAAAATCAGTGTATTCCTTCCTCTTTTTCCCCTCCAAAAATAGTAATTGTTCTGTACTTCTTATTTCTTCAATAGCAGGGAAGATTATATAAGTTTTACATAAAATTGTCAGAATTCAGGATTTTCGTTAACATTTATAGCTTTTGTTTTGCATTTATTTTATTATTAGAATGATATGCAATAGAAATTTATCCAATATGGAAAGTTTGTGTTTCAGGATGTTCTCTTTATACAATTGCGTGCTTAAGAATTGAACTATCAAGTTTATGATTTACTTACCATTTGAGTCCTACAAATAACAATAATAATAATTTGAATCATGAAAATTACTGCACGTTGTGTGACGTTAAAAAAATACTAATTTGTTTTTCGTCAAAAAAGTATTCATCTTTTCAAACTAAGTATAGAACTTAGAGGTTAAGGTTTATAAATTCTCTTCAAGAATCTTGTATAATAATGTCTAATCAAATTTTAGGACAATCGTAGATACAGTAAATACATTAAGTGCAATAAAATGCTGTTTTAAAAAAATATTAAATTTAGATAACACACTTAAATATGATTCATCACAAATTAAATGTATTCCTTTCTCTTTCTTCCATCAAAAATGGTATTTGGTATCTACTTCTTATATTTCTTCAGGAGAAGAGAAGATTATCTCATTGAGTTTTACACCTAAATTATCAATGATTTTTATTTACATATTTGTCTTTTGTTTTTTATTTTTAACTGTGGTATTTTATTGATTTTTTTTTAATTCCTAGAATGATATGCAGTTAAACTTTATCCAATAGGCCTATAAATTTCATAAGTTTAGGCACATGTACAAATGAAATCTAAGATAAGATCTCTTAGTCAGGACAAGAAATTTTCAAGATTACCACTTATAATACATGAATCACGATTTTGAATATTTTATCACTATAAAAATTATAACATATCCTATATTCGGTTATGTTAAGATGGAATTTTTGTTCTATAGAATTTTTCCTTTAAATAATTTGGGGTAAAAAAAAGCATAATTTAGTGTTTGATAAAAAATAAAAAAAGCATAATTTAGTGTTTGATAAAAAATAAAAAAAGCATAATTTAGTGTTTGATAAAAAATTAAAAAAAGCATAATTTAGTGTTTGATAAAAAATTAAAAAAAGCATATGTGTAACAGTTGACTTCATAAAAGTAATAATCTTTTAACACTAAATGTAAGCTTTAAAGACTACAGCTTATAATATAGGTTCACGACACTTATATGATAATATCTTTTCACATTTTATACTAAAATATCTTCTATTGATTTGTAGTTAATCTTAATTGATAAATAAGGTAATCTATTCTTGTAAATAGATTCTAAAATATTGGAAAAAATTTTATACAGACGAAATTTTGATGAAAATTTCATTTGTGTATTATATATTATTCATTTGTACGCTTTAATCCAAGAAACATCTTTTCTTTACTATGGTATTTAATATCTTACCTTTACTCCATTTATGTCCATAACTATCTGTATGCAGAATATTCTTTACTGCATTATTGCACTGTTAAATAATCTATTATACAAACTTCTTATATATAAGTGAGATAATGTGTATTTCTCTGTAGCAGAAAAGAATTTTTAAATTTTTTTTAAAGAGCCCAACAGTTTTTTATAATTTTAAGCATACATGAAATTCATTCTTATTTCTTCTGAGTGCATAAAGAATTACTTTTAATGACATTTATCTAAACTGTTTCTAAGTGCAGGAATAGTATTTCATGGCGGAGGTCATGGGGAAACTGGACTACAAGAAATAGTAATTAAAATATACAGCCAATGAAAAAGCAGCAAGTGTGAAATAATAATAAATATTTAATAATAGTAGCTCAAAAGTGGAGGCATAGTTGATCCCTTTTGTTCGAAGGTTTGCATATTTTATTATTACTATTAGATAAAACATAAAGTAATTCGGAATTATCACAAAATCAGTGTATAACTTTCTCTTTCTCCCCTCAAAAATGGTAATTGGTCTGTACTACTTATTTCTCCAGGAGAAGAGAAGATATAATTGAGTTTAACACCAAAATTATGATAAATTACGGTTTTTATGAATTTTTTTCTGTGAGAATAATTATGCTAAAAATAAAAATAAAAATTCCAATCCTTCTACTAATTCTTAAGTTTAGTTTTCTGTACACAGTGAATCTGTAGGCTAAGATGTCTATATCAGTATATGAAATTTGCAGGGTTGCCAATTATGATAGAGGTATCACAATTTGTATGATTTTATTTTTTTAAAAAATTGTGATAATATAATACTCTGTTACATTTTCAAGAAACATTTATGTTATAAGATGTTCCTTTTATAAAATTGCATGATAAAGAATTGTACCAACAAATTTTTCGTCTACTTAACATTCGACTGCTGCAAAAATTAAGAAATTAATTTCTGTTAAGTTAACTACTAAATATTTTGGGAGGGAAAAAAGCATTGTAATTCAGATATATGGCCTCATAAAAGTGATCATCTTTTAACACGAAGTGTAAGCTTTAAAGACTAAGGTTTAATATTTATGTTCAAGAGGTTTATTTGTTAATACCTTTTATATTTTAAGCTATAATATCTTCTCTTAAATTACAGTTAATTTTTTTATCAATAAGGTAATCTTTTCTTGTAATGTTGCGAAATTTTTTATCGAGAGAAATTTTGATGAAAAATTTCATTTGTAAAGTATGTGTTATTCTTTTGGAAGTTTAAATGCAAGAAACATCTTTTCCTTAGTACAGTTTTTAATATCTTATCTCTTTTTTTATCGTTTACTATATATATGTAGAGCATTCTTGAATGCAATATTGAATTACCTTTAATATATACTCTTAATAATAATTAAGAGAGATAATAAGTACGTCCCGGTCGCAGAAAAGAATTTTTATATCCTTGTTCAGCGATCCCAACAATTTTGTATGATTTAATGTATATTTGAAATTCATTCTTATTTCTTTTGAATGCGCAAATAATTTATTTTAATGTCATTAATATAAACTTCTTCTTATAACAGGAATAATATGTCATCGTTGAAGACAGTGGGAAACTTGACACCTAGAAACAGTAATTAAAATATATAGTCAACGAAA
>JAOUZG010050968.1:7592318-7609511 GCA_026289955.1 Argiope argentata | reverse complement strand
TTTCTTTTGAATGCATAAAGAATTTATTTTAATGCATTAATATAAACCACTTCTTATTACAGGAATGATGTTTAATGGTTAAAGACGCAGGGAAACTGAATTCCAAGAATCAGTGTTTACAATGTACAACCGAAGAAAAAGCAAGAAATGAGAAATGCTTACTATAACATGGCAAAAGCGGAGTCTTGGTGGAGCCTTTTGGTAGGAAGATTTGCATATTTTATTATTAATTTAGGATTCGGCCCAATTTTAAAATGATTAATCACAAAATCAATGCATTCCTTCTTTCTTCCCTCAAAAATGGTGTCTAGTCTGTGCACTGATTTCTCCCCCAGCAGAAAATTTGATCCAATTCATTATTACACCAAAATTATCAACTATCAACAAATAAAATCTTCATCCACATTTCTCCCTTTAGTTTTGCTTTTTTTATTATAAGAAAGGCTATGTAATAAAAAATTGCCCTACAGGCCAACATATTCTAAAGTTTAAGATTATATACAGAATATATTTATAGATTGTATCTCTGTATCAGAATATGAAACTACTACTTATTTGTCCAGCAGAAAAGAAAAATATCTAATTGAGTTTTATACAAAAAATATCAACAGCTATGATTTTCATCAATATTTTTCTTTTTTGCTTTTCAATTTTAATAGTTGTATTCATTAATTTCTCAATTATTATTATTGTTGCTTTTTCTCTTTTAAGAATGATATGCAGTAAAAATTTATCCAATATGCCAAGAAATTTCATAAGATTAGGCGTAAGTACAATACGTATCTATGAGTTATGATCTCTGTATCAAAATATGAAATTTGCAAGAATAATACCTACGATATTAAGAAGTGTCCTAACCAGTAATAGTCAACTGGAGATGGCATAAAATATGCACAAAATAAAATAGTGTTAACCAACTAGAGTTTTTATTTGAAGACTTACAAAAGTGGTCAGTCGACTACGCAGTATTAAATCATCGAGAGTTTTTAGAAAAAGTCGGCAAGAGTTTCCGTTTTGCCGCGTGTGTTAAATATTGTTCTCAATGGTTTACGAACCGTTAGAGTGTGCTGCACAGGATATATACGATGTAATGTAATTGCTTCAGAATAATGTTGTCCTTATCATATAACCATGGTTCAAAATAACTAACTTCTATTCAAAGTAACATTTGAGGATATTTTAAAAGCAAAATATTAATATTTCAAACTAAATCATACATTATGACAGAATTAAAACATTTTTTTAGTGTAATGAGCATATTTTATGTTATATTTGAGAAAAGGCAGAATAATTATTTACTGAATGAAAAAAATGGGTGGGATAATTTAAGTAAGAAAATTCTTCATTTCTTACGTCCGAATTATAAGCTACAATACGCTATGAACAGCTTTTATTGCTTTGTTTGCTTTTTATTTTTCATGCGTTAGTAGCAGTTAATCCCTGAAATATTCTAACCATATGATTGATTTGTTAGGAAAAGATAGAAAAAGGTTACGAGAAAGAGTCCTTCTTTAGCATTTAGCGTTAAAGTAGGCAATGTTCCTCGAAATGACTCTGAATTTATAGGTTTTAAATAGCATCAAGGTAGATTCCAAAGGTGAAGATCATGTAGATAGCGAGAGCCGGCAATCTCCCAATTAATCATGCACTTCATACAGGTACTCTCTAAAAGAATTACCACCGCCTGCCTTAACGTAAATGTTCAGTTCCGAATTATTTCTTATTATGGTTCTAATAGAAAATTTTTGTAAATATGCATCGCCTTTTGTTATTCTAAAAGGAATTGACCGGTAATGTTATGGTAACTGTAAAAACACGGATACCAGGTTATTCTGGCGCATTGAAACAAAAATCTGATACCCAAACAAAATCCTTTTCATTTCCAAATAAATGTAAGGATATTAATATAATCAATCATTTATGGGTAATGATATTTTTCATTTTTACTATTGGTCCTAAGCTAGACTTTTAAATACACCTGAATCAGAAATTCATTCATCAGAAAATGAATCTGTACGATTTCATCATGATAAAAATTGTAATAACATATCATATATTCGGTTACATTCTGATGCAACGTTTGTGTTATAGGATATTCCCTTCATAAATTAGCATGTTAAAGAATTGAACCATCAAGTTTCTTATTTATTTAACATTTGAGTGCTGAAAAAAATCAAAATTCATTTGAATCCTGATAATTACTGTATTGTTTGGTAGGAAAAATAGAATTTAGCCTTTTAAATCAATTTTTTTTACTCCAAAAAAGTAACAATCTTCTTGCACTAAGTTTAAAATTTAAAGGCTTGAATTTGTAAATTCTGTTCAAAAAACTTGTGTGACAACATTTGATCACATTTTAAGATAATCATAGACACAGTGGTTGCATTTATTACAAAAGAATGCATTTTTTATGATAAATTTAGATGAGATATAATTTAAATATGATTTGTCACAAAATCAGTGTTCCTCAAATTGGTAAATTGATCTGAACTACTTATTTCTGCAGAATCTGGAGAAATGACAGAAATGATTTTTACACCAAAATTATCAACAACTAAGGTCTTCATCAATGCTTCTCTCTCTCTTTTCATTTTTAATTATCCATTTTTTGCCTTTTTTTATTTTAAGAATGTTATGCAGTAAACGTTTATCAAATATGCCTGCAAATTCCTTAATCTTAGGTATATGTATACAGTAAATCTATTGTGATCTCTATATTAGAATATTCAAATTTGCAAGAATCTACTTATGATATCTAAATAATAATTTGTACGGTTTTATCATAATAAAAATTGTGATAACATATCTTATACTTTATTACATTAAGAAGAATTTTTTGTGTTAAAAGACGTTTTCTTTATAAAATTGCTTGTCAAAGAATTGAAGCATCTCGATTTTCATTTACTTAACATTTTAGAAAACTTAAAAAAGTGAGCAATTAATTTTAATTATGGAAATTACTGCAGATTTATTTGGGGGGAAAAGGCATTTTCATTTAGATTTTTTGTCTTTATAAAAGTAATAATTTTTCTCACATTAAGTGTAAACTTTAAAGGCTGTTTTATAATTTATGTACTAGAGGTTTATATAGGGATATTTTTTCACATTTTATGCTAAAATATCTTTTTTTAGTTAATAGCTATTCTTTTTGACATGTAAGGTAATCTCTTCTTATAAATGCATCGAAAATTTTTGGGAAATATTTTATCCAGAGGAAATTTTTATGAAAAATTTCATTTCTATAATATGTATGTAAAAAATAAGAAATTACCTTTTATCAAGAAAATTACTGAATGTTTTGTGAGGGAACAAAAGCATTGTAAGCCATATATTTGGATTCATAAAAGTAATAATCTTTTAACATTAAGTTTAACTATTCTATTTAGCTAAGTAATTAAAAAACTATGGTTTATAATTTATAATCAAGAGGCTTATATGGTGATATCTTTTCACGTTTGCTAAATATCTTCATATATATCTTCTCTTGGGTAATAGTTATTCTTTTTTGATAAGTAAGGCAAACTCTTCTTTTAAATGCATTAAAAATTATTAGGGAATTTTTCATCAAGACCAAATTTTGATGTAAAATTTCATTTGTATAGTATGCATTACTCTTTTGAATATTTTGATATAAGAAACATCTTTTCTTTATTACAGTATTTAATATCTTACCTTTACTTCATTTATATCCTTTACTATCTGTATGCAGAGCATTCTTTAATGCATTATTGCACCATTGAATAAACTATTATAAATATTTTTGTTAATAATTAAGTGAGACAAAGAGTATCTCTTTGTTGCAGAAAAGAATATTTAAGTCCTTCTTCGTAGAACTCAGCATTTTTTAAAATGATTTTAAGCATATATACATTGAAGTGCCAAAAAAACTGCTACACCAATCTGATATCGTGTAGAACCTCCACGAGCACGTAGATGTGCCACAACACGGCTTGATATGAATTCAACCATTTCATGAAGAGTCTACAGAGCTATGGGAGTGAGAGGTGGTGCAGATCTCCTAAGGACAGCACACTGCAAATCATCCCAGATATTGCCGATAATGTTCATGCCAGGAGAATAAGGTGCCCAAGCGAGGGAACGAAATTCAGAAGAGTGCTCCTCAAGCCACTCGGTAACGACTGTATACTTGTAGGATGGTGCATTGTCCTGTTGAAATTGTCCACGTCCGTCGAAATGCACACGGGGCATGAAGGGATGTAAGGGATTAGGCAGTATGTTACCGCATGTTTGACCTGTCATGACCGAGTTTAGACGTATCAAAGGTTCCATTTCATACCAACTGTGCACGCCCTATATTATCACAGAACTTCCACCAGCTTGGACAGTTCCTTGTAGGCAGGGGAGATCCATAAATTCAAGGGATTTTCCCCACACCCGGACTCGTAAAATGTGGAAACCTGTCTCATCAAACGAAATAACGTTTTTTCCATTCATTAAAACTCCTGTGACGATGTTGGTGATCCCAGACAAGATGAAGCCCTTAGTGCAGCTGAAGCAATAATGGTGCACGAGATGACCTGCGACTGTGAAGGCCCATATCAATTAGGGAACGTTGCATAGTGCGCACACTGATGCTTGTTGATGTGCCTGCATTCAAATCCGCAGCAATTTGTGGAAGTTTTGAACGTCTCTCTCACATAACGATTCTTTTCAGCCGTCGATGCTCCCGTTCTGTCAAGGTCTTATTCCTACCATCCCGTTGTCAGAGATTGGAAATTTTACTGGAAACCTGATATTCGTGGTACACCCTTGAAATGGTCGAGCCCAAAGATCCAAATTTCACCTCCACTTCGGAAATATTGAGCCGCTTCTTTCGTGCACCGACAATACGTCCCTGTTGTAAATCACTGAAATCTTAATAACCTGTCGTTGTATCAGCAACAATCGATATAATAGCCTCTTCAGACACCTGTTGTCTTATGTACGCACTGTCGACTGAATCACGTAACGCTGATTGGTTGAACACTACCATTATTTGCATACTACCTGCTATACCAGTTTTTCTGGCTCTTCAGCCAGAACTCATTCTTATTTCTTTTGGAATTCACAGAGAATTTATTTTGATGACATTAATCTAAACTGCTTCTTATTACAGGAATAATATTTTTTAACGGATAGCAGAAAGAAACTGGACTCCAAGAAACAGTAATTAGAATGTACATCAGACGAAAAAGTGACCTGTGGATAATAATTATTATAAAAGGACAAACCTGGAGACATAGTGGAGGCCGTTGCTTCGACAGTTTGTTTGTAGTATTTTCAATTTTATTTAAGACATAATTTAAGTGTCATTCATCACAAAATCAGTCTTTCTCTTCCTTCCCTTTTTAATGGTAACTGGTTTGTACCACCTATTTTTTATGCAGCAGAGAGCGTGATAGAATTCAGATTTACACAAGAATGATCGGCAATTAACAACTAAGATTTTCATGAATATTAATTCCTTTTGTTTTGCTTTTATTATTATGAGAATCATATGCAATAATAATTTGTTCAATATACCTACAAATTCTTGAGTTTAGGCATATGTACAGAATATATGTTTAGAATATGATCTTTGTATTAGAATATGAAATTTGCAATACTGATACTTACAATAGATGAAATGCGATTATTTGTACGATTTTGCTATAGCAAAAATTATGATAGCATATTTTATTCTCTGCTACATTTTGATGAAAAGTTTGTGTTAAGAAATGTTCCCATTATCAATTTATATTTTACAGAATTGAACCTTTAAGTTTCTCATTTTCTTAACGTTTGAGTACTTCAAAAAATAAGAAATTAGTTTGTATCATAGAAATTACTGCTTTTTTTGTGGATGGGGAAAGGCATTCTAAGTTTGATATTTGGCTTCATAAAAGTAATAATTTTTTCGCACTTACTATAAACTTTAAAGTCCAATGTTTATAATTTATGTTCAAATATCTTATATGATGATCTCTGATCTCATTTTAGGACAATCTTAGACACACTGGATGCTGGTATACAAGAATTTGCATTTTTTATTAATTTTAGATACGGATATATGATGATCTCTGATCTCATTTTAGGACAATCTTAGACACATTGGATGCTTGTGTACAAGGATTTGCATTTTTTGTTATTAATTTTAGATACGGGATAGTTTAAATATGGCTTATCACTATATCTTTATATTATTTCTTTTTCTTTTTTTTTCTAAAATGATAATTAATCTGTAATCTTTGTGTCGAATCAGATAAGTTGTAATTGAGTTTTGCACAAAAATTATCAATAATCAATAGTTAGGATTCTCATCAACATTTTTCTTTTCTTTTGCTTTCTTTCCTTATAAAAATGATATGCAGAAAAAATTTGTCAAATATACCTGGAAATCCTTAAGTTTAGCCACATGTACAGAGTGAATAGATAAGTTCTCGGCAGTAGAATATTAAATTTGTAGAATTTCATCTTATGATAAATAGATTGCCATTTGTATGATGCTACCATGATGAAAATTGTGATAACATATGATATACTTTGTTACATTAAGAAGGAGTGCTTGTGTTATAGGATGTTGCCCTTTTCAAATTGCTTGTTACAGAATTAAATAATAAAGTTTCTCATTTATAAAATATTTAAGTGCTGCAAAAAATAATAAACTATAACTTTTATCAAGAAAATTACCGAATGTTTTGTGAGGAAAAAAGCATTGTAAGTCATATATTTGGCTTCATAAAAGTAATAATCTTTTAACATTAAGCTTTTAAAACTACGTTTTATAATTTATACTTAAGAGGCTTATATGGTGATATATTTTCACATTTTATGCTAAAATATCTTCTCTTAGTTAATAGCAATTCTTTTTTGATAAGTAAAGAAATCTCTTATTATAAATGCATTAAAAATTATTTGGAAATTTGCCATCAAGACGAAATTTTGATTTAAAAATTCATTTGTATTGTATGTATTATTCTTTTGAAAATTTTGACGCAGGGAACATCTTTTCATTACTACAGTAATTAATATTTGAAATTTTCTCCCTTTTTGTCTTTTACTATCTGTATGTAACGCATTCTTAAATGCATTCATGTTCTGTTGAATAACCTATTATATATACTTTTGCTAATATTTTAAAGGGATATCGAGTATCTCTCTGTAGCAGAAACTAAATTTTAAATCCTTGTTCAGGCACCTCAACAATTTTGTATGATTTTAAGCATGTATGAAACTCGTACTTATTTCTTTTGAATACATAAAGAATGTGTTTTGCTGACATTAATCTTAACTGTTTCAAATTACAGGAATAATATTTCATCGTGGAAGACACTGAGAAACTGGACTCCAAGAAACAGTACTTAGAATGTACAGCTGACGAAATAGAAACAAGTGGGAAATACTTAATAAAATAGTGTGAAAGCGGAGAGGTAGTGGATGCCTTTGGTATGAAGGTTTCCATATTTTATTATTAATTTTAGATATGACATAATTTAATTATGATTTATTACAAAATTAGTGTATTCTTTACTCTTTCTTTCCTAAGAAATGCTAACTGGTCTGTACTATTTATTTCTACTTGAGCATACATAGAAGATAATCTAACTGAGTTTTACACTAAAATTATTTTCCTCAACATTTTTTGCCTGTGTTTATTATTAGAATAATAAACAAAAAAAATTCCAACATATCTGTAAATTTCTTAATGTTAGACATATGTACAAAGTGAATCGTTAGATTATGATTTTTATATCAGAATATGAAATTTGCAAGAATCTACTTATGTAGCTGATTCGCAATTTTGAGATTTTATGATGATAAAAATTGCAGTAACATATCTTATACTCTGTTGCATTAGGAAGGAATGTTTGTGTTATAAGGCGTTCCCTTTATAAAACTGCGTGTTAAAGAATTGGAGCATCTTGTTATTATAAAACAGTAACAGAGACCAAATATCTCCGAATAATTTTTTTTAATCATGTAAGAAAAATCACGCACATGACAATACAAAAAATTGGCGAGCTCCAACGCTCAACATCATCGTTACCATCAGCAAAGAGAAACTACATGCAGTCATGGTTACTGAATACAAAAATGTAGAAGGTGTGATTATTCTCAACACCCTCCCTTAACACACATTAACTTACACTTTACTCTTAAATAACACCACCTAGGTTTAGGTAAACATTTTGTAAACACATCAGCCGATTAATTTTCAGTAGGAACATTCAGTAGAAACAAGATCTTTATTGAGCAATTTAACAATATCCCTAACATATTTCAGTTTTACATCCAAATGTTTCAGTCTAGTACAATTATTTTCATTTAGGATAGCTTTAATTGCAGACTGATTACCTTCATAAACAGAAATTTTAATGTTATCAACCCCTAAAATTTCTTTAGTTACATTGTAAAGTACCACCAGATCCTGAATAGCTTTTGCTATAGCCAAGATTTCTGCTTCAGTTGACGACAGAACAATAGATGTTTGCTTCTTGATAGATCAAATTATAAGACAATCATTATAGAAAATAATGAACCCAAAAACAGATTTTCTGTCATATGTATCAGCATCAACATTAATTTCAACATTTTAACTATTAGATTTACAAAGTAATAATTGGAGTTCAGATGTCCATTTTAAATATCGAAGAATTCTCTTCAGATCATCCCAAACACTGTTAGTAGGTTGTTCTTGAATCTAACTCCTACAAGTTCACAATAGGGACCATGAAATCTTTCACCATTTACAAAATCTGATGAAGTTGACTTGGGCACTAGAGGAGTTGCAACCGGGCCACAATCTGCTATTCTGAATTAATTCAATATTTTTTCAACATATGCCTTTTGGCTTACAGAAAGTTTATGATGAGAATATTCAAAACTTATTCTAAGAAATTTATTAAGAACTTCAGCCTTGAACATTTCAGATTCATTTCCATACAACTAAATAACAATTCTTACCTCTGAATCGTCAGAACCAGCAATGAGCAGGTCATCATCATAGAGCACAATAAAGATTTCACCCCGTGTAGATCTTTTCACAAAAATACAAGCTTCACAATTCAGCTGTTGGAAGTTGAAGGGAATTACAAATCAGTGAATCGTTTGAACCACTGCCTCGGTGCTTGCTTTCATCCACACCAACTTTTGAAGAGCTTGGACACACGACCACTGTAGTCATTATAACCCAATGGTTGTTCCATATAGATTGTTTCTTGAAGATCACCATTCAGGAATGCAGTCTTCACATCCAATGCAAAGATTTAAAGATTCTTTTGAATAATTATAGCTGGCACAAGTCGAAGTGTTGTCATATTAATTACAGGAGCAGAGGTTTCAAAATAATCAATACCTGGCTGCTGCTCAAAGCCTCGAGCAGCCAGTCTAGTTTTGTAACTTGTTTCGTTTGATGCGCAACACTCATTTAAGTGTCATCAGCCTTTCATCCTTTGGCATATCAACTAGATTCCACACTTCATTCTTATTGAGAGACTCAGTTTACTTGTTCATCACTTTCCTCCATATTGCTTGCTATTCATTTGGCAATGTTCCTATATCCTCAAATGATACAGAGTCAAGAATTGAACAAATCAGAGTTAAATATCAGAGCAGCAAAGCAAGAATTAAGACACAAAGGAGTCAGTCACATACCTGTTTAGCTGGAGACAGCATGAAGAGAAGTAAATTTATTTAGTGAGCAGTCCTATATATAATATACATATTGAACTCATGGCGCATTCTATTGATACATAGTATAATTAAAACTAACATTTTAACACTCCCACTTTAGTTTTAGATTATACGCACAATATACATAGTAAACCAGAAACTTCATTAATATACACACAAATTAGCAAACAGATTCTAAACCATGCTTACAAAACACAAAAAAGATCTTGGTTATAAATATAAAATAACATAACTGATACTTAAATAAACATATAAACTTGCATCAGTTACAGTTTTAAACCCACTGATAGGGCACACAACTCGTGTTTTGCTCGTGGCACAGTTTTTGTCAGAAAGTCTGCTATCATTCTAGCAGTTGGCATTCGTTCAACAATAATCTTTCCACTCTTTATCACTTCCCTCAAAAAGTGATGTTGGATATCAATATGTTTGCTCCGTGTATGGTTCATATTATTTTTACTCAGATGATTTATGGCACCATTGTTATCACAATACACAGATATTCCATCATCCTGCGCGATTCCCAAGTCAATCACAATTTTCTTAAGCCACATAGCTTCCTTAGCAGACATGTATTCAGCTTTTGTTGTGCTTGTTGTAACTGTGTGTTGCCTTTTACTAGACCATGACACAGCTCCACCACCGATCATGAAAACATACCCAGTTGTAGATCTTCTATCCGCTATGTCTCCTCCATAATTGGAATCACAGTATCCAATAACATTATCACCATGTCTTTAGTATAGCTGAGCGTTGTTTCTGTGGTCCCTCTACGGTATCTAATGATACGCTTTATAGCACTCCAGTGTGTTTTGCGAGGACTGTTGCAGAACTGGCACATTAAATTCACCGCAAAACTTATGTCTGCCCGAGTTGCCTGAGCCGCATAAAGAAGACTTCCAACTGCTGTTTGAAATGGAATTTTTCTCATATACTACTTACTATTTGTAAGTTTATTTAATGAAATATTACTGTCCAAAGGAGTTGTGACAGTATGTGACTCATGCATACAGTACTTGCGAAGCATACTTTTCAAATTCTGAGTTTTTTTCAGGCTAATAGACCCATTTTTCCTATCATGTTCAATTTTAATTCCTAAGCAATAATTTGCAGTACCAAAATCTTTCATTTCAAATCTCCTTTTAAGTTTATCTTTAACCCAATTTTTAAGCTTTACAGAATTGCTAAAAATTAGCAAATCATCCACATAAAGGGTTACTATAACTAGATAGTTATTTTGATCTCTTTTAATGAAAGTACAACTATCAAAGGAACTTTCTCTCAATCCCATTTCAACCAAACCCTTTTCCAACGTTTGGTACCAAAGTCTACCACTTTGTTTTAAGCCATCTAATGCTTTGTTTAGTTTCAAAACCTTGTCTTTAAGATTTCTACCATAGTATTCATTAAAACCCTCTGGTATTTTCATATAAATTTCCTCATCTAAGGTTCCTTGTACAAAAGCCATAACTGCATCCATTTGATCAATTTCCCAATCATAAATAGCAGCATATGCTAATAAAACTCTTGATGTAACATAGCGAACAACTGCAGAGAATGTTTCATCATAATCTGTCCCCTCAATCTGTGAGAAGCCCTTAGCTACCAACCGACTTTTATACCTTTCTATCTCACCCTTGGAGTTTTTCTTAATTTTAAACACCCATTTACAGTTTACAATGTTTTTCCTTTTAGGTTGGTCTACAATTTCACATGTTTTATTTTTGATATGACCTAATATAGTTTCAGTTATAGAGTCTCTCCAATGATTCCCATCAGGACCATTCAATGCCTCATCAATTGTTTTAGGTTCTAGACAACAATAATTTATAGCTGCTACCAAAGCTTTTGCACAACACACACAATCTAAATTAGGCATTTGCAAATCTGGCATACCAATCATGTCAAAGTCCTGATAACGATTTGGAATTTTTGTCTCTCTGTATGGACGAGTCAATATAGTCTGAGAATTATGATCTGAATTGTCTATACTTATGTTATTATCAATAGCATTATCACCTAAAGAAATAACATTATCTAACAAGTCAGTTTCATCATTATCACTTTCTAATCTTTCTGTTTCATTATTGGAATCATTATTAGTATCATTGTCTGAAGAACTAATTATACTCCCACTGAATAAAGAGTCATCATAAAATTCGGGTTTACCACCATTTGTTAGATTACAAATTTGATTTTCTAAAAAATGTACATCTCTTGCATTTATTATTTTAAAAGTTACAGGACCTATTAAACGTTAATCTTTCCTATCTTGACAATACCCAATGAACATCATTTCCTTTGCCTTATCATCCCATTTCGTTCGCTTTTCTTTAGGGATATGAACAAATGCACGGCACCCAAAAACTCTTAAGTACTCCAAGTTCGGTTTATCTCCACTCCATTTTTCATAAGGATTCATACCTGTAACTGCCACTGTAGGGGAAACATTTTTACTATTATTAGCAGTTTGAACAGCTTCAACCCAATATTTCCGATCAAGATGAGCTAACATTGATCTTGCCCGTTCAACAAGTGTTCTATTATTCCTCTCAGCTACTTTGCTGTTGCGGCGGTCCGGTCATTCAGTTTCGATGGTTAATCCGTGTGCCTTCGTGGCGGGTCGGAGAGTCTGTTCTATGACTTATTCCCCCTTTACTTAAGTGACCTACTCTTTTACGCAATAAATCATATGAAATATTGTAAGTTATCAAGGCCCATTCACTACTTATATCTAGTGAATACAAATTGTCACCAACACCCGTTCCACTAGCAACTAAATGCTTGCTTTTATAGACCAAACACCTTTCTTCAGTAAATATGCTAATCATTCCGAAAGTTTTATTTAAATACTTAACACACAATAAATTAGCTGTCAACATAGGAACATGCAAAACATTACTAAAAGCTACATATACTTTCTCTCCATTTCGAGACAAAAGAAATGTTACATTACCAACACCCTCAACTTCTATTACTGAACTCCCTGTTTTAATTAATTTTACACTAGGCTTAGTATAATTATCAATTAAATCTTTGCGTGGAGTGATAAGAAACACAACTACCCATAAACCAAACATTAGGATCTGGATTAGAGTTGGCAACATACACATCTGCCATGTAAGCTTCCTTTTTTTTGGTTTTGTCTTCAAACTATTTCTTTTCTCAGATTTCTTTTCATTATGTGTAACTTTAGAACAATCTGAGCTTTTGTGTCTATATAAGTGACATTTGAAACATTTACCCTTAAAATATTTCTTATACTTTTCATTAACAAAAGCCTGTTCCCTATTAGCTTCTACTTGGGGCTTTACATCTTCAGCTAATAATCTATTTCTTACATTATCCACAGTAACTTCCTCACCACGATTCTTTAATGCCATAATGAGTGGCTCAAATCTATCTGGTAAGTTTGCTAGAATTATCCCAGCAATTAACTCCTCATCAGGTTTAATACCTGTAGGTTTTAGCTGCTGATATGCTGAAACAGCTCTATGGAAATAATCAGATATATCTTTACAATCTGTATAGCAAGTGTTAACCAATTCCTTTATGATTGATACCTTTCTTGTAATTCCTTTATCCTCATAAGTATCCTCTTAACACTTTCCAAGGCACCTTCTCACTAGATAATTCCCTTAAGTCAGTAAAGATTGTCTCACTTACCCTTTCAACAATATGGCAGTGTTTTTATACCCTTAGCAGTATCTTCCTTAATACCTGCTACATAATCCCACAAGTCCTTTTTAATAAGGGGCATTTTCATTGCAAATTTTCAATCCATGTAATTAGCCCTTCCAGTTAACTGCCTATGATTGAATGAACCCTCTCCCCCAGGCAATCTGAATCCTTTTGTTAACCCTAACCAAGCAAGACAAAGTTCCTTTGAGAGCAATTTTAATAAATTTTCTATTAAAATTAATTTATTTTCATATAGGAATTTGCTTAATTATTTAATTAAGATGCAAGATTGAAGTTAAAAAGAAAATCAATCAAAGTTATACACACTTTACAATTATGCCTACTACCATGTGATTTTCCACATGTCTTTCATATGACTCAACAAAAATATTTATCATAATTATTCTGATAAACAGTACAATCTTATTCTTAAAGCTCACCTGGGTCCTTAACCTAAACAAATCAGAGTTAAATATCAGAACAGCAAAGCAAGAAGTAAGACACAAAGGAGTCAGTCACATACCTGTTTAGCTGGAGACAGAAGGAAGAGAAGTAAATTTATTTAGCGAGCAGTCCTATATATAATATACATATTGAACTCATGGTGCCATTTATTGACACATAGTATAATTAAAACTAACATTTTAACAAGAGTTGTCACATTAGCTTCATACACAAAATAATCATTCAATTCAGCAGGTAATTTTACATTCCTTCTTTGCCTTGTATTTTCTTCACAACTCTCTTTTTGAACTTCAGATTTTTCACCACTTTGTTCAGAGGTCATTTCTTCCTCAGCAAGGTCTTCATTTTCTATGGAGGAACCATCTTGAATTGCAATGCATTTATTTTTATCTTCATTAAATATTACATTTCGAGACACTACAACATGGTTAGTGATTGGATGCAATAAATGATATCCCGTAGTTGAGTATCCAATGAAAATAATCTTTTTGGATTTTGGATGATTTATCAGGAGCTCTCATGTGTTCATCGCATCCAAAAATCTTGATGAAGTTCAACTCAGGTAGCTTGCCCTATTTGAGCTTAAAAGGTAGGTTTCCAACAGTTTGATGTGGAATTCGATTCTTTAGGTATGCAACTGTCTGCAAACATATTCCCAATAGGACTCAGGAAGCTTAGCATCATATATTAGACCTCGAGCCTTTTCTAGAAGACACCTGTTTGCTTTCTCTGCAACACCATTCAAAGGAGGTGTATATGGTGAAGCAGGATCTAACATGGCACCATTTTTTTTTGCAGTAACGAGCTAATTCACCAGAAGCATATTCTCTGACATTATCACACTGGATTTTGTAAACATCAGAATTCTGCTTCATGAACAATTTTAAAACCATCTAAAATGTCACTTTTGTGCTTTAAGTGAAGAAATTCACAAAATTTAGAATCGACTAAAATAATTGCGGAGCTACCATTATGTAAATTATGCCGAGAAAGATTGCAAGAGGAGGGGAGACCTTTCGAATCTAAAAGATGTTTCCTGTTGTTTAAAAATCATTGCTTACTTTTCAGATTTGTACAATCTATCGAATAGACCAAATCAACTGTGTCATATCTCTCTCAACGTGGTAAGAACTTATCTACACTAACACACTAACAACATTTCAATCGAGTTTCTCTCTCATAACTCTACCCTTTCATTCAACTGATTGCTTAAAAGCATAACATTTTGTGCAAGCATAGCTTTGTTATTTCTACTTGGGTAATGTGTGTTGTTTACAACTAATTCTTCAAAGCTTTCTAATAAATTTTAGAGATGTATTCTTTAATTTTATGTTTTCTTTATAATTGTATCTTTTTTGTACTGTAGTATTTTTTAAAAATATTATGTCAATAATGATTGGACTTCCTCTGAGAAGGCCTGCGGGAGGAGGAGCCATGCATTATGTGAATTAAAAAATCATGGGCATGGCTTCTCTTTCCTCAGGCTACTGAATCGACTAAAATAATTGTGGAGCTACCATCATGTGAATTATGCCGAGAAAGATTGGAAGAGAAGAAGAGCCCTTTCGAATCTAAAAGATGTTTCCCGTTGTTTAAAAATCATTGCTTACTTTTCAGATTTGTACTATCTATCGAATCGACCAAAACAACTGTGTCACATCTCTCCCAACTTGGTAAGAATTTATCTAGACTAACACACTAACAACATTTGAATCGAGTCTGTCTCTCATAACTCTCCCTTTTGATTTTAACTGATTGCTTAAAAGCATAAGGTAGAGGAAAGCTTTATGATGTGATACAAACACCAGCAAGCATTCAAGTGACACAGAAACTAGCAGCTATTCAGCCGACACCTGGCAACCGACACAGAGTAACCCATTTTCCCTCAGCCACATTCTAACGAGCACCACATTCAAGAAATACAGAAACTAGCACCACATTCAAGACATACAGAAACTAGCACCACATTCAAGACATACAGAAACTAGCACGCACATACTACTCAAACTATTGACTTATCCTCACCAAATTAAGTTCATCAGTTGAGCTTCTTCAGAAAAATGGCATGAATTCATCTTTGCGTGATATCATTTAATTTTTTAGAAATTTTGTTATTATTGTTGATTATTTAGGTCTACATAATATGTTGGGAAATATAATCCTGTATCTTTTTATGTTTCTAATATCCTTGTTGAAAATGATTTATATATATTAATGTAAAGGTTATGGAAATTTACGTAAGACTTTTAATATGCATTTAAATTTTAATCTTACTAAGACACCTCTGTAAGGTATGGTTGTGTGTCAAATGACAATGACGCAATTCCATGTCTTGCGGAGAGGGAAATTACAATGATATATCTTAATCTAATTTAAATCTTAATAAATTTCAAATTCTCGTTTGAAATTGTATCATATAAACTTCCTTCCAAAATGTTCTCTTATTTTCTGATCCAATTCCCACTTTTTTATTTGATTAATCATACTTGCCTTCTGTAAAACTGCTCTCTTTGGCTGGCTCTGAGTGAAGGGACAAAAATCCTCAATGTTTACCCCATTCTTTTAAAGATAACAAAATTTCTATTTCCTAAGTCTGATGTCAAAAAAATTCCTACCAAACTCTTACTGTAAAACCAGCGAAGGGAAGAATTTTGGTCATTTTTGCTTTTGTGTCGTGATGTAGATTAATGTATTTCTTACAACTTATTCTTTGAGCAAAAATTATACCTCTCGTGGTAAAATAAATAGATATTTAAAAATTTCAAAAAAATTTCTTCTCTTCCACTCATCTGCTAAATTATGTCCGATATATATATATATATATATATATAAGACCAAAAATACAAATAGCACAATTTTAAGCCTTAATTTTACTATCAATTTAAAAATTTTTTTAATAGTAGTAAATTTCGACTTTTATGGGGCCGAACCGGCTACAAATTATTAAAAGGTAATTATTAATAATATATAGAAATTAAAAAAAAACTATTAAAATAACACATGTATATTTTTGTTATTCTACGACTACTGGTATGTGCTTGACTTTCTTATTTCTAATATTTGATCGTTTATTAGTGTTTGTTGAATTTATATGTGGGTTTATCATTGCGTGTCTCTGTGTTTGTGTTATCTGTATTTAAGTAAGTTCGATGCTTCTCTTAGACTTTGAGTTTGTGGAACTTTTCGGGTAATGACGGACTTTCTTTTTTAGACTATAGTCAAATCCATTTACAGAAAAAAAAATCCCTCATTTATTTGGAATCCCTGCCAGATGATGACCCTTGAGAAAGTCTTCAGGTTGGATTTACTTACATTACTTCATTCTACTTTGGTTTCTATTTCAGTACTACTTTGTTCTCTCTCTCTCTCTCTCTG
>JAOUZG010050968.1:7560058-7577318 GCA_026289955.1 Argiope argentata | reverse complement strand
TATATATATATATAGTTTTCTTTCATCATAATGCAAGGCGTTACATTGGCAACATTACCAAGGCCTTAACTATCGTCTGTTAGGAGCCTCTTACGTCTTGTGCGCAAAATACAAGTTATGATTGGAATAATGTTCAGTTTTGAACCAACAGATGGCGCCAGGAAAATCCTACTCAACTACTTCCTATATGTATATATAATCTTGTTCAAATTTTCAATTGTTAATTTTTATTCACTAATTATTTAATAAAAAATAACTATATATAATTTTTTTAACCTAAGAAGGAATTAATTTTTTAAAATATCATTTGTTCTAATAAACTTTGGGAGAAATTATTTCAAAGCACCATCTTAAAAAAATTTGCTTTTCCAGCGATACCAATTTCCCTTTTATGTTATTTTTCTTTTAAATGTAATTTATTGCTTGATTTTAATTATTTAATTAATAATATTACTGTTTTTAATTATTTTAATTGTTATCCTTTAAAAATTTAAATCAGTTGATTTCGAAATTAAGAAATTTACAAGTACAAGTTACAAGTTTCTGGGCAAAGTTGAGGTTTTAAATTGCTCCACCCTTTTTTTAAGTTTCTCTTTTATTTCAATACACATGCCTTAAAAAGATTTTGTGTATTGTAATATTTTATTTATACGTAAAATAATATATTTTGTGAAAGGATTTTGGTCTCGAACAATGGAGGGCGTATTAGCTTATTTTAACATAAATAAAAGTCATTGTAGCTATGTATGCATGTATTTTCCACAACTTCTCCTTTACAACTCAAGTGTAAATTATTGTTGTAATTGTTTTTAATTATTTAGAATTATTTTATTATTATTAAATTCGCCCAGATTTTGCATTCTTAATATACAGGCTGAAAGAAAAATTTCAATTTTTCAAAGTACAAAATTAATTTAGAAATTAATTTAAATGTTGCACTTTCCTTTCAGTTTCGCCGATATAACAACTGGTATAAAATAAATTTATTAAAAGTTCTTTCCTTTATGAGCATTCATTATTAAGCATACTTTATTTGCAGTTTTTATTTTTTATTTCCTTAATATAGATATTTAAAGGATTATGTAACTTTTTCTTGCTCTTTTAAGAAAAGGAACAAATTCTGTATTAAATTACTGTATCGAATTCGGTGGTATATTTTACACAGACCTATGAACTTCAATATCTTCAAAAATCATCAGTTTTAAATGTCAGAGTTCATTTAATATATTCTGTCTAATATTTCTTGATTTAAAATCGCTTTATATTGTGAGCAATGGTACTGAAAACTCTTTCTTTGATCCCACAATTTGAAGTCAATGTCTGTGTTTTCATAGATGTTTGAAAAGGTATCATCTATCATCATTATCAAAACAGCGATTCTGAACATTAATTTATTTAGTTGGTTTCATTTTCAGATTTAGATGAAAATCTCTTACGTATTTGTAATAATCGCAAAGGTATTAATAGATGATCACTAATCACAACGATTGATGATTCCACCTCGCGGCCATTAATCTCGGAAGGGTTTTCATTAATAAAACTGAACAGTCGATGAAGCGCAATTTGTTCAGATTGTGGATGCAAATGATTTATTCTTTAAAGAAGATTAAATCTCTACGGATGTCATCTTTTTCTTCTGTGATTTAAAATAATAAAATAACCAAAACAATTAATCTCTAATGGAATAATCATTTCATAGATGAAAAATTTTCGTTGTAATTCTGTCTGTTTAAATCTATCATTCTTTTAAATGTGTCATTTTAGACAGTTATTCCTTGAATACTGCGATCGTGTTTTTTTTTTAATTATCATTCAGAAAAATCCTTGAAATATACAGATTTATCCTAATCGTAAATCACAAATACATTTACATCGTATTTATATTTAGTTCCTTAATAAGTTTGTTAGACCTTCAGTTTACATTTAGTATCGTATTTATATTTAGTTCCTTAAGAAGACATTCAACCGTAATGTATTGTTTATCTACAGATTTTCGATAAATTATTTTAGTCTCAAATTTCGACAAATATATAAATGCTGCTTCAAGCTAATAACAAACAATTGGTCAACGGTGAAACATTTTTAAAAGGCCATATCAAACAAGAAATTCAAATATTAAAATTTATTTTTAGAGATTGATAATGTAAAGCTGACAATAAGTCTTTAGTCTCAAATAATAGTCCTTTAAGTTAATACTTGATGTAAAATCACAGGTTGACGTCATACTATAACCTCTTACTAAGAACAAAATTCCACGATTAAAATTTAAGGTAATGCGACAGTAAATCATTTCCGCGAAGTTACGTGCACGTTGAAGAAGATCAATTCGGATATAAATAAACACATATGTAAAAGCGATTTTTGATTGTGTTTATAAATATTTATAATTGTGTTTATAAATAATTTTGATTTTGCTTATAAATCATTTGATGATGTTTATAAATAATTTTGATTTTGCTTATAAATAATTTTGATGATGTTTATAAATAATTTTGATTGTGTTTATAAATCTTTTTCAGAAATAAATGCAATGTGCAAGTTGAAGAATACCAACGTGGATCTAAGCACATATGCAGAACCGAATTTTGATTTTTTATAAATAATTTTAATTGTGTTTATAAATAATTTTGATGATGTTTATAAATAATTTTGATTGTGTTTATAAATCATTTTCATGAAATAAATACAATGTGAACGTTGAAGAATACCATCGTGGATATAGATAAACACATATGTAGAAACGTTTTTTTGATTGCGTTTATACAGGTACAGGTTTTAAGATCCGCGATCACATCCGTTTAATTTCAAGAGCATTATTGTTTTTCCGATTTTATATATTGTTTAATCAAATTTTCAACTAGGGCTTATGTTTTGAGCCTTATATAATGGCAACAGTATTTAATAATAACAAAAGAAAATGCATAAAGTTTGGAGTTAATGAAAGGCCAAAAAATCTATAGTTAGAAAAATAAAAGCTAACAGGAAATTTAAGTTGGAACATTTTACAAAGTATTGCTTCAAAGTTAGAGCGATAAAATATATAATACCATCAAACTTATCTAGCATAATAAAATTTTATTGAACCAACTCAAAATGAAAAACAACAAAAAGAAATCATATAATATAACAAATGTGTACATTAAAATTTTAAAAATGCTGAAATACGAGACAAAATTGGTCCAAACAATTAAAAAAATAATAACAATTTTAAAAGACATTATTTAATGTTAATTTTTGTAATATATATTAAAATACCCGCTTTAATTAAATATAATAATTGTAAAAATGAAAATGAAGACAACATATAAACTTTAACGTCGGTAAAAGCATGCTACTAATAACTTTTAATAACTGTAATCAAACTTTGAAATAAGTTTAATGTTTCGACAGAGAAAAATTAATTCATAAAATTAGGTTCAAATTGATGGAAAATCGAAGAAAAGTTATACTGTAATTCTGAAATTAACTTTATTGAAATGGTAATTTTTTAAAATTTTAAAGTAGTGTTAAAATGTTTGTATACCTATGTATTCCAAAGTTATGCGAAAAAAACGTTTAATCTCCTTTTCAATTCTTTAGAAAGGCATAGAATTTTTTTAATAGTGCAGTTCATCCTTTCTTTCCAAAAAACCATCTGTTAACTTTCACTTGAATCCATCAAGGAATGTAGAATTTTATAAGTTTCAAAGACACAAACAATCTGACATTTAACTTTTATACAAGATTGTTACACGAAGAAAATATACGATTTTATATTATCAATGTTAATCTTTAAAAAAAATCAGCATGTTGGATTTGTAAATTTTGTGCATTAGCCCTTTTAAGTACACTAATAATTGAAAATTAAGAAAATGGTTTCAATTAAAGTTATAAGAATCTTGTATGTATATTTAACGCTTTATATTCAAACTTAAGTTCTGAGGGCATTTGGAATTTAAACATCCTTAAATGAAGAAAAACTATAAAAGGAGAAAAATTGTCATTAAAAAAATAGTTTTGCTTTTCTTTTACTTGTTTTTTAAATTAACTGTCTTTCTTTAGTTCTTAAAATTTCATAGATGAAACTATAAATAATACGATTATGTACAGTTGAGAAAAGAAAAGGAGCCATTCAGTTTTATTCTGGCATTATTCATCGTGCAATCATAAAAAAAGGGTGTCATTCTAAAAGTATTAAATATTTAGAAATTAAAATTTCACAAGAAGTCGTTCTATATATTGAAATAAGAACAAACTTATAAATGCCTAAAGGCAACACCCATTTTTCTCATCAAATTTTTAAAACTACATCTAAAATTATTTTTAGAAACCCTAACTTCATTAGTCTAAGCCTATTACTTTCGCAATTATGAGCTAAGAATGTTTTGACCTTCTAATGTTAAAATGAAATTTTGAACTCTTATTCATATCTTAAAAAATAATATAGTTATTACCCTCAAGTCTTTTTGTTATGAAAATATAAGTTGTTCTACACATTTTGCACACATGTTTATCATTAAAACAATTTTTAATATGCGAAAAAAATTTAATTCGAGTTTAAAATTTTTTAAATAGCAGGACTTTTAAATTTGGGAATAAATTAAAGAGCATAGTCTTTTTATGAGAGGTGTTACAAAATTCCAGTTCATTCTTACAAGTAATTAATCTGTTGCATTAAGTTTTCTGTTTTGCCTCTAAAACGGCTAAAACATAGGGGCACATTCACAAATCTCAAAATGTCAATAGCATTTTATTTGACATTCAAATGCAAGTGATTATGCATTTTGGGAATAAAATACCATTTTTTTACGTTGTAATGTAAGAATATATATTTAAAGTTTCATCAGCTTCAAAAAATATATGAAATCAACGTAAAAAAAATGTTTTTCATTGACTTTATATTTTAGTAAGATTCGCTGTTTTCAAATGTGGAATAGTCTCTGTTTTTGTGGTAAGTTAATTTTTACTCGTTGACTAATATATCGCTTACGGAATATAAGTTGCCACAAAATGGAAATTTTATTTCTTAATAAATATTTTATGGGATCGTAATTATTTAGTTTTATCAACATAGTGACCAAATTATTTTTCTTTAGAATTAATACAGAACGAAATACATCTTCAGTCAAGAAAAGGTAATTTTTATTTACTTATATTTACTGATGTTAGTTTTTGTACTCAATGTTTCTCCCAAAAATCTCAAAAAATTAATCGGTCGTAATTGTAATTATCAAAATACTGTATATAATCAGGAATGAAATGAAATTTTTTTTGAATCAAAACATTATTAGTTAAAACATTTAGCATTAATTTCTTTACTAAAAAATGTATGTGGTGTATTTATTTCCTATGCGAAAAATTTATCTCTTGTATTTATTTCCTATGCGAAACGAAGTGTTTCAAATAGTTTTAATGATTCACGAATTTAAATGAAGGGTTAAAGCTGATCGAATAAGTTTTTAAAACAATATGCACCAATTTATTTGAATGTGGAATTGAATACACTTCTTGGAAAATAAAGTTTTACAAGAATTTCTCTTGGTAAGCAAAAGTAAATAATAACAAAGAAATTCGAACGAAATTGATTCTTCTTCTCTTTTTTTTAGTTTGATATTTACAGAGTTCAAGAGATTATTAGTGAATTTTTTGATAAAATATTTGGGGCCATTTTTTCTTTGACCTCAATTATATAGAGAATCGCGATTTATTGAATAATTCTGCTTAAAGTGGATTAAAAGGGTTACTCTTATGTCTTTTAGAAAAGAATGTTAAGCTTTTAAAGACAAATTGCAAAATTACGAACATGTTACACAACAATTGTACATTCATTTAAATTTTCGACTATTAACTTGGATATTCATTACAGACGTCCTATGGAATAATTACCATCATAATTATATAACTATAATATTTCTATAATTATATCTGTTATAATTTCTTATTGTTCCTTAAGCAATATATATGGAATGAACAATAGTTCAAAAAAGTGCAACAATAATGGAAATTAAAGATATGTGGAATAAATGAATGAACAATTAGAAAGATTTGGGTTTGAAGTCTGTAACAGGCGTATATCCTGCAGATGTCTTTTCATATAATGAATTATTTCGCAATCAATTCATCAATTCAATCAATCAATTATGTAGCATCTGTATAGAATGCTAAATTGCCGTTAAAACATGGGAAAAAAACTTATTTACAATTATTAGTGAATAAAAGGCACCAATTTTTTATCACCCGGTAAAATAAAATAGTGCATCATTCCCTGTCTGATTATAAATAGTAAACAATGATGATAAGAATAGTATATATCAATAACGAAATACACTGAAGAGCCAGAAAAACTGGTATAGCAAGTCGTATGCAAATAATGGAGGTGTTCAACCAATGAACGTAACGCGATGTGGTCGACAGACCGTATATAAGACAACAGGTGTCTGAGGAGGCTATTACAGCCACCAAAGATGGAAGAAAGTCCAAGCCAGTTCACTTAAAGCAGAGTTCCATTCAAAAACCAGCCATGCTTGAGGATAAGCCCCTGCTGAGGCTAGGCGCCTTGTGAAATCTACAGACATAGGAGACTATTACATCGATTCTTGTTGTTATAATGGCAGGTTATCAAGATTTAAGTGATTTTTAACAGTGTCTAATCAACTGTATACGAGAGAGAGAGCACAGCATTGCCGAAGTAGAGATGAAATTCGGATTTTCGTGTCCGACCATTTCTGGGATGTACCGCGGATACCAGGTTTCCAGTAAAACTTCAAATCTCCGACATCGGTGCAATTTGAAAAAGGCCTTGATAGAATGGGACCATCGATGAATGAAAAGAATCGATATACGAGATAGACGTTTAACATTTTCTCAAACTACTGCTGATTTGAATGCAGGCTCATCAACAAGTGTCAGCGTACACACTAGACAACGTAACCCAATTAATATGGGTTTTCAAAGCCTACAAACCATCTCCTGTAACATTGGCGGTTCAGCAACACAAAGCTCTGCACTTTACCTGAGCTCTCCGACGCTGCCATTGGACTCCTAATGATTGGAAAAACATTGTCTGTTCTGAGGAGTCACGTTTCCACGAGTATCGGGTGGATGGCTGTGTATAGGTGTGGAGAAAACTCAATGAAACAATTGCTCTCTCATGCCTACAATTAACTTTTCAAGCTTGTGGAGGCTCTGTGATTATGAGGTGCGTGTGCAGTTGGTTATGGGACCCCTGATACGTCTAGATACGAGTCCGACAGGCGACTTGTACGTAAGCCTTCTGTCCGATTACCTGCCCCCATTCATATCCATTTGCATATCGACGGAGGACTTAGCACTTAGGGAATTCCAACAGGGCAATGCAACACCCCACACTTCCAGAATTGCTACACAGTGACTCCAGGAACACTCTTCTGACTTTAAACATTCCTGCTGGCCACCTGAATCCTGAGACACGAAAATTATGAAGCATATCTGGGATTTCTTGCAACGTACTGTTGAAAGAAGATCTCAACCCCATCGTTATCTTACGGATTTACGGACAGCGCTGCAGGATTAGTGGTGCTAGTTACCTCAAGCACTACTTCAGACTTCAGTTGAGTCTATGCCACGTCGTGTTGAGACACTTATATGTACTCGTGGGGACCCTACACGATATTAAGAAGGTGTACCAGTTTTTTTTTGGCTCGTCAGTGAAAAAGAATATAGCACATAAAGAATGAAAGTTAATTTTATCCTTCCTCTATAGATAAGTTAATAATTTTAATACTGAAATTAACATTTGATGATTTCAGCTTATTGATAGTTCAGGTTCAGATGCAATTTAAGCAAATTTTTCAACTCCCATGAATATTTCTTAGCGGAAAAGAATCAAATCTCTTCCAGAAATTTTCACTCTAAATATTTTATCATGCCTGAAGTACCAAAGGATTTTAACATGTAGATTGAAAGTTTAAAGATACTTTTAAAATATCATAACGTTAAAAAAATGCCGTCATCAAAGTCTAGAGAATGAGCATTACACATTTAAATATGGAGATAACCCCTGTCAGAAAATGTCAAATATCTCCCGTTATGAGCATGGTATATTAACTAAAATGTGTACTATGAGTTATTTTCCCATGTGAAATCAATTCACGACCTTAAAAATTAATTTCATAGGAAATTTCAAAATTTGTGTAATTTTAAATATTTAGACATTCCCCAAGAGCATTTTAGACATATCTTTTAGCATACATTACTAGCTTTAAAACGTAATTTTTAGTTTTCAAATACTATGATCAGCAATAATAGAATAAAATTAGGGTGTGGGTTTAACTGTGCATAGAAGGTTTATGTTTCCCTGTATTCAATTTTATGCTGTTTATTAGGATTCATTTTTGACGCACATTAACCCTTTTAATCTAAATAGTAGGCTCAAAATATTCCGAATTTTTTATATTTCTCCTACTCAGTCAATCATACCCTCCACTGACAGCAAATACCCTTTTATTACAATGCAGTTTGACATCGAGGGGGGCGAGAAAAACCAGTAACTGGAAAATTTATGAATATATGTCAAATAAAAGCAATTTTTTTGCCTTCTAGAAAGACTCAGGTCTTGCGACATGAGAAGAAAGTTTACAACGATTTCTCGGGTAAGCTAGCTTGGAGGGTCGAGTTAAAATTAAAATTAAAGAAATAAATAAAACTATCAAATAGATAGGTCAGAATGGAAAGAAATGAACATTAAACACAAGGATATTTCTGGTACCTTTTACAATAATGTACTAGCTAATAACGCAGTTTCAAGATTTCATTTTTTTTGAATACTGCAAGAAGTTTCTCAACTCAACACATATATTGTACACTTTTAAACAATATTCTCAATATTTTAAAATATCGTTTAATATAGAATATGCCATACAGCATTGTGCAACATGCTGTTATACCAGGGTATTTGACAATCCATCCATTTATTTATTTCATTTACAAGTATCCATTTTGACATAAATTTCATAACATTGCCAAAAATGTCGGTAGGGAACGTATGAGAATAATTCTATATAAAAAACTTATTTTAATCTCATTTTCAGAATTTACATCAGTGACATGAGAATTAGAAGACAGCAAAATTTGTAAACTAATTTGATTTCATATTATCCAAACAATAAATAATAAACTGTATTTTATGGCAGGATTATATGTTCTAATGATTTGTCTGTATGTGAAATCATGTGCGAGTTCAAGCTGATTGAAAGAGGTAAACATGATTATTGTCATTGATTAGAATACTGCAATGAAATAAACATTGGAAGTTTGAGTGGGGATAAAGCATATGAAGACACAAGTCACTGCATCAAGGATCTTAATTTTTTATTATTACATTTATCCTTATTAGTAAGTTAAAATTTTATTTCATATGCATAGTTGTTATTATCATTAAATTAATGCTTTAAACATAGAATTACTTTAAGATAGATTCCTGATTATTAATAAAAAGCTTCAAAAAATTTAAACAGTAATTAAAATCATCTTTCTTAAGATCACAGAAAAAATATCAAATCCATTTTTACACTATAATCAAAAGTGCTGAAAGGCAGCAGCTTATTCAGTTACTTAAACCAATAGAAATTAAAAATCTATAAATGTAAAAGAAATTGAATGATTTTCGAGTCCTATATATATTACTTAATTTAAATAAAAAATGTAAAAAAATGGAAGCAAGATTAAGAAAGGTAATTTTATTCATTAGTATACTGAAGTTTGGTAATACAGCAATGCAGGAGTATACAGCAATGAAAACTTCATATAGCAATAGCAGTTACAAGCTACGTTTCCAAACACAGTCACAAAAGGATAAATGTAGCCAGTTACAATTCATAACTTGAATATTTTCTACAAATAGCAGACGTAAGTTACTTCGTAAGCTAGTAACAACTGCCAGAGCTTTACAGTTGGTAACAAGATAGGTTGAAAGTAGTTGTTAGAGCAAAACCTCTCTCTGCACTCAGCAGCCTCCAAAAATATTTTTTTAGAAATAAAGTAAAAGCATCATTTGAAAATTTGGAGAAATAAATGAAACACAAAAAATTAGCTATTAAAAATTCACCTTTTTCATTTGTAAGAGATCCAACAAATTTTAAAAAATCTTTCCTCAATAATTGATTTTTTAAATACACAGTAATTTTTGTACACAAGTGCCAAAACTCCCTTTACAATATTTTCAATGAATTAAATGTTTATAAATTTATCTAAATAATATTAAATGTAATTAAAAATGCTACATAATAATATAAACCCGAAAATAATTTAAAATAATAAACTTTTTTACTTTAAAATACAATTTGGTGGCAAATGATATATGGCCAGTGAAATGAAGAATGCAAAAACTGATTACATAATAAAAGAAAGCACTTATTAGATTAAAGGCTGTATGCAAATTTAGGAATGCAAATATAGGGTTTATTGCATAAATATATATTTTTAAAAAATTATGTTCTTTATACATACTTTTGTTGATTTTTATCACATTTAAGCTAATAATTTATTTAAAATGATTAAAAAGTTATATAATTAAGAAATTTTCATTCTGATAGTAGTCGCCGTTCATTTTTGATGTTTTTTGACTGTGGTATATACTTATTAAGTTATAACATAATAAAATGACATTTTAAAGTTTTATTTTCTAAATGTATTAGCAACATAGATTATTTGATCTTTAGATGATATATTAGAAAAATTCATTTTCTTTTAAATTATAAACTCATATTGTTTTAGACAAAATATTAATAATCGAACAAAACATCCATTAAAAATTCATTTGTAGGCAGATGGGGTTAAAAATGAGTTATCCGTTAAAAAAAAGGAAATATTTACGTTTTTCTAAGTTTATTAAAGAATCACTTAATATTGCCATTACACCATTCACCATTAATTCAATATAATTAAATCTTTTTAACTAAATTAATACAGTAAATTTTTAAAGAAAGAGATTTTAGGGGAAAAAACAAGAGATATTCAGAACACTTATAAAATTCAGATCCATATTAGGCATTTCAATCTCCAGATAATATTTGATAAAGCGTATCAAAATTAAAGTAACAGCCTAAGCTGAAGCACTTAAGAAAGCAGATTCTAGATTTAGGGAGAGTGCTTAATTCTTCATCTATGATGGCTGCAGTTTTAGCTAAGCATTAGGTTCACCAATTATAAAATTGTACCCGATTGTTTGTTTTAACATATCAAAGAGCATTATTTTAAAAAGTCATTATATAAATCTCGGCAAAATTTTCAGCAGCTATATAGATGTTATATATTAATAGATAAAAGTGTATTGAATAACAAACATAATAATTTAAAACTCTGCATTCAATTCTGAGAGGCACGAATAATTTTTGACTCATCTGCTAGTTATAGGACTTTATGACAGTCCAAGACTTTACGCTCAGGGAACAAGAGTCCTTATCACACATTGTAACTTATGACTGGCACATTTTTAAATATATAATATATGTATATAATCATAGTATATATACACACATAGTATATGTTAACAGTATAAACTGTGTACTTTTCAAGTGCTGTACACTCTTATTTCTACATTCTACTAAGACATGCGTTTAACCTAAGATTACGATCAAGTACACTAGACCCACAATTTTAGATCATACATTTGGAAGGTAACAATATATTCAAGACTTCATATTATTTCAAAAACTTATCTCTGTGGATTTTCTAAGTGTCTTATAGCATTGATGTCACAATGTCCTCAAGCTATATAAATAGCCCATAGAATTTTAGCTGGTCATAATATCATGTACATATATGTAGATATCTAGAAGAATATGCAGAACATACTGATGGTTTATGATATGGAACACAGCAATAACATGTAAGAAAACACATTTATACATTGCTTCAATGCATTTTGCTAAATAATAAGCCCAGTACTTTCATATTCCACAAAATTTTATGAGATACATGCATACAATATATATTTATATATATTACATAAAATATTAATTGCAAACAAAATGAAAACTGCATTAGTTTAACAAGATGAAAATATTCGATCAAAACCAATGTTTGTTCCTTTACATAAAAGTATGTTAGTAACATATTCACAATGAATGAAAACATCATGCTTGAAAGGAACTTTAATCATCACAGGCTGCATAAATATTTTGTGAAGAAGACCTTTAACTGATAGTATAACTGAGTGCAATGAGTCTTGAATAAAAAGGATTTTGGATATTATCTGATATTCTGCGATTCTTCTTTAATAATCAGAGATTCAGTAAACATATCATATTGAAATCAAATACTTTTTGGAGGAAATATTATAAAAATACAAAAAAATGTATTTTAGAAAAGAGGCTTCAATAACAGATAACAGTGAATAAATTCTTGATGAATAATATTAATCTATTAAGTATTTTTAAAACAAATTTAGAAAGACTGAGAATTTTTGATTTTAATTTTAAAACATCTTGCAAAACGTGACAGCTGGTTAAATCGTCTACTCTCACTGAAGTATAAGCAACAAGTAAGTTACAAGGATAAAAAGAAGTTGCATTTTGAATATACACACTATATTTATATATTTATATCATAAAAGTAAATCAATAGGACATTTTCAATGCTAAAAAAGAAAACTTGACAAATAACAGTAGACCTCACATTTGAAGTACCATTGTTTAACACTTACCTACACAGAGATAATTTATTTCATGCACTTCAAACATAAATTCAAACTTTGTTACATAACACATATACATTGGGCTTCAAAATTTATGATTCTCATAGATTATATTCCAAAATGTACAAACTACTACTGCAGTTTTAATATTATAAAAAAAAAACCAGTAAGTAGAACTTCAAGCTATATAGAAGGCTAATCTAATTTCGGAGCTAGAAATTATATATCAAACAAATATATAATGTATATGTTGTAAACTATATATTGTCAACAGAAAAAATTTCATATCTTAACAGCAACATATCATTTATGACTTATTTAACATTTGACCAAAGGAATGATCCAGAATTGTTACAAAAAAAGTATTTCTCCCCAATATCATTTATTTGAAAGCTCGTATAAACAGTTATAATATAAAATACTAATTCACCAAACTTTTACTTATTTTCATGGATTTTCATAAAAGAAATTAGTGCAGATTCTACAAGAAAATTGAAATTAAGTGAGTTATCTTAATTCTGTTCTATAAAGGGATAACTATGCAATGTGGCCCTATGATTCAAGAGGGAATTTAAGGAAGAAAATATTTTTTTGTAGAGTTTATGTATTTCAAGAAGATACACCAACATTAAAAATGTGCAATATTTGTATGCTGAGTTTATTGAAAATATTTTCAACAGTGAATTATTCAGTAAATAACATTAATAAAGGATTTAATATATTTCTACGCGAGTTCATTAGCTGGAAATATATAATTAAATTTATTTTGTGTTCTAAGTCAAGTGATACAATTTTTGAACCCGAGCATACTAAAATACTTGTTACAAAACATGCAACTGTCTACTAATACAAATTCTAAATTTTCTTTGAGTGAAAACTACCAATAAAAAAGATAACACAGTATTGTTATTCACAAAGTACTTTGCTTTTTTTTTCTGTATAGCCTGAGTCGCAAGTCTTAAAGCTCTTTGGAGCTAGAAGATTACTTTTATTCAACTGAAATCATTGCAACTGTATCACCGGAAAAAGGTAGCATTGATGCCACCATAGTTTGAATACTTTATTTTCATCATATAAAATTCTTCATGTGTTTCATTAATCTAGAATCCACAAAAAACATTTGTAACAATTTCACATTATGCTACTAACACATACAAAGATATGCAAGTAATAAAACAATGTGACATACAAACAATTGTTATTAAAAATATCATCTTTCAAGAAACCATAACTTTCATGCCCTAACAAGAGACATAGCTCCCTCCTGCTAGAATTCTTTAAAGTCAACAAACTGCACTACTAGTTAACATATGAATAATTTCTCTCCTTAATCTCGTTGCGTATACTACTACGTGAACTAAATGGTCAAATTGATTAAAAAATTAACATTCACACAGATAACTGAAAACACAGACAAAGAAATGTTGTTTCTAACCGTTTCCGGAAACTTTGGCCCCGGACTTTTTGGCCTCTGACCCAGTCGCAAATGAAACAAAGATGTCATTGGCTCATGATGTAGCTTATCCATACTTTCAGTTTAAAAGTAAAGTGGTATTTTAAATGACTGATTCTACACCATTAATATAACAAGAAACAAATTAAAATTAAACTGATGAGAGTTTGAAATGAGTTAAAAATGGGATTTCATTTAATTTGCTATAAAAAGCAATAATTAAAATAACAAGTTTTATAAAATTACTATCATATTTCATAAGATTTCTTGCAGCATTTAAAAAATAGTATTCTTCAATTGTATGTTTTCCAATAAGTTAAAAAATACAGAAATTATAATCATACATTTAAATATTTACACAAGCACATGTTTCCATAAAAAACAAAAATTATTTCAAAGAACACATCCAAGAAAAAAGACTTGAGTATTATTATTTGCAAAATTTTGTTTAAAAAAATCTGTGTTTGAGCTTTCTATGGAGGGTAAAAAAAGGAAATAAAATAACTAATGATAAACTTGGAAAATTTTTTTAAACCTGCAGCTTTGCTTGCATAACGTATTAAAACCCTTTATCCAAACAAAAAGCACAAGAATTAAAATGGCACTTATTCATTTGAAAATAGTAACCAACCAAACATTAAAAAATATGACATCATGTGACAAATCATAATCAGTACTGAAATAAAAATGTTCTTCACAAAAATATTTTATCTCATTATGGACAAATTTACAAAAAAACTTGTTACACTGAGAGTTTTTTAAGTAAGAAACAATGTAAGAAAAAGTAATGTGATAGAAAACAAGTTTATTTTAGGAAAATTATTTCTTTTCCAGCCACAAATATGTTATTAAACTTAGAAAATTCACAAGTGATTTACTGAAACAGAATTGAAAGCTGGATTGCACATCTTGTTCTTTACTTGACCAAGGAAATCATTATTTCATTGAGGCCTTTAACTGTTCTAAGAGACAGAGTAAAAACCACCAGTTGCTTCAGAGTTTTATAAAGCATTTCTATCCCCAGGAATTTGGGTTTCCGAGGCAAGGGTGATAAGAAAGATTTGGGAGGGAATTCAGAGACATTTCTTAGTTCAGATCTATCGTAATACCACCTGACTAGACGCCCATCACAAGTGGAGATGTCCCTGTGTCAAGCACAAGGGAGCCTCAAAAGTGCTGCCTCCTTATCACAGACTGTCTGAGGGTGAGACTCCATAGCCTTGGATTGGGGCACTTGTTTCCTCGTAGTCCCACCCCAGAAGAACCTGGAGATTGAAATGCTCAATCTATGAAGAGCACCTCACATTTAAGAAAAGAGGCTGACTGTTTTTACTCTTTGCTGCTTAGGTGACCTCACTTATCTTTCAAAAATCTTTTGTCTTCTGTGGGAAAGAAAAATAAGCATTAAGTAAAAGTTCAGTTTATATTGTAATAAGATAATAATGTTTATAAAAGAAAAACAGAAAAGGTAAGCAGGTTTACAAACAAAAAGTTAGATGGTAAAATTTTTTAAATAGGCATTAATAAAAGTAATGTTAAGTACATAACTACAATTATTAAACATCTTCAGGATAAAAATAAACTAATTTACAATAAACTGTTTTTATGAAAGTATGAAAGTATGTAATATATATATGTATTTTTCATATATATTGATCTTTAATGTGTTAGCTTTAATAGTCACATTGAAATAATAGAATAACAAAGAAGTTAAGAATCAGGTTAGATAGTGAAATATATTAGCACAACTGTTTTTACCAAAAGAAATTATACTTTTCTATTAAAGTAACTATAAAAAGTCTAGACCAACCATTATGAAATTTAATATATTTTCACTAAGAAATCTCATTATCGATAGGCATTTAAAAAAAAACAGTATAAAAGCACTTAACGATTCCATTAAATCCCTTATCTTAAATGTAGAAATGATAAAAATTAATTTGGCCACTAAGGGATTACGAAATATTTGTATTTTCCTTTTAAAAAATATGGTAAAGGAAGATGGATAGTAATTGATCTATCATTCATTAAACATTGCACTATATAAAACCAATCAGTTCCTTATTCCCCTAATCTCAGGAATGATGATAACAGTTCATCGATTTGAACAATTTTGGATAATATTATTGATACTTTGTGAATAATCCCCTAACATGGTTTACTGGTGAAGCTGACAGACATTACGTAAATGATAGTGCAAAGGAGCTTCGATTCATACTTGCCAATAAAACGGGCTTCCACACATTAAAATAGCAAAGTTACTGTCCTTGTTATTATTACCTTAATCAGCACCAACAAATTTATTAAGAATCTAACTGCATTTTGAAATTAAATTATTTAAAAGAAATTTCTCAAGTTTTCTTTATAAATTTCAAAATTCCTGAGACAGTATTCCAATTTCATTACTTGAGATTGTTGCCTTAGCAAAAGAAAATTCCTGTTAAAAGAAGAATATAAGCTTTTACGTGTTTATGTATAAATCTGTAACAGATTCTTTCATTCTATTTATTATTATCGAATAATCCATTCTCCATTTAATCTTAGTGATTTATTTTGTTTTTGAATTTTTTCGTATCTTTATTAAATCACTATTTGAACGCTCATTTGTAACTTTCAGCATCTCTCCTGATTTTCTACAAACATCCATAAGTCCTTTTCTATTAAAAATTTCAATGCTTCAGCCATTTCTTCTGTTTTTTCCCCAGGTATTAGGATATTATATAAAGAAATTTCATAAAGATATTACCGGAAAAAATATTGATTCTTTGGGAGATTTATTTTAGTTAACTAGAGTCAATTTTCGTTCTAAATGAAATTCTTTCTTTCATATTAAAAAATTTAGATGATGGGATTTAATCATAGATTTCTATCTTTTTTTTTTGTCCTCATTTTTTCTAGTGACGACTTTTTATGACAAATATCGCATTATTTTATAACTTTTTGATTTCAAGATGCAATGCCTTTTTACAATTTCAAGATGCCTCAAAACCATCTAATCTTCAACATAGATTTACTTAATGCATGACATTTAATATCTATATACATTTAACTAAAATACTTTAGACATTTCTCAGTCTGGAATTTCTACAGAACTTTTTAATCATTTGCTTATTAATGAACAGTCCATATGCTTTAGAATGTGAATAAATGTGAGC
>JAOUZG010050968.1:7526310-7560048 GCA_026289955.1 Argiope argentata | reverse complement strand
TAATGAACAGTCCATATGCTTTAGAATGTGAATAAATGTGAGCATTTATTTGATAAAAAGTACAGTTACTTGTATAAAAAGTAATTATGTCACGAAAACCAAGGTGAATAGAAAAGGCAAATCATATTCTTTATCACCGAGAAACAAGTTGTTCAAATAAATTCATTTTTCATTTTGAAAATTGTCCTTAAAGATAAACTAGGGAAAGCATATAAATAAATTTCTGTTTAAAAATGAGAGATATAATAGCTCATGGAAAGTTATGATATCATATTGTTTTCTATTAGAAGTTTTTTTAAACATCCAGTAATTCTATAAAATGGTTCTGAGTAATTAAAGTAAAATTTTTGAAGATTTAAGCTTTGTATACAATCTTTTGTATATTTGTTGAAATATTTGTAGTATGTGTTTTATTGTGCAATATGTGTACACAAAAAAAATTTGAATTTAAACTTAAAAATCCCAAATATTCAACAATAATATATAACTGAATATAACTCGAGCAATACAATTAATTTTTAATTAGTGAGTCATTAACTTTTCCTCTAGTCGATTCCTGCTCACAAGTACACATTCTGCTTAGACAGTATGGGACTAGAAGCCTAAATCAAGCATCATATGGAAAATACTTTTGATTACACAAACAGCTATCATGGCATTTGCCTCATTAGAAAAAGTGTTATTAAAAAAACAATGGCACATTACTTACGTCAAAAGAGGTGTAATACTCAACAGTGAGGTCTTAATAATGGCCTTCTTTAGAATCTTGGTACAGCAGTAGGATGGCCAGTCACTGCTGATGGGAGACATGTATCTAGTAATAAAAAGCATTCAATCAAAAATAGTTCAAATAAGAATAAAAGATAGTACAGTGAGAAAAAATTAGGTGAGTCAGCAAGTGACTTTAATAAAAAGCAACATTTATTATTCGAGATATATGGCAAGTTTTTCTTTAAAATAAATAAAATAACAGAAGGTCTAAAAATAAACGAAAAAGTGTGTTAGATTTGGACAATTCCAATAATTTACATTAGAAATATTATTCCTAATTCACTAAAGGTAACTAAGAGCATTCACTAACAGAACTTGCAAGGAATAAAAATACAAATTATGTATCAGGTGGAATCATGTTTTATATTTAACAACACAAGCTACAAATGCAAATAATTTACAGGATACAATTTTCATATACTCAAAAATAAATGGGGATTAAAAGAATGTGAAGAAAAAATAAGCATTTATGTAGAATTATTCTTCATGGTCAATCAGCCAAAGTGAAAAAATTAAGGAGCAGGGTTTAAATTAGGAAATAAAAAATGTCAAATTAAAAGAATAAAACGAATTCAATGGTAGCTATAATTATTTATATACATAAACAATCCATACATTTGAAATTTTTAAAAATTATTATATTAAATTAAAGTGAAAAGAAATACTGTACCTGATGTTATGTCAATGAAATGTCTGATATTTATAAAATTGCGAATGAATGATGGTAACATAAATATTTTAGACTTATATTTTGATTTTTTTTTCAAATTCCTTACAGGAAAATATGATCTTTCTGATCAAAAATATAAGGAGCTGAAAATAACATGGTTAACATAGCAGGCAGTATTTAACTGAATCACTACAAATGAGAACAATCGAATAATTTACTAGATAACTTTGACCAGTTTAAACTTACAAGACACGGGAACAAAGGGTTGTTGGACTTGCATTGTAAGAGCCTGTTGATAGGCAGCGGTACTGGGCTGATAAACAGGCAGACCACTTTTGTCCATAGCCGGTCTCTTGCTGTAAGGAGAGATCCCAGGAAAGGCCTAATGATGAAATTATTATTAAACAAAAGATCAAATAAAAAATGAATTAATATGAGCATTGAGTAAACATCTTGTAAATTACGAGTAATCTCATTAATATCTTGTAAATTAAGTAGTAAATACCTTGTAAATTAAGAGTAATCTCATTAATATCTTGTAAACTAAGTAGTAAATACCTTGTAAATTAAGAGTAATCTCATTTATATCTTGTAAATTAAGTAGTAAATACCTTGTAAATTAAGTAGTAAATACCTTGTAAATTAAGAGTAATCTCATTTATATCTTGTAAAATAAGTAGTAAATACCTTGTAAATTAAGAGTAATCTCATTAATATCTTGTAAATTAAGTAGTAAATACCTTGTAAATTAAGAGTAATCTCATTAATTCTTAATGAGATTCCATAGATAATGTTTGAAAATACTTTTAATATATTAAAAACATTCATTTCAATAAAGACAATCAAATATATTTGAAAAGTTTAATCATATGAAATTTTAATTCAAAGTTTTAGTAAGAAAGAAAATTCTTATTTACATTAACATTATGAAGCTGCATCATTTCAATGATAACATGCGATTTAATTCATTCTTTACGAAAAAAAAATGATAATAATTATGGTAACAAATTTTTTCCTTCTCCGTTTTTTAAATTACCACTTGTATATCCAAAATAATTATTACTTAGCAATACAATAATTGAACTTTTATATGTAATTTTGTTTTTTTACATTGATTTAAAAAATGCATTCTTGAATGCTAGAATGTGATTTACATACTATTAAATGCTCCCATTTTCAGCAAAATTTGGATAAAATTTACATACAACATATACCTGTATACACAAGCAGTATACAAAAAACTACCTAACATGGAGATAAATATAAACTGCAGAACTAAAATTATCGTGTTAATAGACGAAGTACAAGCCATGAATTGTAACAGGTAAATTTATATTTCTTATCAGAGGTTTAAAAGATGTATCAAAGTTTATTAAGAAACGTTTTCTAATATCAATATGGTATCTCGCGATAAATGAGAGGTTAATCTCATTTTCATGGATGTCCCAGTATTAATTACATATTGTTGTGCCAATTTGAAAATATATTCTTATACAGTTCCGTAATTTTATTAAACGAAGGTAATTTTAGAAATGAATTTTCCATCTAAAAATGTGTTTTTGATTGTTATAAAAGAGAAAGTAGACAATAATAGTTTAATTTTATTATTTTTGAGATTTCAATTTTTTTACTAAAACATAACTAATGAAATAAAACATTTAAAAAAATTAAATTAAGACTTTTCACTAAACACATAACCTCTTTATTTTATGATTAAAATTTCAGAAGAACGAAGTTGTTCATTCTAAAGTTTAGTGAAGTAATACATTTTCGAAAATTAAGCAGTCAAAAGACCTTTTTTTATGCGGGAAATTCAAATCAACAGACAACTACAACTTATCTCTCCAACTAATAATTCACTTTTTTCCCCAGAAACATTTTTATGTAGTTATAGCTCAACGAAGAAAATTCTGTTTTCAGAGTTTACAAGCAAGATTTTTCAGATGAAACATACGAATTTTAAAGAATTATTTTATCTTGCTTCGTATTCGTCTATTATTTTTTTAAATCTTGTTTTTTCACTGAAATTATTTCAATTAGATGAAAATCTGTTATTTTCCGTTCTTCTGTTGAAATGTTCTCAGAACACATTGCTATTTATTTTCGAACCATTATCGAATAAAGGGCATTCAGTTGGATTTTTAAGTTTTTGAATTTTGAATGTTATGCATTGGAATGCGCATTGTTAAAAATACATATAAAATGGCAAAATATTTAATCGAAAACTTAGCGATCTCGTCAGTTGAAAATGAGTTATATTTAATAATGCGAATGTAATAAATTTATTCCGTAGACATTTCTAACTTTCCTAAAAAAATCAAGACATTTTTTAAAAGTTTCTTTTTAAAAAGATATTAGAATTCGTTTGATTTCAGGATTATTTACCTTACATTTACAATGTGAACTTATTGAAAAAATTTCGAAGCCAGTTTAATACCCCCACACATAAATGATTTAAATTTTTCATCCTTATCAAATTCTTCGTTTGTGTGCCTTGTATTAAAGGCATTCTCAATTTACGGAATTCTTTAAAAATAAAAACACCATCAGAACGATGCAATTTGTTTTGCTGAGTACTGAAGACAAGGTCAGAAAAATGCAGAAAATTTCCAAACTAGAAATTCTGTTGCCTTTTGAAGTACTTAGCTCCTGGTGACATCTATCCACACGATTTTGAACTATTTAGATTGGGGCTGAAAATCTGAATGTTTACAAGTCTTAAGACGGAAAAGAGGATTTCATGAATTTCTCTGCTTTTTCCATTCTCAGTATTCAACTATGAAATAATTAAAAAAATTACTAACGACAACAACAGAAACTAATAATGAAAAAAGGGAATTTTCTTTCTCAAATTTATCTTTCTTGCATAGAAAAGTTTTACCGAGAGATATAAAAGGTCAGAAAAGATAGAATCATCAGTTAACTAATAAAAAAAAAACAATTTAGAAAATAGTTGCCATTTTTAGTAAAAACAACTAACGTGAAAATTGGTGTTAGACTTACGTTAAAAGCTAAGATGTTAAATACTCGTTCTTAAATTATGTGAAATAGGCAATTTAACTAACTACTTAATACCTATTTGATTAATATTCAAAGAAAATTTCTATTCCCAAGTTTTCCATTTTTTTACAGTGCAGTTGACAAACTTGTTCAAACACAGATTTAGGGAAAAATTAATCACGGCCAGCACAACAGTTACAATTCTGTAATTTTAATATTTTTAGGTTTGCTATTTTTTTTCGTTTCGTGTTAACCCTTTGTTAGCCGCACAAATTCGACAAACTATGTGAAAAAAACCCTCTAATTTTCAAATTCACGTTTTTAAGTATTTAAAAAATTGTAAATCTATTAAAATAAAAAAAAAACGCAAATATCTCTTTAAATTAAAAAAAATTTTTTTTAGTAAAATAAAATTATTTACTATCATTTTTGACTTTATAATGAACTTTTCTTATATCTAAGTAGAGCAAAAAAGGCGTTTCAAGGCAGATTATTAAGAAATGTACTGAATCTTTTAAGATGAAAAAAAAAAGTACATTAATAATTATTTAAGCTATATTCTTAAAGGGATGATACTTTTACTTAACTATTTAAAAAAATAACTACAGTATTTTTTCAATAACCTATTAATTTATGTGAAAATTTATGGTCCATGATTGTAATACATTATCTTAAGAAAATACGATATTTCTACTGGTTTTTTCTTAGTCTAGTACATATTTTCCCCCCTGCTTTTTTTTTTGGTAATACTTTCCAAAACTGAAACTTCAAAGTTCATTTAAAAAAAAATAGGGGTTTCACTTTGTTTGACCTTCTTTAACCAACAACATTACAAATTACTTTACATATAGTTAGTTTTGTTCATGATTATATCAGCTATATCATCGTGTTTTAAATGCCCATAATATCGTAAAACGTCCAAACTGGCCTGAAACGAGATATTAACTTTTGGTGGGATTTGAATCTGAAACGTGGAGGACAGAAATTTGGTATTCGTGCAAATTCTCGTTTTTGCTATCCTTCAAATTTTGATACTGCAGAATCAAAAGAATTTTAAAAAATGCACCTTTCGAATCACTTCCCGATTCTTCTATGTAAGATATCAATACCATTGAACTGCTCATTTTCCAAAAATTATAAGCCAACATGGAAAATATTACATTGGAATCTATTTTTAAAATGCAGTAAACGTACTCCAAACCAGCTTATTATTGGCTTATAATCAAAATACCTGCTTCGAGGTGCCATCTATGAAGCAATTGCACAAAAATATATTTTGCAGATTGAAGGAATCAGAATTTTCAAAGCTTATATGTGACACCAAGCAGAACTATTTCAATGGTTTTTGCTCACCTTTGGAATTTGTTGTCCTAATTAGAGACGGCTACGATGATTAAAGGGTCAATATTGGAATTTGTTGTCCTAATTAGAGACGGCCACGATGATTAAAGGGTAAATACTTTATTTCGAGATAGTTATATATTAAACTGAAATTTCTGCTTGATAGGTATATAGTAAATAAACTTTGCTAAAGGTTGCACATTATTAACTAAGATGGATACTTTTTATTTCATCGACGCATTTATTATTGTTTAAGAAACGACTCAGAAAAAAGAAAGCATTCTAAGCTTAAATAGCTTATTTTCTTCTTGAAATTTTAAAATGATTGCAAAAAAGAATAAAATAACGAGGTCAGTTTGATATGCAAACATATTTAAAACTACAATTAAAAATAGTATAAATTATATGAATTAAATAGTTAATTGGGGGAAATAGATCTTAAAAAACGATGTAACAGATGAATTAATCATCCATATGAAAAATAAATGAAAATTTTGCTAATATAAAAATTTGAATTAAAAAAAAGATGCTAAAACTGCTGCATTTTTTTCTTTTGAAATTATTAATCTAAGCGTTTAGACTTCTTTAGTTTTAGGTAGATAAAATGATGCATTTTCAAGTCGTATGTATTAGTTCAATCTTCATTAAGTTCTTATAATTCATTTATACTCATCGGTTCTATGACTTCTCTTCAGACTAATAGTTACTAATGCATCTTATGAACTGAAATTTACCAATAATTTAATGATAGGGATTGAGATGGAAATGCTAAACAGTTTTTTAAAAAAGCTTTTCTTGTAACGCAAAAAGAAAAAGACTTTTGAATATAGATTCATTTGAGGAAATTTACAGATCTGCTATTAATATAAAGCAGGATGTAGCATTTTATCATATTGCATATCCTCTAGAAGAAATACAACGTTATATGGATAGAAGTGGACCGACTTAGTATGCCAGTTCTCGCTTCTTCTGGAGGCTCATCAATAGAAGTGAAGCCACTGCTGAGCATAGGACTTTGTAGGGGAGGGACTGTGCCTGGGCTGTTAGCTATTTTGTGACAGACCATAATAGTAGTGTTACTATTCTAGGCGACCTATTTATTCATTTCTCATACGACCAAATTACGGAGTTATGATCATTTTATGTATTATTATAGATCACGGTTATCAACGTCTCAAACTATCTTCACCAATTTAAGCCTATTTTATCACTATTGAAATGTCATATTAAAACGAGAATTTTTTCCGGGAAACAGGAGAAAGTGTCACCATATTCAAATTATTTGTATCTATATAGATTTCTTGGTAACAATAACTCACCACATATACGCAAACTTCTTCGATCACTTGAGTGGTTCTCTATTCTAATCTTCCTTCACTGGCAATAAACTTAACAATTTCACACCGTTTGATACAATGGGACAGGCAAAAAAGGAAAACTATCTATAACGTTATTAAAGAAGCAAATTAATTCCATTTAAGAAGTAAAATCCTAAAGGCCTTAATGGCTTCGTTCTATAACAAACATCATCTACATGCCGATGAAAAATCCTGTGGAACCACAAACCACTGTGGTAACACCACTGATAAAAAATTTAAAACAAAAAACTCATAATCAATTGATTATTTTAGTTAATGAAGATTAACAGAAGAGTTAATCAGAACATAAGATCCAAGTTAAACTACTTTTAAGTAAAATATTAGCTTCAGAGACCTGTATAAAGTAAATATTAATGCATTTCGGAATTTTAATAATTAGATTCAGATTTCAGTATAAAGTAAAGATTAGCGCATTTCGGAATTTTAATAATTAGATTCAGAAAAGCGCATTTCGCATTGGTAGTGTAAATTTTTCATAGTTGGATTTTTTATCTCTCCTCTTCTATAAGTGGGATTATAAAGACATATTATTCAATGGAAATAAATCCTGAGATAAGCAGAGTTCTAAATTATCTTTCATATATAGGATTAAAAAGCTACGAAATAAAATAGGTTATGAATTAGACATTGGTCACTAAATCTTCACAGTATTCTGTATTATTCCTTGAAATGATGCAATCAAAAGTATCTCTAAAAATTATATGTATTTGATAAAATAAATAAAGAGGAACTACGGTTAAGGGGAAAAATGGGAATGTGTCTGATTAGTTATAATGTAAGAGCATTCAAATAAAAATTGTTTCAAAATTATATAATAAATTCCGTCAAAAATAGATATGTGATTACATTTTTACTTTAAATGGGTAAATTATTTAAATTTTTCCACACTGATATATTTGTATAAATATAACACGCATAAACCCTATATGTTTTATAAATTTATTAAAATTTTAAATTAAACTATCAAATAAAAAATTGATATGAAACATGAATATACCTTATTATGAAGGATGAAACTCTTAATGATTTCAAGATAGTAGTAATTTGTTCTAATGTTACTGCTATCTTGACTCTACCTTGCGCAAGATTAAAACCGGAAAGTTTAATTACATACTTTACAGTAACAGAATGCAGAATAATAACACAAATTTATTAGCCGTAGTGAGGAAACCAGCATCATAAATCAATGTTGCAATTAATTAACCAATTTGAAACGATAATAACTATTATTTAAGGATTTTGAGCAACAGATTCTGAAAAGCAAATGAACGCAATTAATTATAGACAAATGATTATTTAGAGAAATCGATTTCAGAGAAAATCCAACATTTTATACCATACGAAAGATTTCGTAAATTATTAACTTAAAAAATACTTTTGAAAGGTAGGAACAATATTTTTAGAAGCATTTCTAATAAAAAGGAATTTTTTAGAGAATACTTGCATTAGATCCTGAAAGTTGAAAAAAAAATCAAACGAATATTATTTCTTTAAATGTAGTTTCTGTCATTTCAGAATCATGCGATTTGGTAAACAAGTTTTTCTTCATGCTGTCAGAAGAAAAGACTTTTCAAAAATACAATAAATAAATGAGATTTTTACTTCAATTCATACATTATTTTTCTTTTGAAATGGAAGAATTTAATTTCGAATGTTTTTGTGATATTTTCTGGCATTTCTATAGTTACAGCGAATTTTGATCTAAAAATACACTCTTGAGATGACATTTTAAATTGATTTGCAGTTTTTAGAAGAGCAATAATGTTTTCTTAAAAAACAAAACTCATATTTTGAAAATATATATAGTTTTAACCAACAATAAATAAGATTTATATTAAACATGTAATAAAGTTTCTTCAATTTTCTATTTATCATTATCTAGGCCTTTAAATATAAATTATATTTTGAAGCAAAGGATGATTTTAAAAATTCATCTTTAACAAAAAACACTATTTACCTGTTTTGTTAAAACAATAGACTCGCATTATGACAACCCAAACGGAGCCGTTTCAAAATTACGCGTCCGTTTAGCTAAATAAAAACCTCAGTTTCGTTAAATTTAGTTAAATTAATGACCCATTTAAAAACAACAATAGGACTATTTTGGGTCGGACATCGTAATTTTGAACCCCGGTCAGATGACGAGGATGACATTTGAATTGGTACACCCTCTCCAAAATTTCGCACCATACCTCAGTTCCGTTCCAGTAGCACATTTATACCGAATGACATGCAAGGCTTATAATATTCACGTAATGAAAATTTTCCTTACTTTAATTTAATAGAATATCACAATAATGAGAGTCTAGTGTATAATACAATGCATAATTGCAAGCAAAAAGCTGAAATATTTATAATCACAATCAGAATTAAAATTATAAGACTGCTTAATAAATACATCTATATTCTTTTCGAATGAACAAAATTTTTTATCAACCGTTGAAGAAATCTAAAAATTAATGCAGATATATGTTAAAAATTAATTTACAAAATAATTAATGCAGATATATGTTAAAAATTAATACCTGATTAACATTTTTAAAAATATTAATCAATAATTTTTTGAAAAAGCTATGGAAAGGATGGAAAATGAGATAAATATATTTACAAAATTTTAACTGCTCTTCATATTATCTTTTAAAAACCATGCATCGAATGCATCCTTAATTAAGAAGCCATGCATTTATGTATTCTTCATACATAATGTATGAAGATTTCAAAACAGTTTTTTTCATTCGAAAATAGGTTTAAACATTTCTGTTTTGATACACGCACAATACTGAAAAATAATAATTTTAAGTTTTTGATCAATTCCAATCTGAAGGTAAATTAAATTCACAAAATAGACATTCTTCCAACATTAAATTGTCCCAGAATAGGTATAACAATTTTAAAAAATCTAACTTATAACATTATAAGAAAAGTGTTTTTTTTAAGCTTTTGAAACAGTTATCATAAGCAAGCAAGATGCGTTGACAAAAAAACACCAATAAGCAATTGATTTGATAACATGCTGAATATTAAAGGGTAAACAAAAAGTGTCAACATTGTAAGCCTCATAACATCTGCAGTATGGATCTTAAGTATATATTTGTCTCGGATAAATTCAGAAATTTTTTTTAACATGTATAGACAGACTTGTTTATCTCAATTTCTTCAAATTATTCTTGTATAAAAAGAAATGGTCACCAGAGTGGATTCAGAAACTATTGTATGCTTTTAACAGATTATATTTGCAGATATGTCAGATTATATCTATTAGAAAAGATGTAAAAATCAATAAACTGAACAAATCATTTTCCTCTTCCTCTACACTAGTGATAGTCAAAAATGCTATGTTTTTACTGCATAGTTTTTAATAAATGACATCCTTCCTTATAATATGAATTTTAAAAAATTTGTCCCCTTCCTAAAAGTAAATCCGAAAAAAAATTTCATCGGTTTGTTAATAAGATCTCAAAAAGAAATAGACATCTAGCAACTGGCTCTAAAAGAATGAAAATAATTTTATATACAATAGATACTATTTTCCTTAAAATTTTTCTATTAGTATAATATTTTTAGTTATGCTGAGATATCTTAAAATCTGATCAAAATTATCTGATGGAAGGTCTTATTTACAAGAATTTCTTCAAAATATATGTAGACCAAGCAAGAGCTTCTGAACACAAAGCGTCTTTGACATTCTAGACAGAGATTTTAAATACAGAAATCAGAAAACATTTGGTCAGTAAGAAAAATTTCTTAAAACTTCTCTCATTTTCATTTATTAATGAAAATTTAAAAGCTTAAAATAACTTTGGTTTCAATTCTTTTTTATTAAAAGTTCGGTCCCGATGAAACAAATTTAAATCGTATCCATTTTTTTTACAACATTAAGAAACGAATAAATACTACATTTCGAATAAATACTATTTTTTTCCATCATCTTTCGGGCATGCAATTTATATTTACAATTGTTTCATTACATAATCTATATTGAACAGTTTAAGCTTAAAATAATCGAAATTAAGTAATAATAATACCGTATTTACTTGTTTTGAGAGAGATAATTACCAGACCATTATGATGTTATCTTTAAAACTTCCCAACTAACTAAATGATCAACAGACTTTTAGATCCTATCCCAACAACTTCTACTCCAAAATTTATCCCGTATATGGTAACATATTTGTTTCTAAACAAGAATTCTACGAAATAATATTTCACAACAGACATTTTGATTATTTGTTCGCTAATTTTAAATTAAAATTTGGTGCATTTCAATTATTGTATTTTCCACTCAAGTTATCTTCTTTAAAAATTTGAAGGAATAGATAATTACGGTAAATGTAATAAAACGTGTGATTATTCATAATCACCAATAAGTTTATGTAGTGATTATGAAAAATCACTAGATTAATCGCATTTACAATAATACTATGATTATGTCCATTAGAGTTAAATTAAAATTCGATGCATTTTAATTATTGCATTTTCCACTCAAGTTGGCTTCTTTAAAACTTTGAAGAAATATATATATATTACGGTAAATGTAATAAATCGGTGATTATTCATAATCATCAATAAGTAAAGTTGTGATTATGAATAATCATTGGATTAATTTCATTTACCGTAATGTATACAATGGTATTTTGATTATTTGTTTGATATTTTTAAATTGAAAAGATGGAATCTAAACACGTTTATTAAGCAGCCTTTAGTTTTATCCCAAAATACTATTCTATCCCAAACCACTCTCTTGCTTAGTACAGAAGAGTGATTTGTACCAGAAGCATGTTGTCTGTAGCAGTGGGTGGGCGCTGCTGTAGAATCTGTGTCGAAGAATCGTGCAGTCTCTTCTTAGCATCAGCATTGGGCTAGAGTAGCGTGTGTGTAGAAGCAACAGCAGAAGCGGCAAGAGATAGAGATAGAGAGAGTTGATGAACAGCAAGCAGAGCAGCACAACAGGAATTCCAAAGGAAATAATACACAACAAAAGACAGAAGAGAAAAAAACAACACATTAACCGTCAGTCAGCTCAACATTCATACATACAAACACAGCATAAGCTTGTGGAGAGCAGAAAATAGATTTTATGCTTGGTTATGGAAAATACAGGAAGCAATTTTAAAGGATTTGGTGTTATGAAAAATAACCACATAAAATGTTTGGTTAATTGGTCTATATTAGCAAGTTTCAAATATAATTATAGTGATTCAACAAAAAAAGGATTTCTTTATAGTTATAAAATCTACGGATGCATTGTATGTGTTGCATTAATCGATTAAATAAAATTAATTTTGAATTATTTTTCATGTAAATTTAATATAATATTTTTCGGCATTTTTAAAAATATTAATCGGTGACTATTTTTAAAGGAAATATAACAGTAAAGAATAATTAAGTACTATCATGCAGTTTATGAATAATTAATTCAATGTTGTTAGTTAATTTTATAAAGTTAGTTACATTTATTCTACATTTCTTTCATTCGAAATCACATAAGCATCTTTCACATTCGATTTTTGATACGTCATTTGAAGAAGAACCAATTTAAAAGTTCAAAGACAATTTTTCCAAGTATTCCATTTTAAGAATTTAGAGCTTGCATATTATACTTTCTAAGCCAAACCGATCTGAAAGTTTTCAAACCCACCCATAGTCAGTGACCTTCGATTTCAAATATGAAAACCATGGGCAGTTTTTAGGGACTGAAGAAGGATTCACAGCGTTAAAAATCAATAAGATTTATGTCATGTTTAGTTTTTGTATAAAAAATTTATTTAAAATCTTTTTACAGCATAAAATCCATTCTCTACTTTTAAGAAAAGAACAGGCTAACAGAGTTAAGTAATAATAACTAATATATATTAAATATTTCAAACAAAGATTTAAATTTTTTCAATATTTTACAGAATTAATTTTAAAGGCAAACTACATTCAAAATTGAAATGCACATTAGGCTGGTTATTGCTCATTTTTGACTAGCATCTCTAAGAGACCGAAGAAGTAAAAACGTCAACATGACCGAAACGAGTCCTATGATTTCTAGATTGCAAATATCAAAGAAAATCAATATGCATACAGCAGTAAATGATTTTGATATTAAACATCTTTCCTCTGTTAGCCCATAACACAAAAAGCAATGATATATCAGGAAGAAAATATAATTCAAAGTTTTAAGAACACAATTTAAATTTAAAAAAGAATATTATTAATGGGCAGTACAGTGACATTATGACTTAATTTAAAATAGATTAAATGAAAGTTTTGTTAAAACAAAACAACACTATAGTTAAAAAATATATGAAAAGAAATAAATACAGCATGTTTTTTGCTGATGAAAATGAAAAAAATAAACTATTAATAAATGCAATTTTTTCTAATTAAATTATAAAATACAGAATACGATTAAGAATTTTTTAATAAACTTTTTCTAAGCAGTTTTACTTTCAAACAATAAAAAAATTAAATGTTTATAATTGCTAATAAATAAAGCAATCCTTCATTTAGCTTTCAACATGTTAGAGTGCAGTTCTTTAATAAAAATAGTCAATATATTAAGAAAGAAGATTATTGCTTCAATTAAATAAATTAAGTTATTACTTCAATACTTGTTTATTTAAAAACTATAAAGGAAAACAAAATACAAATTCCGAATCTTCTTTTATAGTAAATATTCACTTGCAAATAAATTTGCAGAATATTTCAAGTATCTACCTGTAGAATACACAAATTAATTCAATTTTTAATATATACCTATTATCATAACATATAAATAAATATATATATTTACTTATCATTCACAGATTCAAAATGTAGCCAAATTTTAAGTTTATAATCCTATATTTTAAACGGCATGAATCACAAAGTTCAAGACAAATGTAAGCAACTGCAAAGAAATTTCATCCGTTGAACCAGAATTCACACCATGCTCGTAGATTCTTGTTGCTGTAAATATCAGTTGGACATTTGCAAATTTTCTTGATGCTGTAAATGTCAGTTTGAACCTTCTCACATGCATTAAGGTATGTTGATTTCTAATTTTTCTCACATGGGAAGTTAAAGTTTTAATTTCGAAAATCAGCTTAATAAGAGTGTTAAGTTTTAAAGCGTATTTTAAGATTAACATTGCAATATATATAACGAAGATTTGCCATTTACCAGTTTTTGATTGTTAATGTCATTTTGTAGAATAAAGCATACAATTAGAATCCATATTTTATATCAACTTATACTTTGAAGGCATGTTTTAAGACAATTTCTCAAGGGAAAATATTTTACTATGAAATTTATATCAACTTTTCAATAAACAAAAGAATTTCAGTGTTTCTCAAGCAAATTGCTCAATGGTAAGAAAAGGAAAAAAACTAAGAGAAACTCAATGTGAAGTTTGCAATGCCTGAAAATATAACTTCCTATATCTCCCCAAATATTACAAAAAAAAAACTTACAATAAAACAATATATTATCTAAATTTCGATTATGTCAAAGAAGAGAGATAATCATGTAAATCTAGATACGAGTAATTTTTTTAAAATTTTTAAATTTTTTGTTTATTTTGCTTCATTTCGCGAAGTGAGAAATCTGAAATATGTTTTCACTGTGTACAGAATCACACCAAGGAAAAACCAGTTTTACAGAGTTTTCAACTGGAAGGCCATCGAAACCTAATTTCCAGAACATAAACTACTTTCAGAAACATTAAAATAATCCCTTTTTTTAAAAGCTGCATTCAATTTTTCCTGAGAAAAGTACAATAAAAAGTGGGAATAATTATAAAATGAGAAAAAAATCTCGATTATCTTTAATTGAAATTTTTTTTATCTAGTATAATTTACTAAAGGGTCTTCAAAATCGGCGTTAGTCTCGCCTTTCAGAAACAATAAAATAATCCTTTTTTTAAAGCTGCGCTCATTTTTCCTGAGATTTCTTTCCATTACCGAGTGGAAATAATTCTTAAAAGGAAAAAAAATCTCAAATAACTTTTTCATTTTAAATTTCTTTTTTAATAATAATAATAATAATAAATAATTCAACTTGAATTTTAAAATTAGATCAAAATAAGATACTTGAAATTTTAAAATTAGATCAAAATAAGCAACTTGAAATAAAACGTTCACATTGTTTTCCGAGCAAAATACTATGCTTCGGAGATAGGAACATCGATTTTTTTTCAATGCGGAATCTATAAATAGTTTCTTTTAGCAAATTGAAAACTTGAATAAGGTTCCTTTATTTACTTTCACAGAAGACATAAAAATGTAGGTATTTCTTTTCAATTAATTTTTCGGATTTTAAAACATACGCATTTCCATAAAACTTGCTTTGTTAGATTTTTTAATGGATCATCATTTGATAAATATTACAAATTAACCGATTTAATATCTGATGATTTTCAAAGAGTTAAAAGAATTTTCCGAATGACTTAGTGTTCGAAAGGAAAATGCCCATTTCTAATATAACACAAGAAAGCATTTCATATTTCAAAAATGGTTCATTTAGATTACCGCACGAACCAATAATTAAATTTATTGTTGTAAAAAGTAGTCGAAATAAAACCGGAAAGAGTGGGGGATACGTCCAGGAAATTCCATTCCTCTTCAAATGAAATATAGATGAAGGAAAAATAAATTACAGCCCGTCAAAATGTTTTAAAACAAAGCAAAATAATTCAGAAATTCTGCCTCCACCATCACAAAGATACGACAGCATAATAATAAGGCAACTCTGAATTGCATATTTTCATAACGAGAAAATACAATAGAACCACATTTCCTTAAACCAGCCCCTACAAATTAACAATTTATCTCGGACACCTAAAATGCATTGTTCTTTCTTCATTGACAGTATTTAATTTTGGGGGGGAAGTATTGTGCGTAGGAGCTTTTCTCATTTCCTCTATCATCGGAAAGAGTCATAAATTCAAAATGCCTCAAATGAAAAGTGCCTCGTTAAATTTCAACTCATTTCTCGGCTAAGCATTCCTTCTCTTCAGTTTCATCTTTTTTCCACTAGGGGACGTTCCACGCAGGGCGGCAGTTGGACGATTAATTTTATTTAGGTTGTTGGAGCCCGGAAAAGGGGCACTAACTAAACATCAAACGATGATAAAACGCTCTCTTCTCTAGTTGGAGGAGGTTGGTCTATTGTTAATCGTTTGAGCGTCGTTTGGTCTAGACCAGATGGGACCAGTTTGGCCAGACAGGTGCGGTCCAGTGTCTCCACTTTGGGGACAAAAATAGCGATTGTGATGGACGGAAGGTCATTGGTCCACATATTGAACACCAGGTGGCGCTAGGGATGGGCTGCACGCAACGCACGCAAAGCAGGGTTTTGCGCGCAAACAATTTGATTGCAGAAACCACCCCATTATCTCGATTGGGGCACTTTTTCGCTTTCTAATGATAGTTCGGGACGTGAGAAACTTTTTAAAAGATATATGTTTTCTTTCTTTCTTTCTTTTTTTTTTTTGCAGGTAAACGTCATTTAGGGTAAGAATTGTTCGTCACGATAAAGTAAAGAGACACTCAATAGAATGTCCAGACGGCATATGACCATTAGTCGTGTTTCCAGGCTTTTAACAAACGAATATTTTAAACGACCGATATTAAAATGTACTCATCATTTCTACCTCTAAGGTAAACTTTTCAAAGAGACTTCCTATGATATGTCTAGACGCCAGATGATGTCCTCTGTTTTTTCCAACGCAAGATATAATTAAGAATATAGATGAATATTTAAGAGCAAGGTTGTTAAAAGATATAGCTTATCTAAAATGCATATTTGGCTTTAATGAAATGAGTTTGAGATTTTGATAATCAGGTACAGGTGCTTTGCATACAATAGAACATTTGCATTATTTTACCTGGAATGTTTATTTCATTGTCTTAATGTAAAAGACTAGGTTTTTTTTAAAAAAATAAGAAATATTGCTTTATTTCATTAACATTTATTTTTAAAGAAATGTACTATGATAATTTATTAAGATATAACTAATTTCATTTACTTGCAATTCAAAAAGAAAATGATGATAAGAGATGTTGTTTTAAGCAGAATATTTAAAAATAAGTGAAAGCGAGAGAAAAAAAATTGTAATTCAAGAGCAAAAAAGAGTGTTTTTTATACTCAGTGAACGGAACCTTTTATGCCTAAACATATTATTACTATATATACCATCCAATTAAAATATGCTGGACATTAATCTTAAAATAAATTAGGAATCTGTACATTATCATAAAATATGAAATGCAAACGAGTTATAAAATGGCGCCAAAATAACTTGACTCTCACTTTAAAAGTTTGTTAGACTTAACGTACATATTTCATTCAAGAAATAAACACTGCGAAAAACTTAAAAATAAACACCCTTTTATAACTTAGCGAAATCATTCATGGTAGTTGAAGTAAATTTGAATCAACAGAGAAACACTGAATTAAAATTGAACTTCTTCTCAGATTACGAGTGATAAAAACATATAAAACAAAGTTAAGAATGAGAAATTGCTTGAGAAACACTGAATTTAATTCAACACTTAGGGGGGGCACCACATTATAATGATTATTTTTATTTATTTTCTCATTTCAATAAAGTTTGAAAAAATTTACATGAAAATTGCGATTTCATAATTATTTTGACAATGTTAGATTACAATAATATTAAATACCAATTTAGAATGTTAAATAACATTTTTCACACAAAAATAGCTTTTTTTCGGCAATATTATTTAACACTGATATGAATAAAATGTGAAGAGTATTGTCATATATGAAAAGCAAGAATCATCGGTTTATGAAGCCAGTGCTTTCCAAAATCCGGATCTGTGCCAAAATTTAAGGATAAAACATAATACACTGTAAAGTCAAAATCGTAACTATCTCCTAACATTCTTAAATTTAAGGTACTATTTAATCTTAAAAAGAGTGGACTGTTCAGAAATGGCACTGAGGATTTCTTCATTGTAAGACATTCATCTGTAAAGTATTTCGAACAGAGAAAATTCACTATTTCTTATAAATTGATTGAAAAATCGTCTAAGTTTAGATTCACTGAACTCTCTTCCAATATAATATAATTTCGATTCTTGGCCACATGCGATAACTAACTAAACTTGTAAATTAGCCAAATTAGTTCTTAAAAATCGCTTTTCAATGATGATCCTCATGACTTAATATTCTGTTGAGGGATATTATATATTTTGAAGAAATGTCTCTGTAATAAAAATTTCGGTAGACCTGTCTGTCGAAAGCCGCCGCGAACAAGGGTGGTCGTCTTTGTAGAGCGGCTTCATTGTGACTGCTAATTCTCATCCCTTGAGCAAAAGCAAAATTCTAAGAAGGAATTTTTAAAAGTTTGGAAAGCAGTGGCAAGGCTTAAAAAGCTCTAGAAGTTTTCACTATTTTAAAAGCACTACATTAATGAGCATTGGTAATGCCGCCAAAATCTATTTGGAATCAATGTTGGCAAGTGGGTTATTGTTATGTAAGCATTTCTGGTAACCATATGACATCTACTTTATGGCGTATTCTGCATTGGCTTAGGTTAATACTTTAGAGAGCACCTATAAACATGAAAAGAAAGAGCTTCGCGGTGCTAAGAATGAAGACATGCAGGAAAGGAAGGAAGAAGCAAGTGTCCTACCATAGCAGCTTGTGTGGAGGCGGCATTCGCTCGGCTCTGGGCGGCCTTTAGCTGGGCCTGGAGATGGGGCGTCGGGTGGAAATAGCGGCACAAATCCCTCGAGCATCGACCCTTCACAAAATCCATGCACACGGTGACCATGCCCTCCGCGCTGTCCACAGTCACGTGGTCAGGAGGGTGGGCGAACCGGCACTCGGTTTCGGGACGTTTGCAGTTGCCGCGCTGGTATTCCCTGCATACCTGAGCAAAGCAAACAACAAAGCTTTAGCCCCACATTCACAAAAGACAGCAGTAGTGACGTCACTAGAAGGGACACACGGTTAAGGGGCGACACCAAAATGATCAAGTTAAAGGATGTCCTGTTGTCAGATATGGGATAAAATATCAAGTCAAGCGAGAAAAGCTGTAGTACTCGTCTTTTTCCACTGAAAAAACCTTTCAGAATTAAGTGATATAACTTTCAAGGAAGGTGGTATAAGAAGGCTTGGAATAAATGGCACTTCGAATAATTTGGAAAGGTCCCCTCGTTTTATTCATTGACAGTGCCCCATCTGAGACTTGTAACCTACATCCTGCCGCTGAAAAATAAGCTCAACAAGTTGGCATTGCATTCCAAGTTTCCATAAAGGTGAGGTGGCAATGGCCAAACTTGTTGCAGCTGCACTCTACAAAATACAGATATAATTTTAGAATTAATGGTCGATATAACTTTAGTTAATCAATATTTTATCACCGATATCTTTCCTTTAAGACAAGAATGACTAAAAATCAGAAGTCTCACTTGAGATATGTGAAAAAGTTCATGGTATTTTTGAAGCTAGTTAATAGTAATCTGAAAACTTTGAAGCTATTTTATGATTAATGCTTGATTCTTAGCCATTCTTTTTGGTAGAGATTTAGATAAGTGCCGGTTAATTTTACGCAGTCTTCCTTGAAAAATGCATCACTCAATGTCTGAAAAGTAATAAAATACATATCTGTTTTCAAACTTGAAGTGAGATTTTATCCAATAACTGGCAGTAGAATGTTCTCGGATATTCTCACCTAAAATCAAAATTGTCTGAATAGTAAAAAGGTAAAAAGCATTTCTGAGAAGAAAATAGTCTCTTATTACCTATATAATCTGGCTTAAGTTTTAAAATAGATTAATGATTCTCATACAATGTTCACTTAATGTTTATAGTATTTTCTAACCGAATTTTTTTAAAGATGTAAGTAATATAACTAAATGAGGAAAGAATGTACTTTAGAAGTTTAATTTATGGCTAGATATTCAAAGTAATTTACTGCAGTAAATACTAATCAAGAAAATAAATGTGGCACCAAGAATAATTGACTAAAAATGACACCACTGCAAGCAGGTATTTTTTAATATATCGAAATGATGTTATGGAGTTGGTATGCGAATATCTTGTGACGCAATTCATGAGAGTGTCACAATGAATTTAAATCTCAAAATATGACTGAATTTCCAAAAACACAGACATTAGATTAAATCCTACTACATTCTATAAATGAGAGACTTCAAAATTATTCCATTAAACCGAGTTAAAATTAATAAACAGACATTACAAAAGTTCTAAGATACATTGCATGACAAAGACATTACATGTCTATAAAATTATGAAACAAATATTATTCGAGGTATTTCTTTACATACCTTTAAGACACATGAAAAATTATGAAATAATCTTACACTACATTATAATATTGTATTTTATATTACATGTAGTTTATGACAAGAAATGAAATTTAACTTGGATTACATTATTTCTTTCTATTAAAAATTTAAATGCAATATTTGTAAACACAACACCTATTATTTTTGAATGACAATCTATGAATGATAAATTAGCAATTTTGCAGAAGTTTAAAATTGCTATAATTTTTTTTCGCAGTTTTATTTACAGAATAGGTTTAAGAAAAACTAGAAATGTGTCATAATTTCCCTCGTTGCGATAAAAAGAAAGAAATGACGTATTATATCAATAAAAAGATTATAACTTTTCACAGTATCAACTTTGGAGTAGGTCAATAATAGTAATACAATTTAGAAACATGCCTGATGGTATTTTAATGAAATACAAAATCAATACCCAAGGTTCATACAGAGAGAAACTGAACGAAAAATACACGTTACATTAAATGAATATATTCAATGAATAAAAAGAAAAATAATTTACAATTCGTTTAGAGAAACTATAACCCGTTTGACAAAGTAGTTCTTCACATAGCATTCAAATGAAGTAAGAAACAGTGGACATGGATAACTTAATTATTAGCATGTATTTTCCATTATGTAATACATATTATTACATGTAATATATATTATATTTGTACTCAAATATAATACTATATACTTGTGTTGAAATACATAATTTTAAAAAAGCTGCGATTTTATGATACTTTTGAGATTAAAAAAAGATAAGGTGTTTTTCAAATTCACTGGATATTTATGATTGTAATTTATCTTTCAAGTCAGATTTTTATGTATTAAAAATAATTACATAATAAATGGTTTCCAAGAGGCTAGTATTAATGTTTGGAAATAGGAGCATGCAGATATTTTCATTGAAATTAAGCCTTTGTATCTAATTCTATCTCTGAATATTATTTTCATCATACATTCATCCACATCATCCAGTGAGGTTAAAAATTTTAATTCTAATAAAATTATCCAGTTTCTACCAAACCTACACATTCTCAAATGCTCTTCAGGATGGTTTAGATTTTAAGGTTAAGTGAGGTTAAAAATTTTAATTTTAATAAAATTATCCAGTTTCTACCAAACCTACACACTCTCGAATGCTCTTCAGAAAGGTTTAGATTTTAAAATAACCATACTTCTATAATAAACATCAATAACAGTTGTCATTTTATTGCAAATTCTCAACAATTCTAGTCCAAGAAATCTTTTTAAATCAAAAAGATGGATTCATTTTTGGAAAATAACGTCAAGATTGTGCGTTCAAATGGTTTTTCTTTACTTCTATTACTGGTTAGTATGTTTACGTAGTTGTCTAAAACTACTTTAAAAGTAATATCACAGCTGTCTCCTTATTATAGTGGACTCGTAAAATTTGAAATTTTGATCCAATGGTCAGTAAACTGTTATATGCTATCTTAGTTGTTGCATTATAGATTTCTTGTATCAATCTACCACTATCTATATAACTATAATAGACCTACATATAACATGGATAAATAAAATATAATATGTCATCTCAGTTGTCGCATAATACATTTTTTGTGTATCAATCTACTACCTAGAATCAAAATGTATTTGAAAGATAATAAACGTATTATTTAATAACGCATTAGGTAATAAAAATGACTAAGTGCAAATGTTTGCATTTTTTGAAAGAAAAAAAAAAAGGATTCCTAAATTGCGTGTATCATAATTAATAATTTGTTAACATTATTGTTAACAAATAAATTTTTTTAACATTAATGTTGAACAAATAAATTTATTAACATTAAGGTTAAACAAATAAAATAATTTCAACTTTTCTTATTGTAGGAAACTGCAATTTAAGCTGTACAAATACAAGAATTCCATAGACAAATATAAAAAAAAAGTTTCAATTCAATTTTCTTGGAAAAAGAGGGAGAAAGCCAAGAATTTAATTTAAGTTTTACAAGAAAGGGAGAAGGAAATCTTATTCATTTAATTAGATTCATAACCCAGCGAACTTTTTGAATCGTGTATCTTAAAACTAGGGCACTAATGTAAGATACCAGAATGTGGATCTCTATTTTTAAAAATATTTTTTCTTGTCCCTCCCAGAGATGTTCGGAGTTCCAATAACCCTTTCGAGGCGAAAAGGAAGGAAGTAATTAATGGTCCAATCAATCTGGAAGAAAGTTGTAGGAACTCAGCGCACGTAGCCCCCTAAACTTCTTCCGAATGGGTCCAAGCATGCACTTACACGCCGAGTTATTCGCCAGACTAATATGCGTCCTACAAAGCTTTTAAAGTTCTTTCCACCTCACGATTCGCTAGCTCTGATTGGAGACCAGAAAACTTTGTTCTACAAATAATGTTTCTTTCGCAGTGAAGTGGTTAAGATAAGAGACACTTCCTTTGGAAGCAGCCAAGTTTTCTTCTCATTCTTTCCAAAAATAGATAAAAATACCAGCAGTTAAAATCAAACTACCAAGAGGCTTTAAGTTTTGATTTATATGAAGTAGTATTTTAATTTGGTATATTGTAGTATAGGAGAAAAATAGAAAATTTAATTGAAGGGATAAGATATATTTTGGGTTATCTTTTGTTATCGTTCAAACTCGAAAACTGTTAACGTGCGCATTATTTAATTACCTGCAGATTTGCTGATTTTTTGTAGTAAAAATATAAAATCAATAATAAAGTATATGTCTATATGTCTGTCATACTTTACCATGTTCAATGAACATTATTCCGTTTTATAAACCGAAATATAACAAAACTATTCGATAATCATCAGGTTTTTTTTGCTTATGATCTGCTGATTATTGCACCAATTTAATCAACAACTAAATATTGCAATAGCTAATACTATATTTTATTTACAATCTGCTCATTATTATACGAAATTACTTAATTCAATGGTATAAAATTAGTATTAATTAGAAACAAAAGTAAAAAAGCACTGTTCTCGCAAAGATCTTATTTTCAGTTTAATGATTGCTGGTAAACCGTGAACAGACAGGTAATCTGTTGACTCACTAAATAATATAAAATAGGAAACAATAACAAATCGATCTATTTAATCTACACATTACTTAGATATTTCGCACATTTTCTGAGTTCCATAATTAGAAGTAACAAATAAATATAATCATTCGTAATTATTTTGTTAGCACATTCTTGATATATAATAAAACTAATCGATAACCATCAATATTTTTTTTACTTACAATCTGCTGTTTATTGCACCAATTTAATCAATAACTAAATATCTTTGCAATAATTGACACTATATTTTATTAGCAATCTGCTGATTTTTATAGGAAATCACTTAATTCAATGACATAAAATTAGTATTAATTAGAAACACAAGGAGAAAAAAAAACGCTGTTCTTGCAAAGATCTTATTTTCAGTTTAACGATTGCTGATAAACAGTGAACAGACAGGTAATCTGTTGATTCACTAAATAATGTAATAAAGGAAACCATTGCCAATAACAAATCAATTTTATCTACAGATTACTTAGATATTTTTTTACATTATCCGAGTTCTATACATTAGCCGTAATAAATAAATATAATCGTTGGTAATTATTTTGTTAGTACTTTCTTGATTTCTGTTTTTATACATGCTGATGCCAATCTGTGTCATTTATAAATGACTAGCAGTCTTAGATGACAATTTATTCGCCACCATGTTAATGGTATTAATTTAGCCATTCTTATCATTTGGTGGACTCTATCTTATAACAAGAAAAGAAAGTACTTATTAAAAATATACTTTACCAAAGAATATACACCATTTTTATTAATTAGCTATCATTTCAGAGGAGTTAAAAACAACCAGTATAATGTTTGAAGCTGAAGAATTCTGTCGAGATTTCTTTCCACACAGAATTTATAGTAAGGGCATTTCTATATTTATTTTGGAATGCAAAGATGCAGAGGACAGGTGATATTGAGTTACCTATTTAAGTCACAAGCTTTCATATAAAATAAAAGTTGGCGAAATCAAACCACTAGCTAAAGCTGGCAAACACTGGCTTTTCAGTTTTGTTGATTCTTTTAAAGCATTTAAATTACAATTAACATTTTCTTCTAAAATTATAAAATTGAATTTAAATCGAATTTAACATATCCATTTTCCATTCTATTAAATTTTCATAGGGAACTCGGAGACATTCAAAAATAGGTTTTTAAATGCCATCATCATTATCATCATTAGAAGTTGTTTGGGTTGTTTCTATATTTAATATATAAGGTAAAGTTTAATGCAAGGGGAAATATTTATTTTGTATTCGACGTATTGATAATAATCTTACGCAATTGCTATAATGATAACCTACGTTATTTCAAAATCAATTTGTTTTTGGATCATTATGTATTAAAATCTATATCCGAAGCTCAGTTAATTGATGGCATCTTAATAATGGCGCTTTCAAAAGAAAATTTGGATTAGAAGATAACATTTTGATAAATTAGAAGATAAAAATGAAATGCCCTATTAAATTTCGTGATAGAAACAAAATAATCGAACATACGCGAACGAAAAGATTAATGACGAGGAATATGGAATTAAAAACAACGACACAATTATTAAGAATGCTGCCTTTCAGTTTGCTTATATGCGTAAAATTTCATTTTCTTTTTACAAAGATTATTTTAAAAAAATGCTCAGTATTTTTTTTCAACGTCAAACTTTTTAAAAGGAACATTTCACGCTTGTCTTGATGATCAAAGCCTGACAAGAGAATTTTAGTTGCTTTGAAAAATAGTAAATGTGAAATATAAGAATTAGCGATGAGGCGTTTTACTGTTTTGATTAAAAAAAGGTAATAAAGATGACAAAATAAAAGATATGAACATGAAATTGTATAAACAGCCAAAAAATAATGAATTTACATAATTATGGCACCTTTTAAACACATTTACATGGACGCTTCCAAAGTAAAAAGTATTTCAAATGAATTCTCTAATACACTTTTATTTTTTAAACTTATTTAAATTTATTTTGTGAAATGTTTAATGTAAAAAAGTTTTATTAATTACTTTTCTAAATATGATTTAGGTAGCTGAAAGGAGCAATCAGAACACTCAATAGTAACAAAGAAAGCTTTATAAATGGTAGGAGTGTCTACAGATCACGTTTTAAGTTATATAACGTACATTATGAATCAAGATTTATAAAATCAAAAGCTCGTGTCTCAAGGAGACATGTTATTTTGAACGAGTAAATCCCCAGCAATAATGTAACAAATATAGCAAACACTTACAGAGCTAGGATGCACAGAAGGTTATTTTGCATATTTAAGTTGTTTTAATTGTTTCCATTTAATCTGCGCAATGTTAGCATTTCATTCACATACCGGCTAACTGTTTCAATGCCTATTTAATTTTTATTTTAATTTTAAAAAATTCAATGTTGTATCTAAGAGAAAGAATGAAGATAAAGCATAAAATAGACAAAACTTTGGCATCATCGTAGAAGGCTGAAATTTTAGGTAATTTACAAAATGACCCACGCTTTCATCGCTTACAAAAGAATTACCTAAAAGCGAATCAGGCATAAGAGCAGTACGGAAGATTGAAGAGAAGATTCGGGGCAGTGCCGAAGCTTCAAGTGATCCTTCAGAAGATACTTTAAAAAGGCATAGAAATTGTTTGATTTTGCCGAAAGATTAGCCCAAATAAAGAAAGAGGATACCTTATCAGATGAGTTGAAAAAAACTAAGCACTTCTTGCAACAAAACGTTTAAAAAATCGTTTTTTTCCCCCTTATGAAGATGACATTTTTTTATGAAAATAATTATAACAAGTATTTATTAAATAATAGAGGCCTTTATTAATATTTGTTTTATTTTTAATTTCAATAACAAAAATATGTAGATTTTTTTTTTAAAAAAATCACACACATTTTTTAAATTTGTGCTATATTTAACATATGATGATGATGGCACTTAGATGAATTGAAAAAAACTAAGCACTTCTTGCAACATAACGTTTTTTTAAAGCGTTTTTCCCCCCTCATGAAGTTGACAATTTGTTAATGAAAATAGTTGTAACAAGTATTTATTAAATAGTAGAGGCATTTATTAATATTTGTTTTATTTTTAATTTCAGTAACAAAAATATGTAGATATTTTTTTTAAAAAAATTACACACATTTTTTTTTTAATTTGAGCTATACATAACATATTTTTCCATGAAATATTAACCTTGTCGTGCGAGTAATGTATTGATAACGCAACCTACACGTTCGAGAAAGGTTTACAGAAGTCGGGAGAATGTTGAGCAAAGAAAATTGTTACTGGGCGCCGATATCTTAACGGAGGAAATATATTCAAAGTCGAGCATTATTTTAACCCTCTCCAAGACGAATCATTTTACGTGGTATTGACATTCCCATCCCCATTCCATTCCACCGACCTTATACCACCTGATGCCTACTTGTGGGAAATGCTATAGACAAATGTATTCAACTATGAAGACCCGCCGAAGTGTCGGCATTATAGAAGCAAATCAGGTCTTTCGCCGGGATCTGCAGCAATCTTTATGCCAAGATATGTTTCAGCATCTCCGTGAATGATGCCTATATCGAGGGGGTGAGCATTTACATAATGCATGCCACGGCATCAACATTCTAATAGTGTATATGTTAGTATCCGTCAGGGGAAATAAATTCATACATGACAACGAAGTAATTTTAAAAACTGCATATTTTTGTGTATACTGTGTCATTCGCGTCTCCCACGCAACCAGGTGGATTCTGCAATGAAAAATATATACTGGATTCTCTCCTTATACGGCATATTGTTTTAACGGATACCAATTTTTAGTTAATTATAAATCATAAATTGAAATATGCATTCAACAATTTCCTCTATTTTTATACGAATAGTTTATAAAGTGGCTGTTCGTTTCGTTACAAAACATTCAAGTCAATCGTAAAGTTACAGTAGCTTTCCCGGAGTGAAAATAATTAATCTTTCGTTTATTTTTTTGTATATAATTAGTTTTAATTAATTATTTAATTGGGTAGTTTCGTCTGTGTTTTTTTATAAAACTGTTTATTATGAAGACTAATAGGGAAAAAATGTAGGAACAGTTCAATTTGCACATAATGACATGGTTGATCTTGAAATAACCAAGAAATATATTACAATGATTAATAAAGGTTGAACAAAGATTGAAATAGCCTTAAAATGTAAGGAAAAGTAAGGAAGGACACAAGTAAGAACGTGTTGCTTTTCATAAACTATAAATCAGACTATAGCACATTCTATTATACATAATTTATAATCAGAAAAACAAGGAAGACGGTGTGAATAGATCAGTCGCACCAATGAATGTAGATTATTCAATATTAAGCAAAAAATCTGATTTTTTTTGTTAGTTAATACTTTCCAGTTGCAAAAAAATTTCGCGACCATATATTAAGTCAGGAAGTTTTCACTTAATTTAAAGCTTCAAATAAACAAGTTTATATATATATATATATATATATATATATATATATATATATATATATATATATATATATATATATATAATTAAGCCAATTACTAATTAGGTCAACAAAGAAAATTTTTATTTTAGTTACTATTAAATAATTACAATTAATATAAATATGTATATACATATGACAGAATCAATGTGGCAAAATAGAAAGCAAATTTCCTTGCAATTTTTCATTCTCCTTTCCGACACGTAGCTCAATATTAAGCTTAGGAAGGAGAAGTGACCAACAATTGATGAGAAAGATTTTAAGGAGAGAAATAGGAGTTGAACCCAAAGCTTAAAATTTCTTCAATTTCATTTTTTGAGAAAACTCCTTCATTCTAAACACTAAGCCACAACTGTTAACTCACTCTTGAAAATCATTTGGATGTAAAATGTATATTTAAAGCAAACATTTTCAAAAAATTATTGATTTTCGCAAGAATTAAAATCGCATTCTTCACATTTACGTGAAAAATAATTAAATCCTTGCAATTTTACCGCTTAAGCTACAGCCTGTTGATTTAAATTTTCATTACAAACTGCTAAAACTCTATTTAAAGTGTCAAAAATTAATTAAATTTAGTTAATGAATTAATATTTGAAAAAACTGTATTAACATCAAGTGGCATCCACTACAAGTTAAAAAACATTTATTTGAACTTGAGTGGATAAATAAAAAGTTTTTTTAACGATTAAAAATTTGAACAAGATATATAAATATATATAAGGAGAGTGAGAACTAAGAGTAGGTATTGAAAAAAAAAATAAAAAATGATAAATCAATAAATGATTAATTAGAAATAGCTTTGTAGCACAATTGAATAAAATCTTTTAAGATAATTCTCTTGGAGAATTTTAATAATAAACGTAGAGGAATTTGAGGCAAAGAAAATTCTTTGAGATATATTCCAAGATATATTTTTTTACAAAGCTAAGATAAACAAACCAGTCTTTCCCTATAGTACTTTTGTCATTGCTCTTAGTATCTTCACAGGATATTTTTACTCACAAACGTTTGATAACAAAATTCAATATCGAATATTCAATAGCGGTAAAAAGAAAAAAAAAATCAATGTCACAATATTCGCGGGGATACTTGGATCCTGTTAGACAAACCATACATAAAACGAAATACAAATTCGGTTAAGCAAAATCTCACTAATAAATAAAGCACAAAGTGAACTTTATCCTGCTCCTATCTAGGTATTCCAGCAAGATTTTTTTTCTTTAACACTCAGCTTAAATTAAATTACAGGAAGCAGCTTCCGTTGCACGCGGAAGGAAAGAACAATAGAAAATCTCTTCTATTCCCGCGCTGACACTCTTTTTGAATGAAAAAAAATTGCAAAACAGAGAGGAGGAAAGATACAAGAGTTTGGAAACGATCCAACAATTTAAATACAAAATGCGTGACCAAAGGGACCATGGATAAGATGAACGAGGCGTGAACAGTATTTGTTAGCGCTGTCTCAAGAGTGATAGATGGTGTTTTCATGATGGAATAAATATTTCGAGGTGATTAACAGAAATGCGAAATCGTCGTGGAAGATCTCTACTCAAGAAGAATGATAAGATCTTTCTTTTTTTCAGTTCAAATCCAAAAAACTATCCAAGAATTTCAAACCAGCGCGATATATAAAAATAGGACGCTTTTTTGAAATGGAACAAGCACAATAAGTTTTAAAATAGGGCATCTAACAGAAGATCCCTTACTGATAGCAAAGGCAAAGGGCGATTCAGATTTTAGATTTTAACCCCTTAATGCGCTCGACCGAAGTTCACTCGGATTCTAACTAAAGATGAGCTGAAATCGGTTCGTTAGAAGGATAATACAATATATGATGCATGATAGATTACAGATGAATTATGCTCGTAATTGAACAGTGCCTCAAAATACAAAGTGTATTCCAATATCCAATTGGCACGGCATATTTAATAGAAATTAGGTAAGTATGAATTGGCACGGCTAACAGAAAGCAAGCTTTCATGGCTTCAGTTACATTTAAAATATTCTAGAATTTTTAAAATATTTTTTATATCATAACATTTTGATTTTTCGACCATCAACAACAGCGAGTTCTCCCTGAGAGCTATGCATCGTTGTTGTTGTTTGATAACGATTTATTGTTCATGCATTGTCTTCATAATTGTACTCTTCACAATTTTGATTTTTTAAAAATTTAAGTTCATTACCAAAATCGCTTAGTAATAAATATAAAAAAATTAATATTTATTATTAATTCTGATTTTAGGATTAAATTTTTTTCAAAATTTTAAGTAATTATATTCAATGTTAAGGTTTGTAAAATAACGTTTTAATTGGACAAATGATGTGCAATAATTTTTTCGTTAAAAATTCTTGTAATAAATATGTTTATGGAAGAACAGAATTAAATGGTCTCGAATATAAAATTCATTTAAAAAAATTTCTTATTAAAAATATTTATTTAATAAAATATTCACACTGACCAAGTTATTTTGCAACACATTTCTCAATTGTCAAAGTAAAGCATAAAAAAATACTTTTTAAATTCGAAAATCCACATTTTGCGATTTTTATATTCATATTATATAAAAACAGAAAAATGCGCAACAAAGAACTGACACAATGTGTTGCACAAAAATGACGTGAATGACATTCCACGATTTAAAAAAAGGGGGAAAAAGAGCGAGGGAATTACAAACTTTATGCAAACGGTCAAAAGAAGAGACAAAGCCAAATATTGTTTTGCTAAGAAAACTCAGTTTTTTTTTAAAAAAATTTATGTATACAAAGAATTGAATTTGAGTGAGCAAAATGGCTAAATTAAACTCTAGCGAAGGTGCAAGAAATATTTCTCCAGCTTAAAAAAGGTTTTCGAAGAAATGTCGGAAAACTCTGACGACGAAACGACAACGGGCAACTTCTTTGCCATTTTTAAAATCAATAAGAAAACTCGAGTTAAAATAAACAGATTTCATAAAAAGCTGCTTTATGTTTTAGGAAAAAATAATAAAGAAGTGGGAGAAAGAAAAAAAAATGAGCATTCTTTTTTATTATTATTCATCACTTTCGGTTTTAAAGAAGGCGAATAATGAAATCATTGGAAGATTTAAATGCTTGGAAAATGTTGATGCTTTTTAAACTAAGAGAATTAAAATTATTATGTATTTATAAATTCTATAACTAATATATTTTGATTCTACGAGTGTTTTATTTAACAAAATTTAAAAAAAAAAACAGATTTTTTAAAAATACAGATTCCCATACAAATAATTTATGTCAAATTTATTTAAGGGCACTTTTATTAAGTAATTAGTTATTTTATTTTCTTGGTCTTTGTATAAAACAGAACGTAAACTATTATATTGTCAATTATTTTGAAAATCAATGGATGAGATGAATGTTTAATTGTGCTTCCTTATATATTATATATATATTTTATTTAAAAAATTGGAACTAATCCGTTAATAAACTTAGTTTTGGGTGCTGCCCAGTTTTAAGTATTCCGAATCATGATAGTCCATCAAGAACAGATTTTATTCTTTGTACAAATATATTTTTAAACACGATAAATGCGTTTATAGAATTGCCCAAGTTGGGTTGGCAGCAATATTATACGTAGGTGGATCGAATTGTTCTGGGATTAGTTCTACAGCATGGTCAGGAACAGCGGCTCCTACGGGCAATCATTTCACGTTAATTGCACTTTACCGAATGAATCAAATAATCCTAAAGGCATATTAACTAAATTAGGTTGCAAACAACCTACGCCGCAAACACAATCTTACACTATTTTCCAATTTACCTAATTTCTGGCCCTTAAGTATTTTGATTCCCCTTTGTATACCCGAGTTAAAGTCTTCATGGGCTATTGTATATATATTAACAAATCTATATTAATAAAAATGCAACTCAAAATGCGTTGCTAAGCGCAAAACTGGAGAACGGCTTGACCGATTCGGCTAATTTTTTAAAAATATTTTCGTTAAGACACGAGGATGGTTCTTATGGAGAGAAAAAATGAAAAAAAAAAAAAACTGCGAGGAAAATAGTTAAAACGACACTTTTCTTACTTTCCCGCCAAAAATCCTTATTTCCTTCCCCCACACCAACAGAGTTAGACAGCAGGAAGTTATAAATTATGATTTGTTTAGAAAGAAATACGCGAAGTCAGTTGGTTTTCATTCATAGATAACGGGATGTTTAAAAAAGAAAGAAAATAGTTGCTTTTATTATTAGTCGGTATGAATATTTCATCTATGCCTGCTCAGTCTGTGCTGGGAAGAAAAAAAGTAATAGCAAAGGGAAAAATGGGTTTATAAAAAGAAAAGTAGTGAAGAAAAAAAGGATAGAGAAGAAAAAAGGGTGTGTGTGTCACCATTATTTTGTCTGTGCGAGTCATTTTCCAAGCTATTTTTAAACTTTCGCATCTCTTGAAAACCAATTGTATCTTTATTTGTTTAGTGTGTTTACATTTATGAAAATTTGAATATCATTATTCTATAAAAACAGAATTTTAGACCTTTCCCTCCACCATTTAAGTAAAATATCAATTCCGGGACAATAATTGCTCATTAAGAAAGAGAAAGATGAGTAGTACAGAGAACAGATCATCTGAAGAAAATAATACTATAAATAAATCATATGATTATCAAAATTTGTTTGGTTTAAAAATATTTTGGTGAAAAACCTGTTATGAGACACAGCTGCATAAAATATTAGCGAGCAAACTTTAGCGAGCATTAATACTGGCGAACCGACTGGTCGCCAAAGGCGGCTAGTAGTAAATATAATTTCAGAATAGTTTTCCGAAATTCATATTCTATACCATTTTCTGATTGTATTTTTACATACTTTGTTGAATTAAGGATAAAAAAAGGATCTTGAACTTTAATTATTATACATAATGGAAATATAGACAAATAATAAGGATTTACTACAACATAAAAGAAAACAAATGTTTTATAACATCCAGATTTGGTTCTTAATTCAAAAAATCGAATATTGTCACACCTTTTTAAGCCTATCTTCAAATAATAGGTTCTTTTTTTTTTCAAAGCACACGCACACAATAAAAAATAACTACCAGACCCTTGCTAATCGACTATGTAAAGTTTTTCTACGTCGCTTCATTTTTATGTACTGCGCAAAAGACTCAAGAAAAAAGAAATCGCCAACCTGGATGTTAACCAACAATTTTGATGCAAAAATGCCCGCCACAAAAACTGAAATTAGGCGCAAGCGATATTTGTTGGGGGAATTCACCCAAATGATGATAGATGGCGCTTTCCAGATTGCATTTGAGTAGTCGAACAGCTGTGCCACTCTAAAACAAATTTCGTCCCTATGCTCTTAGCATGGAAAAAATTCATTTTCAAGTCGTTGAGTTTCGGAACACTTATTCTGTTTCCCGTTTTCTGTCCGATAGATCTAGTTTTATATGGATAAGAAAACGGTTAGAATTTAGAGAGAAAATGTAGCGGATTGATCCTATTTCTTGACTAAAGGATAATGTAGGCTTTTTTCCCCCGGAAATCGTTTTGAAATGAGTTTTTTTTTTCTCTCTCTCCCCTATTCGTTTTTCCCTCGCCCTGCATTCAGATGGCTCACTATCTTTCACTTGCAAAAATGCTGGCATTTATATGGCGGAGCAAGAAACGATTTTCGGTTTCTTTACATTTTTGTTTTAATGATGTTAAACTGAAGATACAAAAAGGATTAAAATATTGCAATGAATAAGTGTTTTTTTTGTTTTAATGATGTTAAACTGAAGATACAAAAGGAATTAAAATATTGCAATGA
>JAOUZG010050968.1:7506733-7517400 GCA_026289955.1 Argiope argentata | reverse complement strand
AAGAGATTTTTATAAGATAAGATGTTGTGACTAAATTGACCACACTAGTGATTTCTCGGAACGTTTACAATTTTGAGAATATGTAGTTTATAAATCAGATTCATGAATAGACTAACAGGATTTTTTTATAAATAAAAGTTCCCAAATCAGAATGTATCATTTAATTAGATAAGAGATTTTTATTATATAAAAGATTGCGTCTGAATTGACCACACTAATTTGTAATTGTTCTGAATGTTTACAATTTTGGGAATATGTCGTTTATAAATCAGATTCGTTGATAGAATAACAGGATTTTAAAAAAAATAAAAGTTCCCAAATCAAAATGTATCATTTATTAGATAAATGTATCATTTATTAGATTTTTATTAGATAAGATGTTGTGACTAAATTGACCGCACTAACTTGTGATTTCTCGGAACGTTTACAATTTTGGGATTCCAATAGTTGAGTTAAACGCCTTCGAATCTCATTCCATTAAAAAAGAACAAAACTTTTGGTCTGAATTATCTCACTTTGGTCTACCACTATGCTACTAAGCCTCTAATCTTATCTAAGAAACTAATGAGTGCACTCTGACTTACCTCCAATCTATCAGTCCGAGGAACCTTCTGTGTGACTATGGGAGTGTGCACAATGGAGGTCAACTGGGGCGGCGGCGGTGGAGCTGCCAAATCTGCAGGCATCATTCCAGCAGGAATCATGGTGCTGGGGCTCAGATAAGGGCTGAAGGACGAAGCTGTATGTCCAGCCAAGGCTGGCATATAAGGAGCTGTTGAAGCCTAAAGAAGGAAAAAAAAATACATTAAAAATTACTGCGAGTGAAAATACGAATAACACTCTAAATTTCTCGAGAGAAATAAAAGCGATCGAGATATACCGGAAAAACCAAGAGATTTAGTCCTCCCGTTATTTTATTTAAGTAAATAGCTAATATCAGATTTTTGACCTGTTAACCGGATATGACGAAATACTTCAACTTGAAATCAGTGGAATATGTGTCAGTTACTAGGTTGAAATATTTAAGGTTCAACTAAATTTAATTCCAATACAAAAAATGTATAATCTTTTTTTTATAGATTTTAAAGCATTTCATAAATCATGATTATAATTGTTATGAGATTTAAAAATTAATATTTCTGAAACTCACTGCTAGATACGCCACTTGAATCAAAACGATATTAAATTAGTATATTAATTAATAAATAAGAATTCTAAAATTATTACAATATTGTATTGTAATCGAGTACGAAAAAAAGATAAAATTTTAGAACTCAAATATATTAAGAAGATGGAGTAAAACATCGATTTAAAAATTCCATCTTTACTTAATTTGAAATGTTTCTTCTTCATGCATGCGTTACAAAACTGGTGAATTCTGTTTATCAATTAAATTATACAAAGAATATGATATTACTATTTCAAAGATGAACACTGAAATCTCAATATCATAATTTTTTTTGAATATTTGTATATATTTTTACATTACTGCACAGAATAATATAAATTTTTTAAGTGTATAAGTCAATGGCGTTGTCCACTGATATCTAAAAGTGATGTAATGAAGACAGCATTCTATCAAAGAAGATAGTTTAGAATATAAAAAACAATTCTGATTTTTGACACTTTGTTCCCGATTATAAAAATCCATCCCCCACTTCCATTTCAATATCTACAGCGTCTCTAACTCAAAATTGATTATATTAATTGAATAGAAAACTATAGCCACTGGATTTGATTTGATTTGATTTACTGACAGGTGGTGGTTCTCTTGTCAAATATTAGGTTCGTAAATTGCAAAAGAAAGAAAAAAGATTCAAATTTACTCATTTGTTTTGTTTTCGAGATATTAAAAGGTTTTTTTTTAAATACTTATTAGAATGATATTCAATATCTATAATTGTGTTTATTTCAATAATATTTTTTGTATTTTTTAAAACGTTGCATAACAGAACATCTGTTTTATAATGTTTTAAAAGGAATAATTTCAACACAGAACCAATACCCTTGGTTATGTCTCTTACTTATTTCTGATGTCAATTTTTGAAAAAGTTATAAATAAAAGCGAATATGTAACCAAAATAAATAATATTAAAGGTTAAGGCAATGAAAAAGTACACCCTTTTGATTAATATTAGAATAATTATAATCAAAGTTTGAGTTGACTCCCCGACAGAATAATTCATCGTCTCGTGACTTTTCGTTCATATTCATTTGACGTGACTTTAGAGTAAACAACTTATTCAATCCAACGAAATTCCCAGTGTTTTCATTCAAAAGTTCAGGCTTTAAGTTTTCTCAAATGTTGTTTAACAATTTTAACCATATATTTTTCTTATTATTATTAAAGTAACAAAGGTCTCCCAAAAGTAAGATTCTTTTACCTTGTGCCGTATGGAGCAGTTATTTTTTTAAACTTTGAATCAATGATACAATAAAGTATTATTAAATTAAGCCTGCATAGTTATTTCAAGTTATAAATCATGTTTTAGGGATTTCATAAGCTTTATAAATCCATTACACAATATATCTAATTCTCTGCTTTACATTTTAACTTAGCAGATTCATCATTAATTTAATTCAAGTTACAGCGGTGCAAGTTGTATTTATTTTCAAGAAATTAAGAAACTGTAAAAGGTACTCCGATAATCAGGAATAAAAATGTTGTAATGTTATCATTTTATAAGTTTCTCGGATTCAAATTTAACATAGAGATTAGATTTGTGCATCGTTTACAATTTTCATTTATTTATTGAGAAAAAATAGCACATCAATATAAATTTAAACTATATAATATTTTATTCCATATAAGGTTCAAATAATTCATTATTTAACATTATTCAGATGCTTAAAAAATGAATGATGAAGTTTTACCCGCTTAGATGTGCAAAGGAGGAAAAAAAAAATGAGTACAATTTTTTAAATCTGAACAGCAAAGAAATGGAATTCCAAAAGAAAACTGATTATGAAATATACACCATTTCTTTTTGGTGTATAAATTGTATTTTTGCACAATACATCCTAGATCTTTTTTTAAATTAATTTTTAATTCCCAATGATGGATATATGATACGAAGTTGGTAGTAACAGTAAATACTTTAAATAAGCATTTGTTAATAATGGCCTGTAGTAAAACACTTTTGTGCAAAATAGAATGTAGGTTCGTCAGTTGTTTAGGTATTTTTCATTCATAGCTCTATGATTAAAAAATATATATATTGAATGTATTGCAAATTTTAATACCATTACCAATACATTCCATTTGAACAAATAATAGGATGGTCAGGAATGTAATAAACGAAAATAACAAGGTGTGGCTAAAAAATAATATAAAAGCACATTTTCCCTTCATCACTATCATGTTATCTAAGAAACAAGAGCTTTTCCCATTCTAAATATTAATTTGCCCGGTGGAGCATTCAAACCGAAATTTCGAATGAAATGAGCAAGTCTTCCATTACAGCCCCAAATGATGAGCAAAAAGTGCCTTATTGACTCGAGCCCAACTCATTTGCAAGCGAAGCGAGCCCTGATGAAAAGTTGGTGAGCCTGCAAAATAAAGGCCGGGATGGGAAAATAGATTAGGAAGAAGAAAAGAATCATTATATGCGTTGACGCCTTCAGTAAATGCTGCTGCCTACCACTTCCTTTTTTCCTCGGAAACAACTTTTTCTTTCTGCTGTACACCCATTTCTTCCTTTTAATCAGGGGAATTCTTTTCTACCCCTGTACAATAGGTCGAGTTGGGCGGTGGCCATTGCCGTCGAATTTGCTTGACTCCTTATCTTTCTTTGGGATTCCTTATTTCGGTCAGGTATGCTTCTTGTCAGCGCCATCGTAAAATTGGAACCCTCTTCCCATTAGAAAGAGACGATAAATCTTCGTTGCATTTGGTGACGCTCCGTGGTTTCCGATTCGTTTTCGCGAAAAAGAATTCCGAAGACCGAATGCGAGGAATTTTTTACCATATGCGAATAAATCTTCAAAGGCTGAAGTTGGTGGGCGAGATACGCAATGGTTCCTTTGTCATAACCAAGGTATTGAAGACAAAAAGTCAAAATGCCCTTATATATATATAAAACTTTTTATGCTTAAACGCTAAAAATTTCGGATTCAACTCGATCCGTTGCTTCAGTTTTTTTAAATAACGGTCATCTCTTCAAATGTAAAGAATTCTTCGCACAAAAGTATTATATGAAAAATTCTAAACTGCTGACTCTTGAATAAAAAACTGCAATGGCTCATCATTGCGTATAAGATCTTTGAAAATGTACCATGTAAAGCCATGTTTTATATATTTAAATACAGTATGCTAATTATACAATGGATCTTATTACAATTTAGAATTCAACCAGTTTTGCTTTGGTTTTGTAATTAGTTTTTCCATTATTCACTCTCTATCAAAAACAAAAGATCATTTAAAATTCTGGTCTTGTGCCGCTTCGTAACACTTCTGAAATTTGAGTTTTTTTCTAAATCAAGATTTAAAAGTTCTCTCCAAATTCGAAAAACTTTTGCAGAAGAGTTAAATTAAAATGCCGAATTTCTAATACTCACCCCATGCTATGATTTGTTTGTAGTTAAATTAATTAAAGAGCAGTTTAGAGGCTTATTTTATATATTTAGATAAAATATGCTAAATATATACGACGGCAAATGAATATTAATGAAATTTCCGATTCATTCATTTTTGTTCCAGTTTCTCCATATAAACTATCATTATTACCAAATATACTTAATTCGTTCGAAATGTATCAGTTTGAGTTTGTTCGTGGGGGTTTTTTTTGTCACATAAGAAAAAAAAATGTATTTAAAAATATTTTTTTAAATTTATAATAAAAGATGAAATGGAAACTTAATTCTAATGCATAAAATGAAGAAATTGCTGCAATAATAGAAGGGGGGAAATGATATGAATGTTTGAGAAATAATATAAGGAAATAAAAATTTTAAATCTAAGTGCATACATCAATTATTTTAAATCGCATTGTAGCATTTTCCCCCCCAATTTGATTGATTTAAAAACATAAGCAAATTCATTATTGTTGAATGTAAATGTGCTGTCGAATAAAAAATATCACAAATGTATAAACATAATAAAGAATAATGGCTAATAAAAAGTGAGTTTGAAATAAAAACAGATTAATATTTGTCAAAACGAAACAAAAAAACTTTAAAAAATGAAACAATAATTGTTCATAACCATTTCACAATCTGTAATGATGAAAAATTGACAACAAATCAATTATTGCTAAACACAATGTTATTTTTTCAAACGTCCTGATAAACGTAATTTCATCCAGGAGTTGATGGATACTTTGACTGTACAATTGATAGTGGACATAGAATTGATTAGCAGCGAAAATCTTGAAAAAGCAAATGTATGAATTAAAATATAGCGAAAAGCAATATGTATATATAATTACTCTTCAGACATTAAAGTAGAAAAAAATGAAATCTGGTTGCGAGCATTCGTCTGGCTAGAAGCAACAACGCAGGATATAATCAAAAAGCCATCAGGAAGTTAGAATATGTTATCCATCAATTCAAATGTGAGTTTTACTGCTTGTAGGTATTTGACTTAAAACGTTTTAAATATCAACTAGAATAACAGATAACCATCTAATTTTCAAATATTGAAGTACATCTCAGAAAACTTTAGTTAAACATCTCTATTTTTAGAGCTGTAATGAAAATAGAAGGCTAACATTTAGACTTGCTCAATATTTGCTTGGCGAAATGTTTCGACCGTGTGTTAAACATTTAGTGTTAGTTTTAGAAACTTTACAGCAGGCAATTTAAAACTACTTAACAATTGTACCGACTGTATTTTAAAATAGCAACAGCCGACTGAAAGAGCTAGCTATAAAAATGTTAACTACCGACTAGTTAACTTGACTTGCCAAGAAATGCTTTGGCATTGTCAGAGAAACCTTTCAAGAAAGTGACATCGGTATATTCGAGCCTTTGCTGGAATTTAACGCGAATTCTAGAACCAGAATAACAAAGAAAAATGTCTACTTTTAATTTTGGATTGGTGAATAAATAAGCATCGAACAGCTGCTGTTCGCTGTTTGCAAATATTTATAGTGATCACAGACACAACAGAGATGCGATTGTTTTTGCCCACTACTATACCAGCCAACTAAATCTAAATAAAAAGCAAAAAGGTTGTAATAACATTTAAAAGATTCTCAAAGTAACAAAGTAATTTTTTATTTTTAAACTCTACAAAAATTTCACGCTTTTGTCTTTTAAATTATTAATAAAAGGTATTTATAGGAGAAAATAATTATTTTTTAAGTACATGTACAACATCATTATATTATATATATGCTAAGTAAGAGAATAAACAATTGTGAAAAGTTTTGAAAACTTTCTACACATTGGACAAATAGAGAACATTCTCATGTTTTAATGAATTTAAGTATATTAACTTTACAATTTTTGTGTGGAAACATAATAAATAGCTGGAAGAAGTTTAAATTAAAGTTTTCTGAAACTACTGCTTTTTGAAAAATACCAACATTCATGTTTGCAATTCTTAGAAGCGGCTACTACAAAAAAATACTTGATGAAAATTGGTTTCATAGTTCATTTCTAGAGCCATCTTTATTTTCAGATAACTGGTCACTTTTGTCCAAGTTTTTGGTATCGTTAAAATATTATCAAACGTACCCATTACTATGGAAGGTAATTTATACAGGAATTAAGAGAAAATAGTGTTTGAATCATACCTCAACAATATGTTCAAAATAAAAAATTTCTTTATCAACATTTTTTTATGATCTTACTCTTGATAATTCTACATTGTAATGCTGACATATTTCCTTAACTTGCACAATAAAAAAAAACAGTTTATGCTATTTTTCAAAAATTATTTTTCATTCTATTTGCTAGTTCTCTATCTACATTAGCATTCAGATAATTCAGCGCCTAAATGATGAAGAAGAAAATAGCAACTTAATTTAACTTATCACCAAAAATTTTATAAATTACTCTCACAGATAATATTGGAGATTCTCGTTGTTTATTTTGTTGAGTTAATAAATGATGGACGATATATATAGTTCATACTTGTGCTATATATCAATAACGTTATTTCACTTGACGCAAAACTCTCTTATCATGAATAAATCTATGACTCATTATAACTGAGTAATCCTCCAGATGTAATTTTCCAAATAGCAGATAAATCTTTATATTTTTCACGATTCATGCTGCGATGAAAATTGTAATAAAAATATATCTGGATATAGATGTGATTTAATCCACTTGATTGGATAAAATAATTAGACGTGAAAAAAATAATTCCAGAATCATCTATTATCTAACAGCAACGATATAACAGAGGCAATTAGATGTAATGAAAAAATCTGTCGTATTATATCAGCAAAATAATGGTAGAATTTAAATTGCGAAAGATCATCTATTTATTTAAAATGTTCTCACAATTATTTCAACAAACTCAAACTTTTACCATAAAGGAGATATTTTAACTCGTTACAGAGTAATAATATTTACATGTAGCGATACTGCATAGAGGGGGAAATACCTTATAGATAGCTACGAAGATATATCATTCATTAAAATATAATATGAAATCCAAAACTACATGCACCATGGCATAACAAAAATGTGCACGTTGGTTTCAAAGAGCAAAATTAAATATTAAAAGCAAAAGTAGAGCATGCGAAATAAACAAATAAAAATGGGCAATAATTATCTCTAGAACGAACTTAATATTTATCTCTTAATTTCACTCATTATTGAATGAAACCTATTCACGCAGCTTTATGAATTTCGTAAACGCGGAAAATACCTAACATTGCTGCCTTCAAACATCTCTTCCCCGCCAAACTGGGCAACCCGTTGGTTCCTTAAAGGCAGCAACCCTACAAAGGGGTCGGAGTCCGAGAAACTTGAGGAATTGTGATGCAGTCCAGAAGTCTGGCTATAAAATAACTGGCGCCTGCCAGGCTAAATGGTATTAAAACTTGGCCGCCTTGTCGGTTTGGCGTGGTCACTCTCAGCCGAAAACGCTCGCTAATGGACTTTGTTTTTGGTGGTCCACTCATCTGATGATGAATAGTCTGCTAGCTGTTAATAAAGATCACTCACGCTAGTAATTAGGTAGCGGGTCACCCGACGCAGGAAGGGAAGGTTGGGCTTTTAAGAGGAAGATTTCGCCCAGCCTTTTGTGATACCAACCCAATGAGAAAGGCAACAAGTCATAATAACTATTTCGGATAATTTGTATACAACACACTTAGAACAATCTTGAGTAATCTTTGTTCTAATTGTAGATGGAATAGACACAGAAAAGGCACGAAGGAAGTCATTTCAATATAAAACCGATTTATTGAAGCGTTTAATATTATACATGCATCTGCGTGTTCTAATATAAGTGCAGTGAAATGTTTTGAAATTTCCGCAAGTTAAATAAAATACTATATTGTATGAATTTTAAAAATAATTCAGATTTTGCAGTTTTGTGTTTTTTAAAATCGCTTTGGTACATTAGAATATTCATTGAACAACACGCTTTGAACAGTCATCAGTAATCTTTGTTCTTATTGCTGATGGAATGGACATAGAAAAGGCGCGAAGGATGTCATTTCAATATAAAACCGATTTATTGAAGCCTTTAATATTATACATACATCTGCGTGTTCTAATTCAAGTGCAGTGAATTTTTTCAAGTTAATTTTCGCAAGTTAAATATAATCCTATATTGTATGAATTTTGAAAATAATTCAGATTTCGCAGATTTGTGTGTGTGTTTTTAAATCGCATTGGTACATTAGGATATTCATTGAAATGTCGGGACAGCTTAATATCCGCTGTTTGATATAAACCAATTGAAGGATTTTTTTAGGTGCATTAATAAGTAGATAAAAAAACAGAAAGAAACGAATAATAAATTTACAAAGTTCTAAAAAAACTACGGGTATTTAATGACTATATTATCCCTAGACTATATGAATTATAGATTTTGGACTAAAAATCCAAATGCAAGAGCAAAAGGTTTTTTAAATACAAATCATTTATTACAATCGTGAATTTTTATGATTTATTTTTAAAGGAATTAAGAAAAAAGGAATTTGTTCAAAGGAAAAATTTTCAGTTAAACATATTATTTTCAATGTAAATATAATATTTCCTTTAGAGCTCTGAAAAGTTTATGTTTGCAAAAATACGATGGCCGTCAATAAAATAATTTTTAAAACTTAAAAGAAAAAGACGGCGCATTTTATCTTTTTATTGATACAAAATTTAAGAAACATCAACTAACTGTGCCAGGTATTGATATCATTATAACTAACCATTTTAAACAAATAACCATCGTAAAACAAAGCTATGAAGGAAAGAACAAAGAGTCTATATTAAATTAGCAATAATGTTGGTACAGGTGAACATTTTAGGCAAAGTCTTGATAAACTTTATAAATGCCTATAGTCAGTAAAAACTTGAGAATTATCGAATCATAGCTTAACTCTTTCGTAATGCAAAAACATGAAAACTTATTTTTTTCTTCCGTATAAAAATTGCCCTTTTTTCTTTAAAAACGGTAACAAGTTACTGCAAAAAATGTGGTAAATAAAAGTATTTAATTGAATTTCTCTGAAAAATTATTAATTAATGATTCATTAGTTATGCTTCATTTAATTTATGTTCTTTTATTAATAAGTACTCAAAAGTGAGAAATAAAAAAAATGAAGGCAACTAAATGCTTTAAAGTAGAGATTTTTGAAAAAAAAAGATACTTTCTAAGAAAAAAAAAAATCTCTAAAATTAAAGAGAAAAAAAATAGCTTTAACGATTTTAAAATATTTTTTTATTATTATCTCATCTTCTCCAATTACACTTAAACAACTTTTATTACTCAACAAGGGGTTGAAATTTCCTCAGAAATCTGGACATACAAAATTAAATATATATAAAGAAGAGTCCGATTTAGCTCTGTAGGATTTTTAGGAAAGGCAAATTTCAGAGCGGCCTTTGTCCTATCCACTTTCTAAAATGAAATTTTTTAACGATCTTAAATAAAATATGTAATACAAGCTAAATTTAACTAACAAATATTTTGAAAAATTGAAATAAAAAAACATTTAATCGTGAAATACGTTTTAGGTGAGTTGATTTCAGTATTTTACCCATAAATAAAAAATATTATTTTCAAGAAAAGTGATAAAAAAATTACAAATTTTCCAAATCCTTAAATTATTTATACACGGCTTGGCAAATCTATTGATTCACGAGCAAATCAACTAAATGTAAATAAATTGGACCACACTTATCTCTAAGAAAATTTGAAAATACGAAATAAATATTCCGAATAAAGTTCCAAAATTCAATGATATTCAATTTTTGACAAAGTAAGTTGGAGCTTACGGTATTTGTAAATAAATTAAAGCACGAAATCAAATTATATTAGACATCATGAAGAAGAGAATCTAAGTCTTAAGCGCCCCCCCCCCCCAAAAAAAAACTTTGAAGCTCCTAAGCAGTTGCTTAACCTTTAACGTTTAATAATCCAGTACTGTACATGAGGAGTTTCAAATGCTACCCGTTGATGTAATGAAAAATTTGTAATTTTATTACAATTCATTAAAATTCAATTTGTAATTTTATTACAATTTAATAAAATCCAATTTGTAATTTTA
>JAOUZG010050968.1:7492083-7506723 GCA_026289955.1 Argiope argentata | reverse complement strand
AATTTAATAAAATCCAATTTGTATTTTTATTACAATTTAATAAAATCAAATTTGTAATTTTATTACAATTCAAAAAATTCAATTTGCAATTTTATTACAATTCAATAAAATTCAATTTGTTATTTTACTACAGGTCAAGTAATTTTGCACTTTATTTAATTTTATTGCATTCATTAATTTTACAAAATTAAATGAATTGTAAATTAGATACATTTTGTGAAATTGCATAATACAGTAGCCCATCCATCTTATGGATTATACATTTTCGTAAACTGTTTTTCTAAATTCCAAAGAGAGTCTTCTCCGTTTATGTCTAAATCCCTTCTTAATAACATTAAGATGATATATTGAAAAATAAAAGTTTGAAATAAGAAATTACGTAATCATCCCCGTTAATGAATTCAACTTAGTTTATCCATCTTTAGCATGGTATTTTTCACTTTGCAGCAATTAATGATTTGCGCATAATATTAATAACGATTAATGATTTGCATCTTATTATGAAGCTAAAGTATATTTTTTTCAGAAAAGAATGCATTCTTAATTATACTTAGAATTTTTTTTAAACTAAAAGAATTTCTTTGAATATATGTCTGAAATTTCTTTCAATTTTTTTTCAAATAGATCGTGTACGTTCTTTTGGACTGCTTCTAAGACGTTATTAAAAATAATTTTAGAGATAAGTTAAAAAACGTGAGGAGATGTGCAGAAAGCGTAAAGATTGGAGATTTTAACACAATTTATCATCATGAAAAATGATCTTTAATTCCTTTTGGCATTAATTTAAGAAATGCTCATTAGTATTTTAATCAAAATAAATAATAATCGACTGCAATTTTTCTAATAAATATTTCTTCATTAAATAATATCACATACAGCGTTGAAAAATAACTACAATTAAGGAACTATAATCAGTAGTTACGAGAAAAGGATTTTTTTTCTTTTTTTGCTTGACAGATTTAGAGGGAATGTGAATTCTGATACATCCTTTTTTAAAGAATTTTTTGAAACTGAACTGAAATTTTGTGAATTTTAGTTTTAGAGTTAGAATTTTAATTTTGAATTAAGTTTCACGATAATATGCAAGAAGAAAGTCAAATTCGCAGTCTACAACGAATGTCTTTGTGATCTAGAAAACACAACATTATATTATAAATTTTTAAATTGGAGTTCCCTACCTTAATTTTAAAAAATCCTTAATATTCAAAAATCTTAAAGACAAACAACAAATTTTGGAATACACGCCAGATTCGAATTCCCGAAATAAAAAAGTACAGAAAAAGAATACTAAGGGGTAAAAAGAAAATATTAATTTTTCGTTCTTTTATATAGAGAGCTTTTGAATTGCATCTAGTTCTAACAATAAAAATTTAAATTTTTGTATCTAAGCAACCCATATAGATTTAGCTCAAATTCATTTAGTCCATGTTAGTATTTGAGTTAGTTTACAGCTAACCATCCAATTGAAGCCTGTTCTGAATTTAAACTAATAATATATTTCATCAATTAATAGTTACGTAACTGTAACTTTTATCTTCACTTTATTAATATAATTCGTGTTTAAACAGACGAAAAGAAGTTTCAAATATTTATTACCTCTCCCAAAATATTTTAAAAGCTCTCTTCTGTTTGTCCGATTCAAGCTGGTATTTCCCTTTAAAAAATTCCTTTAGATCCTTGATATCCTATGCTCTATAATAGCGAGGGAAAAATAGGCGCAATCTAAACAATTCAGCATCGTTTTCATATAATCAGTAAGGTAGCCTTCAATTAATCCCAGGGTATACATCAACAAGTATTTTATTGGACCTTGGGGTTCCATAATCCGCATATAGTCTGACAGAGTAACACATAGCAGGAAAAGAAAATATAATAAAGTGTAGCTAATATATGTTATTCATCGAAAAAATGGTATAATTAAGCATTTTTAACAAAATAAGCGAAAAAAATTCAGGAAAATACAAAGTAGTTTTTTGAAATCTTTTATCCTGAACATTAATTTTTTACTCACAGCATTTATTTGGTTTCTGGACATGAGGAAGAAATGCCTGTGCAAGGAATTCTGCGAGCATTTTAGTGACCTTTTTCATTATATATTCAATGAATCTATACTTATGAATTCAAAAAACTTAAAGATGTTATAGATTTAAATATTTTTTTAATTGCACATATAAACAACATCTACAGTTCGTCAAAGGATTCTGAGACGACAACTTTTCGACGATTAAATCTCATTAAGACGTGAGACGCGAAACGTTTAGCATATTTTCGGTATTCACCTTTGACCTTGGATTTCCCCCATGACATACTGTTTAGGTCAAATTTTTTTCCCCTCACGTGTAAATAAGTGTTGTATCGTTTCTGTCCTGATTTCATTTTAACTCAAAATTTCATATTGATATGGCTAGTTCAAATGGCAAAAAAATTTTCAGAAGTGATACGAAGAAAATTTTAGTAATTACTTCATGTTGTATATTTAAAAATAATAATATTCTTAAATAGAAAAATCCTTATTAATGTATCTTTAATATCAAAAGATATAAAATATCACGTATTTTAAAGATAATATTTATAATATCTTTAAGAGGCTCCATATTTACAGCAATTTCTTAAATGAAAATAAGATGTTTTAAACAGAATAAACTCTGGTATTATCCAGTATTGTTAAAATATTGTCAAAAATTCGCTAACATATGAAAAAACATAATTACCAAAATTTAAAAATAGAATATTTATTCTTCATAATTTAATGTTTATGCCTCTTACGTTAAATAAATATTTCTCTGAAATATTTAACTGTGCATTAGTACCTTTCTTCCTTTTGTATTATTAATTATATGTAACGTTTACGTTTCAATAAGCCGCAAGTCTCCATCGTTAAATATAAACATCTCCTTTTGTTTTCCTTTCACCCCTATTTTGACGAATTAAACCCATGCTAACGCATGCGCAAAAGTGTGGAGTGTATTACAATCCGTTGTCGAACAGTAGTCATATCGACGTCCTTTTTGATGCAACTCAAGATTACTTTGGAACGAATGTCATCATTTTGATCTGTGGCTAGATAAGGAAGAAACCTGAGCTGGCCCCTCCTTCCGTATATTTTAGCGTTACCAAGAGTCAAAAAATTTAATCCCAAAGGATTTAGCACAAACCAAGCCAGCTTCACAGTAATTCATTAGAAACAGTTTTCTAACCCTAATAACACAATCATACAGCTCTGGAATGCACAAAGAGAAAAAATATAAGCTAAAATATTCGATTTCGATAGATCTCCATGCTTAAGACCTCACCAAGCTCTAAAAACACTTATCTGTAATTACCGTTGATCTTCCATCTTTTCCATGAAATATATTGGAAGCACTTTATCATTTCCATGGTATTATAAATAATTATTTTAATATTCTCAATTACTATATATAGAAGAATTTACTAAAAATATTTGCAAATCAAATCTTACTAAAATTATATATTATGTTGAACGAAAACACGCAAACAGTTTTATAAATGACGTGAGGTTATTTTTACACATGAAAATGAAATCTTTCAGCATGTAAACTTAAAATTCGACATAAAATTAAAATAAATAACTCTACATATATCAACAACAGCCTAAATATTCCCAATGTGTCAATTAAATAATGAGGCTGAAATTTAGCAGTGAAAAGTGTTGAAAAAAAGGATAAATTACAAAAAGTGTTTGCCTATTATCAGATTAAAATATATTGTGGATGTGCGCTTTCTACAATTGATAAACACTTTCCAAAAATGAAAGTACATCACTCATACTCTTCATTAAGTGCCTAAATTAACATCTTAAAATGTTTATTTAATACTCACAGAAATGTTAAAATCATGAATAAACATATTAAGAAAGGAAACAAAAAAGAAGAAATGATAAGTTCGATGTTTGAGAATAAAAAACTTGGAAACACATCATAAAAACTTCTAAGTGGAAATATATGTGGAAGAATGAGTTTTCCACCACTAAACTTTTCATTCCAAAATTTTTCTTTAAACTAGTCAGTACAGTAATTTGTAACTGAAATGCCTCATTATTTGATATCCATGGGAAATTAGAACTTTTTTCCCACTCAAGATGAGTTGATGTGTCCTAGAACTGAAACAAATGTTAATAGGCGGAAAATCTTAATTCAAATGTTTGAAGAAAGCAAATCTCTATAATTTAGTATAGAATATTCATACTATCAATAATGCATACAAAAATGAAAAATCTAATATTTTAAAAAGTCTGTACCACTAATAATAAATCTGATAGAGGAAGAAAATGAGTACTCAATTCTACGGAAATATGATAAATATTATCGGACAAATGCGAAAAAAATCCTACAATCAGTGCTGTTGGAATCGCTACATCAACATAAACAACAATTGAATGGAATGTTTCCGTAGAACATTTAGAAAGATTCTCAAAAAGGCTTACTATAACAGTAGAAGACCCAGAAAAAAAACCCATTCATTTTGAACAAGACATTCAAGAAATGTTTTGGCTAAAAAGCATATTTTAGTGGCTGAAGATTTCTTGCAATAACGTCATATTCAGTTGCTAGTAGTTGCATTTAATGTTCGTGGAATGGATAGGCTTCGGCCATGCATAGCTTCGACTAATTATAAGTTTCTTTTCCAAAACATTTCCAAATTCAAGCTTGGCGGAAACTTAGGCCTTGTATATCTGCCAATAAAGAGGAAAATTTAATTTTTGTCGATGACATCACGAATAAGATGGAATATTTCAATATTATAAAAAAATAAAAAACAAGATACACAGAAACTGAATTTAGGATCAAATGTTACTTTTTAACAAGGTAACAACCACAAATATATTTTCGAAATTGTGGAATCATGACTATTATATATCTGTAAAGTGCAATAACATACTCTGTTTCAGTTCCCATATCTGAATTGTAATGAAAAAATGGGTGTTCTGAATGAAAAAAATTTATTCAGAAACACAATCTTAGGAGCTTAAATAATGAGCTATAGAAGGAATGAGCAATTTGGTACTCAATCTCATGTTATTTAAAAGCTATTTTGAATATAAAAGGATATGCCGAAAAATATTAGTTTCATGTTGTTTTTCTTAACACGAATATTTAATTTTATACATATTGAAACTAATATTTATTAGACTAGTCGTAATTGGACAAGAAGTTGAGTACACAGCTTCGCGTCAAAATTTATATTAATAAGAAATATTATCAGTGCCTCATCCTTGGATGTTTGTATGTATTGCTTGTTATGCTTTGAACTCTTAAGCTAAATTTAATATACCTCTAATGAAAAAAGAGAGAGGAATATGTTTTGACAGCCACTGCATAGGTGCAGTTTTCTATTTATGAAGACTTGAACTCAAAAATTCTAACCTTTAGTCAGAAGCAATGCAGAATGGTAATGTTTTAGACTTCACTTGTTCGCCTTGTTTTCGTTAACATTGGTAAAAGTATGCCATTTTGTCTCCTTTTGAAAACGGTAGACAAAATATGGAATAATCACTTGAGGTGGCAAGAAATTCACAGGTGTGTATGTCAAAACATTCCACTGTAACTTGCAAAAGGACCACAAAAAGTTTCCATTACCTTATATTAATCGGAAAAAGATTCATACCTTCTAAATGAGTTAATTTTCGACAAAAGTCTATGGTCCTGAAAACTATATTCCGGCAAACAATCTCAATTGACGGTCGCGAACATAATTTTTACTTCTGTGACAATCGTTTACTGACGTGTGTAGCGCGTCATTGGCGATTATGCGACAAAAACATCTCGACGTGCCTGGCACGTCTATCCACAGTAAGTGGTTAAGATGAATTAACAAAAATTTATTTTAATATTTCCTTATTCTTATATTCCTTTTTTTAGTAATGAAATGAAGTATTTTTTTCAAAACTGCTCTGATAATTCTTATTTTAGTAATGAAAAGAAGTATTATTTCAAAACTTCTCTGATTATTCTTATATTCCTTATTTTAGTAATAAATTGAAGTATTTGAAAACTGCTCTGATTATTCTTATATTCCTTATTTTAGTAATGAAATGAATTATTATTTCAAAATTGTTCTGATTATTCTTATATAATTCTGATTATTCTTATATAAATTGTAGTCATAAAATGGAGTATTTTTTCAAAACTTCTCTGATTACTTTGACTGTCTACGTGCAAAAAGGAATATGTTAAGTGTCAGTAAGTTTAATGTAAAAAGAAATCCAATATTTGATTGACACACTGGGAGCACACTAAATTAGTTCTAAATCATTTCTAGTCACTAACTATTCATGCACAGGAAAAGTAAAGGATCAGAATAATGGATGTTATTTCAATGTAAATGGGAAAGGTAAAAAAGGTCGCGTACATTCATAATACTCACGACAGCGGGAGTGAGTTGTGCGGTTGGTGGCTGCAGCAGAGGTTGCAGCGGCAACTGTTGCATGATCGCATTCTTCAAGGCTAAATGGTTTCGGCCATTGATCAACAGCTGATCCTTCAAGTGCTGAGGAGGATGGAAATACTTGCATGGTGGCTTCTCTCGGTTGCAGCGACCCTGGAACAAAAACAATCGATTAGAAACAAAGTTGAATCGAATAAGAAATCAGATTTCGGACAAGATGCTGGAGTATCAACGCATTAATAACCGCTCACACAATATGTTGTTGCGATAGTTGTTGCAGTTGTTACAATAACAGTTGTTACGATAGTTTAACAACTGTTACAGTAAGTTCACACAGCATGTGTGATAGAACAATTGTACAATACAACAATTACACACATGTTGTATGAGCTTACAGTAACAGTAATTCCACACAACATGTATAAGGTCCACACATGTGTGTGATAGTTAGAACAATTGTTACTGTAAGCCCACACAACATATACGCTATTTAGAAACACTGTTACTGTGAGCTCACACAACATGGATAAGGTCCACACATGTGTGCGATAGTTAGAACAATTGTTACTGTAAGTCCACACAACATATATGCTATTTAGAAACACTGTTACTGTGAGCTCACACAACATGCGTGATAGAATAACTGTTGCTGTAAGCTCATACGACATTGTGTAATTTTAATCATGAACAAATACATAAAATTTGATAATTAACAGATAAAACAAATTAATTTTGGACGAAAAAATTTAAATTTTTCATTCAAGGAGTTTTATCACGATTAATTTTTAAACAAAATTTACATTCAAAACCACTTTTCATTAAATCTACATTATTCTTTACACAAATTTATCCAAATATACATAATTGCGATTAATAATAAAACTGTGCTTTCTATCCAGACAGATCGAACTTTAATGATGAAGCTTTGCAAGCGCTTCTTTTAATTTCTGTTTCTTTCTGAATGAAAATATATACCCACAAGAATTAATAAATAAATGATGTTTAACATAATACAAGGGCGAATTTCTTTCCAATCATTCTCAAAACTGCATAGTTTGCTACAAATGGCAATCATCGAAAGTTTCTTTATTAAAAGTCAAATAACCAATTCACAGCACATCAGGGCAGAGAGAAAAAATATTCATAAAAAATCCTCGATTTTAGAATGATGGCGAAACATTAATTAGTTTCACCCATGGACACGCTATCTTTTTCACGCCTACATTAGTATAAAAATGAAAAATATTTCATGCATGTGACAGTCGGGTTGATTTCCAGGTTGATTGAGTCGGAAATACAGTTAAAAAATTACTCGAAGAAACCTACTCAAAAGCGGAAAAATTTGATGTTGAGCAAAAATTTTTTTTTCTTCTTTCTCCTCAATGATATTCCCGTCTTAAGAAAAAGAAGTTAACATCACCTCTCAGCTGAAAAATGCCAGAAATAAACACAGTCTTATCAACCTCTTTTACACAGGGAAGGGGGAGGGGAGATTATATAGAAAGCTAGTCCCGAAATGAGACATTTCAGAAATCAAGACATTTCTCCAGGCGAAACAGCAGCTACTCGCAAAGAAATTAAAATGAGAAACGGTCGTAGAGGAAGGGTTTATTTTTTTCCCGCGTTGGCGCGCTTTCTTTGCTTGCTTTTTCTTTCTCTTTTTTCTTCTTTCTTCTACCATCGAATCTTCTTTCTTCTCACAGGAAAATGAATACCGAAAAACCAGCCATTTACTTCATGGTCGAGCTCATTCTGAATGAAACAAAAATAGTCTTTGGTCATAAGATATCTCTCCATTTGAAGGGTTCATTGTTTTCTTTGAATTAAATTATTGAATGAAACGAGCGTTTAAATGATTGAATCAAAGAACTAGAACCCACCTCTTCTCGCAATAATATAGCAAGTAAGAGAATGAAGACTTTCCTTAGTATCTCAGAATTGATGACACTTTGCATCGCAACTAAAGTGTAAAAACTAACGTGCATCGCAACTAACATTTATTTATTCCTTCACACATTAGGAAAAATTATATTTACTTTCTTTTTATCTCAACCCGATTTAGCCGATTTATCTTACAGCACTTTCAATACTGAAAATGAAAAAAAAAAAAAATACATTGAAAAAATAATATTCTCAATGTAAAACGCCCCCCAAAATCGCATTGTAAGATATTTTATATATGAATTAAAAGGTGGAATAAACAGGTTTAATATTACATTACTTATTTCGATACTTTTTAAAAAGTTTTATGCTGTAATGTCTGAAACTGTGCCATCGTCATGGAAAATTCAGGTACTAACTTTTAAAATATATACATCATTTAAAGAGAGAAAACACGATGACCGAAAGTCTAAATTTTATAAAAAAATCAGTCAGCTCCAGTTGATTAGAATATGCGAACATTTTTTCATGGCACTTAATGCAAAGTTGGAAAATATTTTAAAATCTATTTCTGAAAAATTCAAAATCTTGTAATTTCTAAGATTAAAGATATTTTTTCCTTCTTCTAAAGAATATTTGAATGATACTCTAGTATTTAAGACAAGAAACTATTGTTTTTTAAATACAGTTTTATATCTCTTCCCAGATTTAACATACTCAAACTGTTTCCTAACTTCAGAACAAAACCTGCCGACGTCCTGTCAAAGGGGTAGTGTGTCTTCCCCATGAACTGGGTGTCCTGGGTTCGAGCATGGTTGTTCTTCATCTGTTCTATCTGTGAGATGTGTGAATGCCCCCCCCCCCCCCCACTTCTGTAAAAAGGGGTTGGGCAAGCGAATGTGATGCGTGAGTAGCTAAAGCATAGTTCCAACGACCTGCGAATCTTCAGGAGGGCCAAGCATTTCCCCATTTTACCCCTCTTGTTGTTTCTTGTGGTTCTTTGAGGCCTGGACACTTTACCGACAATTTGAAGGAAAACTTCGGACGAGTCCACAGCCATCAAAGTAACTTAAGAAACCGCAAGAAGGGTAAAACGAGGGAACGATTGACCCTCCTGAAGATTCGCGGGTCATTGGAACTAGGCTTAAGACGTACTCTTGACCCTAGTTGATGCTACTTAAAAAGCAAGAGACGCACCTTCGGCTTAAAATCACTGACTGAATCAACGACCTTGTCCTTGGCAAGAATCACTAGAAACAACAACAGAACGAAAATTGCTTTTCAAAAATTAATTTTCTTCTGAATTTGACGAATTCAAAAAATTGGCACGACTGCTCTAAGAGTTTGATCGAATATAAATCGCATTTCTATATTTATACTTCACTGTTCCAAAACTTTCATTAAATAAAAAAAAGAAGAAAACAACGTATCTTCATTAGCACTGAGACTTATAGTCTTAAAAAAATATCTAACTGTTACATTGTAAACATGTAACGCATTCCTTTAAATAACCAAAAATAATTTGTAATCCACCCTGTAGTCCGTATCGGATGCACCCCCTTCAAGCCTCGTCGAAGAAACCCGAAGCAGAATTAGCCATTCTTTCCGGAGCATTTCCCCGCTTAATCTGACATCCAACGCAAGCAGAAAAAGAAACGCGATTGAATTTTCCCTCTGTTAAATCGGCGGAAACAAAGCAATTCTCGCTTCATTAATCGATTCCATACAAATCTCTAAACGCCTACTTTGCAAATAATAGCATTTAATCGAAAGAAAACTTTTCCGAGTCTACTTCAGGCACAGGTGGGATAAGTAGCTCTCCCTTATTAAGAACATCCCTTTAGAAGTGCGCAAACAAAGTGTGTTTCTTCCACCAAAGAGCTCACCAAAGCCGTTCGGAAAGGGTGTCGCGTTACAACTTGTTCCGCTCAGTACGTGAGAAGCACACAATCCTCAATTTAAAACAATTTCCTGGGAGTGTGAGGATTATGGAATCCATCGCCACTGGCACCAACTCACTTATCAAAAACCTCCCCAAACCTTCTCTTTTCTTCGAAATTAAGAGAAATTTAAGAGGACACTTGTCCATGGCAGATGCAAGGGAGATTATTGAAACCTAGCCACCCACCCCCATCCGCATTCTCTCAACTTTCTAGCTCCCCCCCCCTTCCAGTCCCCTTTTGTGAAAGAGAAATGCAATATCTACGCTTCCGCTGTCACAATCCCGTACTTCGGGGGGGGGGGCGAGGGATTTCTAGCAGAAATCTCCATCACTAGAACTCCTCTAGGGCCTTTCGTCCTCGTTGCCATAGCAACTAGGGAAAGGGAAGGAAAGCGCCTACGCCACAAAACCTAGAGTCCCGAATTAAGTTACGCTTTCAGGGTACTGAGGGATCAACCCGAAAACAGCGATAGTTAGGATTTTTTTTTCTTTCCCTTTCTTTTTCTCATTCTTTCTTATCTTTAGTTTCAAAAAGAAACTTCAACGAGTTGGAGAAACTTAACTGGAGAATAGCATAATCAGAATAAAAGGACAGTGCATTATTTTCCCCTTTCGGAAAAAAGTTACGAAAAAAAAGAAAAGAAAGGAAAAGAAAACTTTGATGATAGCTAAGGATTGAAGAACAATAGTCACAATCGATGCATTTCAAACTAAGCATTGCATTAACTTTAGATTAATTGAAACATTTAACATTTGTATAGTTAAAAAATATATCTATCTATTATAATAAAAATGCAGCTCGAAATGCGTTGCTAAGCGCAAAACTGGAGAACGGCTCGACCGATTCGGCTAATTTTTTTTTTTAATATTTTCGTTAAGACACGAGGATGGTTCTTATGGAGAGAAAAAATGAAAAAACTGCGTGGAAAATAGTAAAAACGACACTTTTCTTACTTTCCTGCCAAAAATCTTCATTTCCTTCCCCCAGACCAACTGAGTTAGATAGCAGGAAGTAATAAATTATGATTTGTTTAGAAAGAAATACGCGAAGTCAGTTGGTTTTCATTCATAGATAACGGGAAGTTTAAAAAAGAAAGAAAATACTTGCTTTTATGCAGCTGATTATACTGATTAAAAACATTCTTCTCAACGGACGTGAATATCATTTTCTTCGTTTTTATTCGATGATGTTTCATTTTTTAATATTGCTATTGATTGTGTTCTGATATAAAGTTTTTTTGTTGTTCTTAAGGATAAAAATTCTTTTTTTTATAAATGCGACATTAAGAGCCCTTAATGTTTTAATGTTATTCTTAAAAGGATTTATATATTAAACGATTCTTTTTTATTAATTTTTTTTGGTGTTTAGTCTGTATGGATATTTTATCTATTCCTGCTCAAAATAAAGTCTAGGCAGCGAAGAAAAAAAATAAAAGGAAAAAAGGGTTTGTAGGAAGAAAAGTTATAAAGAAAAAATAAATATAAAAAAAGGACTTGCAGAAAAAAAAGGAAGGGCAAAAAAGAAACGAAGGATGTGTGTGTCACTATTATTTCCTCTGAGCGCGGCATTTTCCAAGCTGTTTTTAAATTTTCGCATGTCTTGAAAACCAACTGTTGTTAGCGTTGTGTAACTGTTGTTATCGTAACTTTATTTGTTTAGTGTGTTTACATTTAGACCCATGCCACCTATAAGACGCGGGCGTAGCAATTTGGGCCGTAGAACTAGAAATGCTACAAACCAAGCTAATTTTCAATCTACTTGGACTGCACAACAACTTGAAGAACGAAATGAAATTGAAAGGATTCGAATATTAGAATCACGTGCAATGCGTCGTGTTCAAGCTACTTTCAATATTTCACGTGCGGCATTCAGCTACGATGTTTCAATTGACTACAGTTCCTACCAATGCGTTGCTATTGGATCTATGAACTTAGTTTGCTCACATTGTAAGGCATTGAAATACAAGAATGAAGCAAATGGATTGTGTTGCGCAAATGGCAAAGTGAAATTAGTACCATTGGTTCGGCCACCAGAGCCATTGTACTCATTGGTTTCAGGAATTGGTACGAATTCCATACACTTCCTTACAAACATACAAAAATATAATAACTGTTTCCAAATTCCTTTGGGGCAACAAATATATTTCGTGACAATTTCATGCCAACTTTTAAGGTAACAAGACTTATTTTAATTTTTCATCACGTCAGAACATGATTTGTTTTTGGGAGGAGGGTTTTGACGTCAATATAAATCTGTAGGCGAAAAATAATTTTTTTAAAAAAAATCAACTTTTAATAACGTGTTGCCATTGCATTTATGAAAGCTCTGATTTTTTTTATAATGACTACAGATAATAAAACCTAGAAAAATACCATTTTCAGCACGTGATTAACAGCTCATTGACATTGGGGATGGCAAAATTCCTGTAGACTCTTTAACTGCCTGCATTACATTGCCTGCCAATTTTTGTCAGTTTACTGAATCAAAAACCGAGCTTATTCAAAAGGTTTTCCCAAACGTCACTCAAAATTACAGAGATCTTTTTTGGTTGAGTGAACGAGCAATCTTAGCTGCCAAAAATACAGATGTAAATGAAATAAATTTCAAAATTCAAAATGAAATTGTGGGCGAATTAAGAACATATAAATCAATTGATTGCGCAACTAACCAAGATGATGTTGTTAATTATCCACCAGAATTTTTAAATTCACAGGATTTTCCAGGATTGCCGCCTCATAATCTTCAATTAAAAGAAGGATCGGTGGTCATTATGTTGCGAAATGTCAACCCACCACGTCTTTGTAATGGCACACGGCTAGCAGTAAAAACATTACTGAACAATGTGATCGAAGCAACCATTCTAAACGGAAAATATAGGGGAGAAGATGTGTTGATACCTCGCATCCCAATTGTACCAACTGATGTACCGTTTGAATTTAAACGACTGCAATTTCCAGTGCGGCTTGCTTTCGCTATGACCATAAATAAATCCCAGGGTCAATCGTTGAATTTTTGCGGCATTAATTTTGAAAACCCATGCTTCTCTCATGGACAGTTGTATGTTGCCTGCTCCCGCGTTGGAAAACCGTCAAATTTATTTGTTTACGCGCCATATAATCAAACAAAAAATATCGTGTACTATAAAGCCTTACAATGAAAATATAATTACATTATTATTTAAGTTTTTCAATGTACGAAATAGATAACTTATTTTTGTAAGTAATCGTTGTTTAGTATTAAGGCATAACTCAACTTTTTCAAACTTGTGTGAACATCATTTTGTTCATTTTTATTTCATGTTGTTTCATTTTTTCATGTTTATATTGATTGTGCTCTGATAAAAAAATTGTTTTATTGTTGTTGTTCTTAGGGATAAAAATTCTTTTTCATACATTAATGCGGCATTAAGAGCTCTTAATGTGTTTATTTTATTCTTGAAAGGATTTATGTATTAAACGATTCTTTTTATTTTCTAAGTGCTATGAAACACGTACGTACGTTATTAGGCTACAAAAGCCCAATGAGACAGTACGAAGTCTGTCGGGGCAGCTAGTATCCAATAAAAAAACTCCCAACTCATTAGAATTCGAGCCGCTTAGAAATGTTAATTTTTAAAGAATGTCAAATTTATCAAGAGCCTCGGACCTGTACTAAATGTAATCAAATGCATTTAGTGATAAAATTTTAAAAAGAAAGCATTCGATGAATACCCATTTAATTTTCAATAAGTGGAACATAAATTAGTATCTATAAAACATTATAAAATATGTAAAAATCGTATTATAAATAATTTACAATACAATAATAATCTGTGGGAAAAGTCAGACTATTTTTTGCAATAACCGTTTTTTAAATTAAATTTTCATTAACCGATTTTTGGTGGCTCTTGTAAAAAACAGGTTTAACTTCCTTTTATAAATGGATTTAAAAAATTTAAAAAGGGTATTAGAATTTAGTTTAATTGCATAAAGTCCCGTTTTCAAAGCAACACAACAAGTGATATTTTCGGAGGAATCGTGTAATTTTTAACCACTGTCAGATGACAAGGACAAAACCTGGGCTGGCACTCCCTCCCCAAACTTCCGCATCCCATCGACAGGAGGATACTTTTCCCCAACGGATTTAACAAATAACCAAATCCGCTCACATGGTGGCTCTTGGGTGGGAGGGGCCTAGAATCTGGAGCCCACCAGGCCCGAAATAGAGACCTTACTACCTGGTTATTTAATCGTTAGAATAATAGAATATGATGCACAAAAAAACATCGTGAAATTTGTCACTTCTGGAAATATTCCTAAACTAACCATACGCAGTTGCAATCTGATATATTCCTGGAAGTATCCCTGAACCAACTATACGCAGTTGCAATCTGATATATTTCTGGAAGTATCCCTAAACCAACTATACGCAG
>JAOUZG010050968.1:7454183-7484143 GCA_026289955.1 Argiope argentata | reverse complement strand
CTCTCATCACAGAAAATGTATCATTTATGGGAGGAAATATCAACTCTCATCACACAAAATATAACATTTATGGGGGGATATTAACTCTCATCACAGAAAATATATCATTTATGCGGGGAAATATCAACTCTCATCACACAGAATATCATTAATGGGAGGAAATATCAACTCTCATCACACAAAATATATCATTTATGAGAAGAAATATCAACTCTCATCACAGAAAATATATCATTTATGAGGGGAAATGCCATCACAGAAAATGTATCATTTATGGGAGGAAATATCAACTCTCATCAGAGAAAATATATCATTTATGGGAGGAAATATCAACTCTCATCACAGAAAATATATTATTTATGGGAGGAAATATCAACTCTCATTACAGAAAATATCATTAATGGGAGGAAATATCAACTCTCATCGCAGAAAATATATCATTTATGGGTTGGGATATCAACTCTCATCGCAGAAAATATATCATTTATGGGGGAAATATCAACTCTCATCACAGAAAATATATCATTTATGGGGGAAAGTACAGAAAAAAAAAAACAGATTTTAAACGCATTTATATGAGAAGAAGTATCGGAATGAGCTTCATATTAGAAGAAAGTGAACAACTACACAGCCCCTCCTGAATGAGTGCAGACTATCGAATTCCGCTGCAATGGACACACAAATATAGGTATCCATATATTTATGTTCAGCCACAAACCTTTTACCAAAGTTCCGACTCTTGTAACCTAGAATCACGAAATGTTTGCCCATTCGAGACGGCCCCTGAATTTCAAGAAGATTCGCCAACGCTTTCAGAATTCGAGTAAATATACAATGCAAGATTTTATTTTTAGAGATTTTCTTCCCCCTTCTTTTATTTATTCGTTTCCCGGAATTCGTAACACTGTTCTTTTGGCGAAGTAACATAGCGATGGTCTCAAATGTAAACCCGAGCACGTAGGTAGCATTTGTGGGGAGCTCTGGGCTGAAAAATAGGTCCTCCTCAATTGGTGGATAAGTAAATATGCCATTACTAGATCCGTAGAAAACTCAGCAGTTGAATTTATGTATACATATACCTTGCTAAGTGCGCTTTCATCGTATTCAGCATTAGTAGGAACTTGGTTTAAGGGGTGGGGGGTGGGCGCCTCGAGATGGTAGTGGGACTCGGAAAAGTGGCAAGCACTGCTCTCAGGGTGAACAAGACGAGTTAAAAGCGAATTTTCAATGAGGTTTTTTTTAAAAAAAAGATCAGATCGTATCATCTGCCTAAATCCTTTTTAACACTCAAAATATTTCCCTCACTTGATGCAAAATAGGTTCTTGTGATCGAACGATTTTCTTAAAAGTACTTTAACAAGTGGTTCGTACTTCTTTAGTGTTTCAAGAAAGGAGAGACAGTAGAATTGGAAAAAAAAAATCTTTTAAGGGGTAATTTTTGTTTGAGAAATAGTTTCAAACGAATTCTGAAATAAATATCAATCTAATTCATTCTTGTTGTAATAGATTAACAAATTCTAACTTATATTAAAGAGCTAAAAATAATCTATATGTCTGCAATCGAGTTCTTCTTAGAATCTTGTACAATTTCATACCCCCTTAAAAGATTCAAACAAAATTTGGTTCACATGTTCCTTAGTAAATAAAAGTATTAATTGCACTTTTAAAAAGTTCTAAACCTTTCTAAAGTGGTTAAAATATTTAACGTTTTTCTGACACAACTTCTGAAAAAAAATCATCGCGCAAGAATTATTATTTGTACCATTTTAAAATTTAAAAAAAAAAAAGCTTGATAGCATCAATTTAATTATAATACTATTTTAACTGATTTTTGATCAATTTTTAAAAATTAATTTAAACAATTTTTATCAATTCTTTTTTTTTTTGTCGAAGGGTTAGACCTATTTCAGTGCTAAACTATAAACATAACATACGAACATTTGCCAATACTGAAATTACTTTCTTCTGATATCTTTACTTTCAGTTTCGATATAGTTTTTTTTCCAGCTGAATTTGTATTGAATTTATTTTTGATACGATTTTTAAATTTTATATTTTGAGATTATTTCAATTTGTTTAATTGTTTGGACAACTTTGTTACGTATATTAGGACTTTTAAAATTTTACTACGACCAATCAGTATATATCTTACATTGCTTTTTAAACTTGCATTGATTCAGTATAATTTCATTTCATAAGTTTTCTTCTGAGTTCATAATCTGAATACTAAATTTAAAATATTTAAATAAATATAACAAAAAAATTAAATAACAAGGCTTTTTATTAAATAACACTTTTATACAGATAGAAAATTGACAAAAAAAAAATTTCTGTAGAAAATTTCTGCTCCAGTAAGCTCAGAGTTTTATTAAAAAAAAATCTTCTCATTAAATATTTATCATCAACAAAGTATGAAAAAGAATGAATTAAATCTCAAGAACTTTTCGTTTCTCGTACGCGGTTCAGGAATACTGAGTTTCAAAGCGTTCATCTTATCCAAAATAATTATTAGCTTTGGTTTCCAGTCAGGAACACCGAGAACACTGAGATTTGACTATCTTACTGAAAAAAATTTGGACAACAAAAAAATTCAAATAAATATAAGATTAACTCATTTGACTTTAAAAGCTACGTGTTTACTTTTTAAATTTAACAAAGAAAATATTCCCTTCAGAGTTAAATAATCGAAATATTTTTCAAATTTCGATTCCAAAGAGGGAGTCCTATTGTATTGATCTATTTCTATATGATTATGCTTTTATAGAATTTTATTAGCATGAAATGATATCTTTAAAATATTATAATAATTTAATTCCTACTGTTCAGTTTTTTATGAGAAATTTCGATAACAATCTATGGCAACAGAAGTGGACAGCACGTTGAAATATGCGACCAAACGCCCCACTAGTAACGTATTTTTAAGCGAAGAAGTAAGGCACTGGAAAATTGAACAGCAATATTCTTAAATATTATTTTGCTAGATAGAGTATCGATTTCCAGTTCTGAAAAAAAAATCTTTTTAAACTTTATAACATTTGCTTTTATGTATGTCAGGATATGTCTAAAATTATTTCAAATAATATGACATCTGTTGTCAATGACACATTCATTCATTCATTCAAAACTTAAGACAGCAATTTAGAATGGAAACGAGGGAAAAAGACTAGGAATTCGTGAGTTCATCCAATTAAAAAGGGGAAACAAATAAGTCAGGGGGAAAAGCAGAGAAAAGTGGGAACTCCAAAGAAAAGATTTAATCTACCCAAAATCTTCTACAGCAGTTCCAACATGGCTTTTAACCTCTAACTGTTTCAAGAAGCAGCAGCAGCCAGCAGTATCTGCTAATAAAGTCGAGATTAATGGCAAAATGCGAGATAGCACATTTTTGAAAATCTTTTAATAATCTCCTGCTTCTTCAATAATGGAGTAATTAGGATTCAAATTATGTCATTAATCAAAGACCGTCTCGATGCTCGACTCTTCATCAAGAGAAGGTGTCTAGAGAGAATGGGAAATTTTTGGGAAGAGAATATTTTATTCAAATTAAGGCAAACTCGCTATTAATGAAATAACACCACGAAATTATACAGCGCTTTATTTAGAAATATCGCTTCGAACTAGAAGAAGGGATAAAGTTTTTGCATAGATTTACACAAGTTTAGATTCCTGGTTAGGAAAGTTTGAAATTGGTTAAAACAAACTTTTATTTCCAGGTTTATGAAGGTTAAGTGCCTCGTCTGCAATGCAAGCAAAGAGGAGATTATAACTAATAAAGACTAATATTATATATATATGTTTTACTTAAAAGTTGAATAAATTATAAAATGGTTCAAAAATTTATTTTCCTGCTTAGGGGTAACCGGATTTTTATTAGATCCTTAAAAGAAGAATGTATTCCTTCGTGAACAGCGTTTCAATAGAGTGTGCAGCAAAAATTATCTCAAATTAATTGACGCACAAATAGAAAGTTGTCAGCTATCTTAAATATCATGATTGAAAGCAATAATTTTTCTTCTAATAAACATTTCATAGTACTTTATCAATCCAAGGACTCACTTAAACGTCTGAATTGCTGTTGGCATTATTCTAATCGTTTTACTTATTATTTCAACTGTGGTAAGTAAGCATTTGGATTTACTGAGAATTTCAAGACTGAAAGTTTAGAATAGGCTAAGAATGGCAATTCTTATAGAATGAAACACCTCCATATCATTCTCATGGATTGAGGTAATGTTGATGAATAATTGATCATTATGATCAATTATTCATCATTATTATATAATCATTATGAAGAGAGATGAATGAGATCACGATAGATTTTTTTTCTCTCATCTCGATAGCTTTCTTTCTTTTTTTCTTTTTTTTTTGGAAGTACCTGACATGTTAAGCCTTAGTCGAGGCCAACTACAATTAATGAAACAGGCCAACTATTGAAAAAGGACGCTCTAAAATCATTTGCTCAGCGAGATGAGAAATATTGTAAGGCCATAATTATTTGCAGTACCTGAACAATAACATTCAATAATTCTAATATTTTTAATATCTCGCAAATTTCACTTTTAGGTTTGCTTGAATCAAAAAGCTTCAAAATACGTTATTAAATCTTTGCAGAATAACATTTTTGGCACACTGGGAATTTTTTCGAATTCAATCAAGTAAAAAACAATAAAAAATTTAAAGCATATTATATATGTATATATAATGCAAGATCAATTTATATAAAAAAAGGAATTCGCGCAAACTTTTCATACATGTTAAGGTGAATTTATTTAATCAGACATTTAGAATCTAAAAATTATTCAACGACGTACGATATCAAATAAGAAATAATAGAAAGAATTGTACAGAAAAAGTTTTATAAAAAGATTCTTAGTTCTTACAGTGTCTTACATTACATTCAGAATGTTTAGCTTTCTTATTTTGAATTTAAATTTTTTTTAATCTTAAATTTTTATAATTTAATTTCGGTTTTAAAGAATTAAGCAGCAAATTGTATTTCATTGTTTTGTTTCCTTGGAATTAATGGAACAGCAAAGTTAAAATGCAAGTTTATCTTGAAGATATTAGCAGATATTCAGAGAATTAATGCAATGGAAATGTGATTAATCAACAATCAATAAGATCAGTAGCATTAACGTAATTACTTCACAAATTATTCATTACAATTGAATAGCAGTATCTTTATCAATGTTACTGTTGATAGGAATAATTCAAGAAACTATTCCATTCATGTCTGTCTGCCTTTCCTTTCGAATGAGAAATATGGTAATATGAAATAGTGTTTGCATCCAACAGAGAAGAAAGGGAAAGAGAGAGAGAGAGAGAAAAAAAAAAAAAACTGGGAAACATAACCCAGTAGTCTAACAGCAGTGATAACAGTTTTTTCTAATAACAAGTTATCTTCTGTGCAGCGAGGTCGACAATACGTCTGATGAGATGGAACTTCATTCTGGGGAATTCATCAGCAAAAGTTAATATGGGTAGTAGTTGCGTTGACATTATTTAATTATGTTTATGATGATATATTATGATTCAATTATGCTTATGATGATGATACTCCCTTTTTAATATTCACGCTAAAAGGGAGAAATATAATTATACCCCTCCTTTTCTCTTTAAATGGACATGATCCATAAAACTTTGATAATATAGAACATTTATTTATTTACTTAGGCGACGGTTGACAAAGATGAGTGAAGTCACCGGGTGCTCATTATTCTTTTTCACTACACAATCGTTCTGTAGATTACTACAACACTCATGAACGAGTAACAGGTTCTTTTGCATATAACGTTTTCAGATCTTGATGAGTTTCTTACGTGAAAAAAGAAGTGATCCTTTTTTTTCCCTTGTAGATTAAGTGATAACGTGATAGGATGCACGATATGCTGTTGTTGGTAAAGTTTTTGATCCAGTTGAAAATATTAGAACACAACAAATGACCTCGAGATATTCTCTAACTTACAAATAAATAACAAGCCAGAAAGAAAAGAAAGTCAGCATGAAGTTCATGGCTTTAATATGTTACCACAATTCACTTTAGATTTGTAGTTCTTGCGATAAAATATGAAGACAGGTAATTAGAAGAAGTATGATTTATGTTAATTATATATGAAAAAAACAGACCTTTTACAATTTGAATCAAGAAATACTTTTAGTAGTATGTTTTTTCAAACCAATTCCGTTTGCTAACCTTCCTATGGTAAGTTCTTCAATACTAGAAGTCAAATTCACCTCTGAACTAATGTGGATTGAGAACTGTTGATACATCTTTATTTTGTTGTTCTTTTTATTTGAAGAAAAAAATCAATTGCTTAAAAACTTATCGAAAATAATCTATGTTACCTAACTATTTAAAAATAAAAGAAAAATCCGAGTTCTTTATGGAGGTTTAGTAAAAGACTAAAATCCATTAAGTGCTGAAAACAAGAATTTTATTTTTCAAAGCATATAAAAGTGTTTTCCAACAGTTGATTTCATAGATATAGAAAATATAAAACGATTCAGTAGACCCTTCGAGAATTTTCAACCTACAAAACTAATTCAATCGCATTTCTATGGATTTCTTTGCTGTAAAAGGAATGTAACAACTTTCCTTATATAATTATAAAGATTTAAAGTATTTTGCAATCAAAATTCAAAACGTTTTAGCAATCAGAAATTATAGTTCTTTGAGAAGAGAACAAGCAAGTGCAAAGCTCCATCGAAAATGAAAGGATTTGAAAGAGCCACATTTCGTAAAACACGTTTCTCTTTAAAGATGCTAGAAACTTATTATTTTAAGCACGCAAATTAGCAATGCACATAAATTACACAGAATTACAACGTAAAAGACAAAAATGGCGAGATATTTCCATTCGGAACATTTTATTAATACATATTAGATAAGATATTTTTTAAAAGATGTTCGCAATTTATGTTTATGTCATGAGTAATGGTGAAATAATTCAGAAGAAAAGACAGGAAAAGTAATGTAGAAATGAAAATGGCACGAAAAGACGAACCATTTGTGTTTAAAATAAGATTAACATATATATATATATGTATAATTTAGGGGTTAGTACATTAATTAAATTGTTAATTTTAAAAGATTAAGCTCTTGTAGTACTTATTCTAGTTTGCCTGATATATGCAAATTATTAAAATAATTTTTAAGGAAGCACCAAAATTACGTACATTTCAAAAGGAAAAGAAAATCGATTTTAATATTAGATATATTACTGATAAAGTAAAATTTATACTGCTTGTTTTCTTGTTTTTGAAATAAGATGCGAAATCCAGTAAAAACAGCCAAACAGTTTTAATATAAAAACAACCAAGTGCCATTTTTGATAAAATTAGAATATTTTGAGAGAGAGAAAAATCTGAAAAACTTAGAACTGAATTTGCAAATGTAAACTTTTTTTTTCTGAGTATGCGAGTGATGCAAATTGAAGGCATGAATTAGAATAATTAGTAATCTTTCATAATGTTCTTATTGAATGTCAGGCGAAATTGTTGCACATATATTATTCCTTGAAAAAAATATTGATTTAAATCTCTTTACAGCTACTGTATTTTATAACCAAAATGTTAGTTCAAGACAACAAAAAAGTCGAGAAATTTTAAGTTATATAAACGGGAGTTAATTTTAAATATTCTCTTTCAATTTCTTTAAAAGTGAAGTAATTTATTGATTATTGATAAACATAACTGTAATTATATATTAAAACCTTTTATACACTGGTAATGAATGAAAAATTCTAAAGATAATGACACGCTTTATACATCAATGAAAATTTTAGCAAAATATATCAACGTAAAGTAGAATTAAAATATTGTGCCATATAATGCCAATGAAAACCACTTATTTCTCATGATAAAATCTCAAAAATTGACGACCATAAATTGCTTATAAAGTAAAGCTCTTTTAATATACTAACCCCTTCTTGGTATGTAACTAAAAAACAAAAATACTTAAAATTTGAGGAAACTCTTCATCTGAAAGAATTTAATATATTAATATAATAATTTTTTTAAAAAAATTAAATTAATTCTATCCAATGCATGATAGAATAGATTTGTAACGTTTTTGGAGGACGAAAATTTAGTATGAACTTCATACAAATATAATAGTTTATTTATTTTATGAGGGACCGAGTTTATGATTTATAAATTAATTTTCTTTCAAACCACCAGAAATTGTTTTTCTTGAAAAATCATCAACATCAGTCAAATAACGTCATATGCTAAAAATAAAGTTAAGGTACGAAAAATAGAATTTAAGGTTGGATATAAACAAGTCTCAGTAAAATTCCCTACAATCTGGACTGAAGCTCGTCAAAAACCAGAAATGTTTATTTTAATCAATTTTTATCAGACAAAGGCTCATAAGCTAGCATTTTTCTTTGATTAAAAAAGAAATGCCGAGATCCAAAGAGTTTATTAATCATGTTTTCCAAAATATCTGACATTTTTTGACGTTGAGACGACGCCCAATAACAGAAGGTTTTCGACAGTTTTAATCAGAGTGACGATATATCGCTTGAAACAGTAGGAAAATTAAAAACAAGACAGGACTCGAAAAATATACATTATTAAAACACCTGCCCAGAATCGACGTAGGTGGATTTCGTATTGGGAAATAAATGAAAAAAGATTGTAAAAATACGAAATCCTCCACTGTATTTCGATTTATTTTTCTTCCTGCAGCTGCATTTGCATAGCAAGCAGGGTGTGGTTTATGACAGTTCCAAGAAGTGTGCAAATAACTAAACCTTATTCATTCTCTTTTTATTTATTTATTTTTTCACTGTCATCCTGTCCTTGAACAAATTGGAAAAGATAGAGTATGCTTTGGACCAGATAGGACAGAACTCACACTTTTACGCCCAACACGAAGAAACTTGTGGGAACTGACTTGGCGTAGATCGTAAAGAAAGGTGTTCAATTTCAAAAACAGTTAAAAATAATGATGAATGAACGAAAGCGGGTTATAAATGAGATGAATAAATCTTTTCATAGCTCATTAAACATCAAAGAGAAATACTTTTTATGCTAATATTGTTTTATTAATTAAAGCCGCATATATAATTTATTAACAATGTTTGTAAATACAAATACGTTATATTTATTTTATTTTCATTTGATGGCAATCTTTATCATTTATTTTTAAAATATTAAAATATTTGTATTAAAAAATTCAATTTTTTAAAAATTCCATGTTTTGAAAAAATGAAATCAGATCTATTTGTATATTCCTTTACAGCTTTGCTTCTCTTCTTTTCTTTTCTTCTCTACATACAATATACATTAATTGTATTTATTTCTAAGTTAGAACATAGGTGCTTTTAAAAATAACATTTTCATGACCAAAATCAAAATTATATAAGATCACTTTAAACAGTAGGTACTTTCAAAAAAATTTTTAGTAATAAAAATAATAATTCATATATATCTGAATGATTTGTCTTATAAACACTTGGAAAAAAATGAAAAAATAAATGTTTATAAATAAAGGACGAGAAAATAAAAAAAAGGTTTATTTTCTTTTTATATAAATTTGTCAGCTTGTTTCCAAATCATTATTATATAAGTGGATATTTACAGTTCCTTGTTATTAAAGCCTACACAATGAAATAAAATTCTAACCTTTTTTTACCGTTTCTCACGCAGCAGAATTTTATAAAATTGTTTTTAAAAATGTAAAGTAAAAGCCAGTATCATATATTCCATGAAAACTCAGCTTTAACCAAAATACCATTTAAATATTTGCAACTCATAGTTTCTTAACAACCTTTAAGTGTTCATGATGTTTATTTCATTTTCGCAGATCAGAATTAACTAACCTAATTAAGAACTTTCTTTTAAAATTAAAATCATGTATCCCTTTACTCAGTCATAAGATATAATTCATTAAGTAAAACTTCAAACTGGCTAATAAAGAATAAAACAGAGGTCCATGAACTACGTTTCATAGAATGCGCATATACTTAACACCATTCAAGTTCAACATGCAATATGACAAATATATTACTTACAGAAGTAATTCCATTACATGTAACAAAAATGGAACATCAATTTAAAAAAAATCTATCAATTCTACGAAAAGTAGGAATTCGTGACTGACAAAGCGATTCCATAATTCAATCACATTTCTAAAAGATGTCTAAAACGCAAGCTGAAACAATCACTTAATATTCATTCAGCAGAAAGATTCTTCGTAAACTTGCTTGTGATGCACGAGACGTCCATTCTTGAAGCCGAATTTATGATAAACAAAAAGTAATCAACTAATCTGTTAATCAGTTTATCTGATGTGCCGATGCAGTAATGTCGACAGAACAACAAAATGACCATGTTTTATCGAATAACAACAGAATATAGCATCAGAATAAACCAAGCGGGGCTAATTACCATTTTAGGAAGACAGGAGGGGGGTGGGCAAAACTCAACAAAGCATGAAAGTGATTTACGTAAACCGTTAAGAGATATGTAAATTAGTATTAATGGAGAATGCTATTTAGCCTCGAAACTAAATTTACAAATAATGTGCCCACCCTCTTGACAACAGCACTTCACAATAATTAATAACTTGACAGCAACAACCATGCAGTCTGGTTATGGACAAATGATTACATTACATACAGGTGCATGGCCAATAACGGATTTCATTGAGGAAAAAAAATAATCTTTCACAATATTACACACAAAAGTGAAAAGATACTAAATAGTTCAAATCTTCATAAAATGATGCAATAAACCGTCTAACGGAATTGCTCTTCAGTCAATTTGCTATGTAGTTTACGGGTAATTCGCTCGCAGAAATTGGGTAATTTAAATGGATAAAACAGTTGTTTAGCATACGGAAAGGCATTAAGCTCGTTGTGTTTAGTTTCACGATTAAATGGCTTCGAAATTGATCGTTTAGTTCAATTATAAACAAATTTACTTGCGAACGAATCAAAAACTATCAATAAACGGCCGGAACAATGTACTAATTTTATAAATACATTTTTGACCTCCAGATATAAAATAATTTAACAGTATTATCAAATTTTTTTTCTTAAATTCGTTTTTTTTTGTAGCAAAAATGGAATTTGTAGGATATAAATGAACATTTTTGCATTTTCTAATCACTATTTTCTGTCTACTTGAGATAACAGTTTTAATAATTTAATACAAAAAATTCAGTTTTTTTAAAAAAACATACTTTTATCTATACAAAAAATAGTCAATTCCGTAACAGTGTTTTTGCATCCATTTTAGACAAAAACAATCATAAATTTAATCCATACATACGGTTCGTTTTAATATCCCGAAACGACCATTTTTCGACGATTTTATCTCACTAAGGGGCGAGACAAATGTGCACCGAATTTACTTTTAAACGTAAACATCTCTTTTCCTATTTCTTCTCATCCCTATTTTGTGGAATTAAACTCATCTTAACGCATGCTCAAGAGCGCGTAGGGTTTTAAAATTCGTTGGCAAACAATAATTACTAATTTTTCTCAAAAATATTGATTTTTTTCAACCAAAACTATGTTTCGTGGTCATATGTGGGACCAAACTAATGTATGGTAGTCATATGCAATGTATGGTAGTCAATGCATGATAGTCATATGTAGGATCAAACCAATGTATTATAGTCATATGTAGGATCAAACCAATGTATGATAGTCATATGTAGGATCAAACCAATGTATGATAGTCACATGTAGGACCAAAACAATGTATGATAGTCATATATCGGGCCAAACAAATACATGATAGTCATATATCGGACCAAACCAATATATGGTAGTCATATATCGGACATATTGCGCCAAAAATGAAATAGACAAATGAGTATAGAAAATTATTAAAACAAATGATTAAAAAAGAAAAAAAAACTATTTGACTGAATTATTCTTAACCAACTTTTCTGCATTTATCTACAGACTATAACAATTGCAAGGAAATTTAATGGAACTTTTCTATAATAAAGAAATCCAAAAGAATGAATATGGATCCTAATACCAAGAAATGAATTGAAATGTTTTCTAGTCAATCGTCATATGAAAAATTGGTTTCGAGAACCCTGAATGATAGAACGAAATCAAATAGTAACGATTTACGAATGTTTTCAACATCGAAGTAAATTTTTCTTTTCCAATATCATTCGGTGCACGTATCTACGTCAAGAAAATTTACTTTGACTGCATTTTCAGATAACATTGTTTAAATTTGCCGTTTCATCGGAGAGATTTGGTGTTAATAATTCGATTTCTTCTATTTTTAAAATGAAGCGGATTAGATATCCCGAATTAGTCAAGTCTAGTCTGAATTTTGACTGTTTGTACTACATCAAAAAAGCGTCCCGACTTTATTATAAGCATATAGCCATTATTTTAAAATCGATTATTCACATTTAATTGTAAAAAAGTTAAGCACCTAGAAGAGGGGATAATTTTGATTTTGAATAGTCATAAGAAATCGAAAATTTGAAAGAAACTACTTATTAAGTTGACAGAAATCTTCTATAAAAATTCTTCTGACCACGAATATTCAGTTGAATAGTTGCGTATCTAATTACGATAGTGATGGGTTTATGCAAATAAAGCTTTTATTCCATATTTTGCTTTACTTATGAAATGACCGAACATCTTGGATTAGTCAACAATTTTCGATTCTCAGTATAAGAACAGGGTTCAAACAAAAGGGGATCCCCTGAATTTAACAAACAATAATAGTAAAAAACAAAAGTAAAATAGGATTAATTGAATAAAAAATAAATTTACACAACCATCGTTTAAGGTTTTAAGAATATTGTAGAATATATGCAGAAAAAGAAAATCGATCACAAGAATGTTAAATTCCGATTCCGAAAAAGCCGAAATCCCCGAAAATGTGTCAAATCTGCTAGAAAAATAATTCCGTCTTATAATTTTTTTTAAATAGTTAAATCCTCATATTGTGTCGTTGTTCTTTTACTCCTTGACCTTCGAATTGACTTATCTTCTTAATAAGACGACATATTCTACTCGGGTCATTTTTTATTTTAATTCCTATAATATGCCATGCGAAATAATAACGCATTTTTCAGAGTTTTTACATTTTAAATTACTTAGCATTTTCGCCTAACGGCAGATTTCAAAAAAAAAAAAAAAAAAAAAAAAAAATTCAGTAATTCGATGGATGAGTAAAAACTCGTCATTGTATGCGAAGGGGTTAGTAGGTTCAAGCTAAAGGTCATCTGAAAGAAAGAGTAAAAATATTTTATTTGTGGTGTTTTTATTTTCCCTACCTCTTTCTGAAAATTTTAATTATTTTACTGTCTGATTTTTTAAAAAATTATACCCAAAATCCTACTTTCCTCTTTGCCCTAGTTAGTGTTCGGTTTGTGTGATAGGATTCCTGGGAATACTGGATAGAAAAAGGGAAAAAAATCATGTCATTATATCCCATATTAGTAGGATCAACAGCATGTAATATTAAATGCTAATTTGATCCAAAGTTGTATATTAATTGTTAAATCCAAAGTTGTATATTAAATGCTAAATCCAAAGTTGTATATTAAATGCTAATTTGATCCAAAGTTGTATATTAAATGCTAAATCCAAAGTTGTGTATTAAATGCTAATTTGATCCAAAGTTGTATATTAAATGCTAATTTGATCCAAAGTTGTATATTAAATGCTAATTTGATCCAAAGTTGTATATTAAAGGCTAATTTGATCCAAAGTTGTATATTGAATGATAATTTGATCCAAAGTTGTATATTGAATGATAATTTGATCCAAAGTTGTATATTGAATGATAATTTGATCCAAAGTTGCAAGTCTTTCTAACTGTAACTTCTTTCCAATTAAAAAAAATGTAGATACCCTATTGTAAAAGGGAAATTTCATCAATATCAATAGATCTAATTCAATGGAAAAGATAGACAAATTAAGTATATTAACAATGAATAAAAAATTGATATTTTTATGTACTATTTTAATCAATATGATTGTAAATATCCAGATAATACGCGGAGAAATTGTGACAAAAGATTCTGATGTCAAAATTTTGAAGATAGCATAATGTACCAGAACCCATAGCAGTGTTTCCCAACGTGGGGGCCACGCCCCACGGGGGGGCTCTTGCGGGGGGGCAGTTCGAAAATGGACTAGATACAACTTTAACCCTTTCACTCCGGATCATTTAAATGCAATGCTAGATATCGGTGAGAAATTTTACAAATAAATAAATAAAAATAAAGAACATCAGAACTCCTAAATTTCAAGATGATGACTCTGTTGAAACTTTATTTAGTATAAAAGGTGCGATGGCATGGCTTTGTGAGGAAATGGAAATCAAATATCCAAACTCAACCAAATGCGCAAGAAAACTATTGCTACCGTTTCCATCTTCTAATGTGGATTTAGTGCTGTAAATGATTTACTGATAAACAAAAAAAGAAATCGGTTGGATATAACACAACGTGGGGATTTGAGACTAAAAATAACCAAATTGGAACCTAACATAAAATCTCTACGCAGCAAGCATCAAGCACAAGGATCTCATTAAATTAAAAACACAAATTTATATTTAAAAAATCAGTAGTAAAATTATTTGGAATTTGAATTTCAGTTTTCATAAGTTTTGAAATTTTACTTACTGTGTTTTGCTAACAATGTCATAGTGATTTATCCCTAGAATCCATCATTTATGTTTCTTAAGTGAACAAATCAATTTTTTAATGTTAAATATTATGTATGCTACATAGGGGTGTGTGAAAACTTTAGAAAGGTTTAAGTGGGGCATGGTACAAAAAAGGTGGGGAAACACTACCTTAGCCAAAATTAGATATCAGTTACCAATAACGACTTTCGGCTATTACAGAAAACTTACGAAATAGAAAACTATCAGTCAAATGTCTTTCAAAGAAAACAATAAAATGAATTTCCAATATAAATTAACTAAGAGTCTTATGCACAAAATGCAACAGATTAAACGCACTCAACTTAAAACGCCTAAACTACCGAGATAATGAAGAATATAATATAATAGTCAGTCATCCAGCAAGAAATAAGTCACGTTTAAGACGTCGATGCATTTGCCCTTTACTTGACCGCCACTACAAACACACTTGCGGAGATAGAAAAAAAGAAATCAACGCTCCAGACAGGCCATGAACTTAACTTAAGGTCCACGTGCGATGCTCTACCAGTCTTTGGACACGCCTACCTCTGTGCTTAACACTTGCCTATGAATATTCGTCCACAACGAATGTGACGTCTTCCCTGAATCTCTGCACTCCGATTCATAGGCAAGTAGCCAATGAAAATCCATCCTCAGCCTATATTGAAATAAAATTTTATCGAAGCAAATGACAGGTTGAAGCTTCAGCTGGAATCTAACGGAATGGCAGTTATAAATTTTATTTATGTAATGCTATTAGGTAACAGATGAAAAAAAAAAAAAAAGTGAACAGACATCCTGGATAACCGGTGCATCATTTGACAATCAGTACCGGTTTCGAAAAACTGGCGTTGAAATTGGAACAAAATGTACCGCTATTTATCTATCAATAAGTAAAGATTAAATGGATTTAATTTTAAAAAGCCCCTTTATGGAATATATTTAACTCTCTCACTAAATTACATACAAAATTTAGTCGCCATATTTTAGTAAAAGATTAGTTTTATATGAATAGCTTTTTTTAAAATAATTAATTTTCGTTTCGTAATTAAATAACCAAATTATCCATTAACAACCCCAAATTTGGAGCCTGATCATAGAAATCCTGGCTACAACTCCTTGCCTAAGTATCAACAGCGTCCAAAGTTGAAGTTCACAAAATTCATATTACTCTATCAATATGAAATTTCGGCTGGAAATTTACGTGGCAAAAAAAAGTAAAAATTAAATACTTAGGAAAGTTTTAAAAACAAATTAAGAGATAGACTGGGTAAAAAAATGTATCGTAATATAAATTTTTTAAATCGAGAATTTTCCTACATGGGTCTGCTTTTCATATGATGACATGACCGAAAATCTAGCCATCGTTTGTATCTGGCAGAATTCAAAATATAAAATGCTAAAAAATTTCATTTTCAGAAATGAAACAAAAATAATTTCATCCGACAAGTTTAATCTATATAAATCTTATACTGCTAAGGTTTCTGGAGTGAAATTAATTTGTATTCAGTTTTACAAAGTCACGGCTTTTCTTTTAAATCGTCATTTTCGATTCTATCCTTGCTAAATATTACAAATTTACATGAACAGCAACAACAAATTGTTGTACTATTTATATCATATATCTTTCAAATCAAGACAAATCAAATACCGCTCTGGAGAAAAACTGTTTTAATTCCCTTTTTCTGTTATAATAATTTCTATTTGAAAGCGTTTGAACTGAACTGGTACTAACCTAATATGGTTTTAGACGCTCAAAGTGAATCTCTAAGAAAAATTGTACGGAAAAAATATCAGTAAGATTCAAAGAATTGTATATATACAGGTCAGTCAAAAAATACCCTAAAAGTCCACTGTATAATGAATGATAAGCCCTAGAGTGGTCAAATTTTGTTGATAAAGATATAGGTCATTTATCATCTAATTCATAACGAACCTACATTTCCTATTTTTGCCAGTTATCGTACTGATCAATGTGACAATTATGCCGATGTGCAACTATCGAATTATGGGAGAATCCTAAATAGATGATTCTGGTTCTCTTCCTCAAAAGAAGCCGTTATTTGCCCAATTCCACAGCAAACTGATTGAGACATAGATTTTGAAACACAGGTGAATGATTTTCATAGATAACACCACCAAAACGAAGTTTAACGACCATTAACAATGAACAATATTTTCGTTCTTGGAAATTCCCCAGCATATCTAACGAACAAAGAAGCCAGGAGTACACAACACAAAGGACATCAAGTTGCATCGCGATAACGAAGGCCCATCTGCTACATCCGAGAGCACAGAAAATTGGCTAATTGTGATAGCCATTGGTACCACATCTCCTATACCGTACCGACCTAGCTATACATTTGCACGACTAAAGGCTACATGAGAAGCAGTTCCGAGATCAAAACGAGCTCATTTCATTAGTATAAAGTGGTGTAATGATCATTCTCAATAGGTTCATGAACGGGTATTCGTGTCTTGGAAACAAAGACAGGTTCAGTTTTGTGAGGGGAAAAGGATCGCATATTGAGTGGCATTTCGAAAGAATCAAATTACCAATTCTTCTAAACACAAAATTTCATTTTTTTAGTGCTTACCATTATACATACAGAATGGTGCATTACTTTTTAAGGTAATCTTTGTAATTACATGCCTAAATGGGTAAAAATTTCAATGTTATAACCATTACTTGATCACTTTAAGCAAAATAAGCACGAATAAATTAAAGATGATTAACCATTTGCATTCGGATGTATCTTCTAAAGCATCATTCAAATTAGGGCATCATTTTGGCATCTTATGTTTTAAAAAATATTTACAGAATGGTAAGAAGATGTAGGTTAATTTTTCGTGGAAATTCAGTTTGAAACAATTATATTTTTCAAAGTAATAAAAAAGTTCTTGTATCAGGGAGTAGTTATACATCAAATTGCAAATTTTACCTGAGTGCAAAGAGAGAAAAATGTATGAAGTAAAATAAATAAGAAAGAACATTCTTAATTATGAAGTAAATACATTTTCATACATTTTCTTGTAAAATTAACAATTAACAAGTAATATTAAAAAAAATAAATCAATTCCCATTTAAGTCAACAAAGAACTTTCTTATTTTAGTTATTTTTTATTCAATAATTACAGTTAATATAAATAATTTATAAAAAAATTATTGACTTTCGCAAGAATTGAACTCGCATTCATCACATGAAAGATTCTAAAATCCTCGCATTTTACCCATTGAGCTACTGCTTATTGATTTCAATTTTTATTACAAACTGCTAAAACTCTATTTAAAGTATTAAAAAATGGATTAACATTTGAAAAAAAGTGTACAAACATCAAGTTCATCCACTACAAGTTTTAAAAAATGTATTTAAACAAGATATATATAGGGAGAATGTGAACTAACAGTAGGAATTTAAAAAAAAGAATCTTGAACAACATTTTAAAGGTATTTCACTCAAGATATATAGTAAAAACAACTGCATTTCATGCACAAGGGTTAATAATTAAGAACCAGACTAAATGGAATGCAATCTTAAAACAACTGAATACAATTATTTGAATTAAAAAAAGATGAAATAAATGCAGAGTATTATGAAAAACTTTATTTTGTAACGTTAATCCTGATCAAGTAAGAGCAATAATAACTAAAGAGATAACAGAGAAACTAATTAAAATTGCACAGAGAAGTCAAATATTTTTACCACTTAAATTCCTGCCTTTTAAAGATTAATTATAAATAACTTAATAATCAGTCAATAAATTATTTTACTTAACAGTCCCGCTGTCACGACTCATGCCTGTGATTCAAAACATCTAATTAGATGAGTCCTCTAACTCTTAATTATAAAAGTGAAGTGGCCATCTAATTAGAACGTAGGTGTGAATCTTAGGCAATTCACATGGCAACCAATGTGTTCCATCTTTGTCTTGTTTTAGGAAATATATCTAAAAAGACGCTATAAAATAATCAAGTAACTGAAGTATCAAATTTCTAGTAATTAAAGTTTAAAATTAATTTTTGATGAATTTTCCTTTATTCCTTATACACATTATTTATAAGGATTTAAGCAACTAAAGTTGAAAAAAAAAACTGTAAATTAGATCAAATTTTTAAGTTAAATCCTAACTTCTCATATAACATCTGCCTAAACAGTGTTTGATCATTATTTCAATTGACTTTATCTTGAAATTTCAAAAAAAAACAAAACTGTCATATCAACTCAATAGATATATCAATTTACCATAAAAGATAACTTAATCAAACTTTAAAATCAAATACAAATGCACGTATTGCATTGCAAATTAATTCAACGATTTCAAACAAAAACAAAAGAATGCGTTATTTGATTAGGGTATATAGTATTCATAGACTTTCAGCAAGGGCAATTTTCTTCTTAACAATATAACATATCACTCATATCTTAAAGAAATTCTAAAAATATTTTTTATTCAAAAATGTAATTATTATATATATTCTCTATTTTCAACGAAGACTGTAAGATCAAAAATACATTGTATGTCAGTTTTCAATTATTTTTTATGAAATTGTAAATTGATTTTAAGTTTTAGACTCAAAATTCTAAGCCAGAATTTTGGATCAAATATATTATTTAATAAAAATTAAGAAAAACGTTACAATCGTTAAGGAGATTAGACTTAAGAAATAAAACGAAATAAATACAGCGATGAAAAATATTTTATGTCATATTGAAAGAAACACAAATAGTCACCACTTAAAATAGAAAAATAAAAAGGGTAAGATACGAAATAAATTAATTGAAGTAAGTAAATATAAATAATTTGGGTTATTAAAATTCATAAAAGAACGTTCGTTACCGAATGGGGTTCTATTATATGAAAAACAAGCATCTCTGATTCGCAAACGATAGCTGTCTTCTTAAAGCATGGAATGTAATAAATATTCATATAGAAGATAGTAAAAATTTTACATCAAGTTCTATATAGTTCATAGTCTTTTCTAATCAAGAAATTGAATCCCGGACATAAAAATATGAGTGATCATAGGACTTTAAAATTCTCAGGATTCAAAATGAAATTCTAAAATCAAACCAAAGACTTAACCTGCACTTGATTCTTTCAATTTCTATCTATCCATAGTAAAGGAAAGAATAGTCAGATGACATAATAAAGGAAAGAATAGTCCGATGACAAAGGAAAGAAATGAATACTCTGTAGGAATCGGAGGAAATAAGAGATGAGAACAAATGACGAGAAAAAGAAAGCTAGCTGAAGTAAGTAACATAATAAATAGCGCGGAATCACACCTGAACTGTTTAGCATATTTAATGACCAAGGTCAATGTAATGAGGTGTGGCATCGCATGACCTTCGAGTATCTTTTTGGAAGAAGGGAATAAAAATACACAAAAGAAGGTCTTGAATTTCACACAACAGACAGCTCGAGAACTTCAACTAGCCAAGGTCAGAATGCATATAAATTTGAGACATAATGGTTATATCAAACGCAATTGTCTTTTACTATTGTGTTCTTGAACTGAGTAAGGCTATGAGGAAGGAGGGTAAAGAAAAACATACGAATGTGAAAGAGAAAAAGAACTATAAAATACATTGTGTTTCATAGCGGATGAAAATGTGCATTCAAGAAAAATGACTTTGTTTTCCACCACGTTAATCAGTACGTTTCGTTTATTTAGGAGGCCGGGTGATTGAAATGATTACGTTACACCGGTAACGTCTGTCTAAATCTATCTTAGACAAAACAAAATGGTTTAATTATTTTTAAATAAAGCATTTACTTCAGTCCCTAACTAATTTTTTTAAAATGTTTTCTTCTCGAATAGCTATTTATTATTTCTTTTTCATTTCAATATGTAGTATAATTTCCTGTTCAAGTACCATTCAGGCATTTATTTCCCTTTGACTCAGAAAGTTATTTTTCAGCCACACAATTGCTTATTGCTGACCGCATACAATACGTAAACCGTCTATGTTGAATTTTCTGTATATTTAAAAACTATTCCACCATTAATTCAGGTTTTTTCCTTTATGCATTCGTATTTGAAGAACAATATTTTATGTTATTGCCATTTGAAAGGCTTTTTTATAGAATTAATCCAACAAAGAATTAGTTAATACCCCAAAACTTTTCTTTTACGAATAAAGTTGCCAAGTTCCAACCGCATAATTACTTATTACTGTCCGCATACAATAAGTAAACCGTCAATTTTCAATCTCCCATGTATTTAAAAACTATTCCAATGTTAATTCAGATTTTTTTCGGCGTATAATTGTATTTGAAAAAAAAAATGTATTGTTTGTTATTGCATTTTGAAAGTTTTTTTTATGGAATTGATCTACCAAAGTAATAGTTAATACCCTAAAAACTTCTTTTACAAATAATAATAATAATTTCTTCACGAACTATATCTAAAAAAAGGTTTTATTACACTTTCTCTATTCGAAATAGTATTTTATACTTTTTTTCTGTCGCCACCCCAGAGTAACATTAATGCTTGCTTCTTCATGTAATAGAAAGATAATAAAATAACCAGAATTGCCGAGCATTCTTGTCGTCGTGACAACTTCTCTGTCTGAGGGGAAAAATTCTTATTTGTCTCTTCTTTCTAGAGACGTGATCAGATTGGGAATTTAGGTAAAATATTTTTTATTTAAACAAAATCATACACTCTAATTTTTCACTTTATGAAAATTCATTGTACATTTCAAAAGTTTTAACGTGCATATTGAAAAGTGCTGCTTTTTTTTACACACTACATTTTCAAAGGTTTTGACGATACAAGGTCCAATCAGATTAAAAAGGATAATTTTTCTGTGGAGGATGCTTGTCTAGTTGTTTTTAAAAACACTCATTTTTGCCACATCCTTTTCTAATTAGATGACACATCCTATTTGGGACAGTTAATTTAATTCCTATTATAATATAAAGTCATTTGAGATGTAAAAGCGTTGTTAAGATTTTTACTTTTAAATTACTTAATACCTCCATTTCAGTGCAGATTTAAAATAAATTTATTAATCTATGCGTGAGTCAGACTCGTCATTGTATGCAAAGAGAATAATATATACCCCCGTCCAGTCCTATAAGATATTGTAACCTGAACACTTTTTTTTTTTACATCTAGTAGCTGGATTTTCTGTTCTTGTGTATTTTAATAAGCATCTGCTCGCGTTGTTATGTTGTCTAATCTGTGAGTAATATTAAAAATAAGTAAAATATAAATGCTTTATTTAAAAATAATTAATAAAATACATTCCATAAGGACAGATAAAAATAGAACTGCAATCAACTACAAAAATAGAATTGCAATCAACTACAAAAATAGAATTGCAATCAATTAAAATAGAATTGCAATCAACTAAATAAAATTGCAATCAACTAAAAAAATAGAATTGCAATCAATAATAAAAAGATTTGCAATCAATAATAAAAAGATTTGCAATCAACTACAAAAACAGCACGAATTTGAATCCTCTTAGGATAAAAAAAAACAAAACGAAAGCTGATAATCAAAAATCAGACGAACTTAATAAATTGCAAAAACTGACTGAAGTGTAAATAGTTCGATATCTCGAGAGCAAATTAAACAGATTCGCTTGAGGGAGCAAACTTCGGCGCAGCGCTGGCATGCAAGGCCAGAAATTAAGCAACATTCTTCAGTGACGTAATATCACGAGGAAAGATAATTTTCTCACATTTTGCGTTAAAATAAGAAAACTGGCGTTAAATGAGAGAAAGGGAAAAAATAATTTATCATGCGCGAAATATTTGAAACTAAGTAAAGCGAGATTGAAAACAAAACGCAGTACTAATTTTAATGTAAAATCTCCTTCACAAACTTCTACTCAATTAAGGTATTTAAATGACACAAAATGTGGTAGGGGAAAAGTTTAATTTAGTTTTGTTTTCTGTCAGTAATGCGGAATAAATTAAAAGGACAACAGCTTTCACTTTTTAATTTCTTTCCTTTTGGAAAAGGAAGGAGGATAAAGCAGCATTCCCTTTCTATTTAATTAGAGGCCGCCTTTATTTATCGTCCTCGAAAAAATATTCAATTGTTGAGGATTATTTTCCCAAATAAAAGCTGCAAAATGCTACTAAACCGGAAACGGGATCCAGAAGAATATCTAAATGAACATTTCATAACGTGTATTGGACTTCTGGAATTGCCAAGATTTTTTTTTCTACGCATGTGTTTGTTAAATTAATTCTTCATCTGTAACATTCTATGCACAACTAACATAAAAATGGGATATCTTCTTTATCTAGGCATAAAGTTGTTATATAATGCTTCTATTACAGTTTCCTGCTATAACATTTATGATGTCTAAATAAATTCACTGAAGCAAACAAAAGTAGTGTACAGCGCGCTTGATAGACAAAAGAATTTTTTGTTTCATTTTGAAAGAAGGCAATGTCAACTCACTCCAATACTAGTTTTCGAACTCACTGCGTTCAAATGCATTTCTGCAGGATTCTTCATGCAAAAGCAGGCCGTAGCTTCATGCAAAAAATCATTTTTGCAGGATATGGCACTTCATTATACTACCATCGACGTAGATGACAATATAAATATTTACATTTTGTACGGTTGAAATAAGCTGATGAAACAGATACAGGCATATCACAGTTACAGTTACATTATCACCCCATCTTTTTTTATATCTATATATAAAATATATATTTATATACATTTTATTTATTTATATATTTTATTTATATATGTGTACCCAATTTGTGAGTTATTTTTCAAAAGAATTAAAATGGTTATTGGGTATGAATGGATTATTGATTTTATAAAATCTGAGATTAATGGAAATAAAAGTTTGTTCGTTTTTCGCATGTTTTGTTTCGAGTGGAATCATGGTGAAAACTGAGTGTTACCACCAAACTGATATGAAAGCAAGACTCTATAGTAGAGTGGACCAAAAATTGTCTTATTATTATTATTATTATTAGACTTATGTTTAGTAATAGTGCGGAAAAGTTGCCTTTTAGGTTCAAAAACAATATTTAAAAATCTGGTTTTCAATATTACATTATCTTGAGGTTCCACAAAAAGCTTAAAATTAGTTTAAACATTGGGGGGGGGACGGAAATTTTTAAAAAGAGCATTTGAAAACTTAGCTTAGATTTTAGTTTAGCTTTTTTAACGAAATTATTTTGATTTTAGTTTAGAAATAGTGGTGAAAAATCAGCTTTTAGGTTCAAAAAGAATTTTTAAAAATTCTGTTTGCAATTCAAAAATATTTCGAGGTGCCGAAAAGAAATTTAATGTTTGCAAAAAAAATTGAAAAAGTTTAATCGAATAAAAGTTCAAATTGAAAATTATAATTATAATTAATCAAAAGTTGAATATTTCGAATAAAAAACTTTAAAATGTTGCAAAAATTTCAATTTCGTGAAAATTTAATGTCCTTGCGGCACCTCAAGACCTACTCCAATATTTTTATTTATAATTTATTTTATCAGCACCAAAAGGCAACTTTTCAACAATATTAAAACTCAAAAATGGTTTTTTTTTCGTTCCACTCTACTGCACAGTTTAGGGTTTGACTGATATCCAGTTATGCTGTATCAGGTACAAGTTGGTATTAATATTTGGTTATATTTGATACTTTAAACTGGTACTTTTGAATCTATTACATGATTCTTCCCTAACAGTTCGTATAATTGTTTATCTACTACTTTTAGTACTTAGTATTTATCTACTACTTAGTGGTAAGTTTTTTATCTTTATAAAATGCTTACCATTGACTAAACCATTCGTTTTGGTTACCAATTTTCAAGTTTGTTTCTTAAGCACTATTTAAAAGCTAAGACTTTTATAAAACTTAAAAGACCCACATCGTACTACATTTAAAAATATTAATAAGTTAAAAATTTAATTTTTATTTGCGTTCGATTAATTTTAGTTATAACAATTTTTTCTTAAAGATGTTATTTGTTTCAAATGAAGAAAAAAAAAAGTGTTCAGTAACACTTTTCTAAGTTTCAAGTAGAAAATATTTTATCTTTTAAATTAAGATACACATTGCTCGGAAAGATAAAAAACAAACGTTAGAAATGATTTTATGCAAGCGAATGGTAAAGAAAACATTACTCAAGTTAAGAGGGTCGCCGAGACAGAATAGCCAGCAAGAGTTGTGTGATACTATATTCTCATCCTCAATATGATACTTTGTATTGACCAGATATAATATCACCAAATAGAAAACGAATGAGATCGAAGCGATTATCAGTCGGTATCAGTGGAGTCGGAAAAATGATAACTAGTACGCGATATTTTTGGTCTGCATCAGTTTTATGTGTCTGATGCAAGGTTGTATCAGGTTGATATGGTAACATTCAACTCTAGTGGTGCTTTTAACCATCATCAGAAAGGGAAGATATTGCTGGGTTGTTACAAGATTGCAACTGACTTTCGACTTGGATATGCCATTGCATTTATTCAAAAGAGGAAAAGTGAGGAAAAGGAAAGTAAATTACGGAGAAGTAACAGGTTTGTAATAAATGATTCGAAAGAATAGTCATATTTATACCTCATCTTAACGTATTCTATCACGTAACGCATTAACCATTTACAATTGAAAAAGTAATTCTATCATGCCGGCTTTCTGGCACAGAGGTAGCGCGTCTCCCTCGTGTCCTGGGAGTCCCGGGTTCGAGTCCCGGTTCAGGCGTGGTTGTTCTTCTGTGTGTTGTTTGTAAGATGTGTGACTGTGCCCCCCTGTAAAAAGGGGCTGTGCAAGCAAATTTGGTGAGTGTGTAGCTAAGTCGTAATCTTGGCCCTAGTTGGCGCTACTTCAAAAAACAAGAGACGCTCCTTTCGGCTTAAGTCTGCTGCTGTATCAGCAGGGGGCTTGTCCATTGCAAGTGCCATAAGTAACAACAACAGCAATCATATCAATTATTCAGTTAATACATGGACTTGTTTATTACTCCTACAATAAATACATATAATTGTTTTAATATGAGTTTCCCTGAAAAAAAATTATCTTTGTTTTTATCATTCTGAAGGAATTTTTAACAATTAAATATAATGTTAAAATGATGCACCGCCTTCAATGGTGCTTTAGAGAAGGCATTCAGGTGCGTAGGTTTCAATGATTGGACCCCGAATCTGAACCCCTCCGGTTCCGAAAGGGCCGCGGCGGCCTGGTAGTTAAGTCCCGGTTCATGAACAGTAGGGGATCAGGTTCGAGACCCGATTCCACCAATGAATGATCGTGTAAGGAGGTTTGTTGCACGTTAAATCCATCAGGGCCAAATGCCCTCCTACTGGAGTGGTGTGCTATGGAGAGAGGTTGCCAGTTCAGATATCGTCCTCGTCATCTGACCGTGGTTCAAAATTACAAAGTCCATTCCAAAATAGCCCTAGTGTTGCTTTACAACGGGACGCTCATATAACTAAACTAACTAACTTCGGTTCGGAAGTCGTGACCTTACCACCAGGCCACAACAACCCTAGTCATGTGAAGCTTAAAAATGGAAATAAAAATATATAGTTAAATGGTTATGCCAAGCACTGTAGGGTTAAGTTTCACTTTAATGAATTTTAATATAAAATATTCAAATCAGCGGTAAAAGTATTTAAAATTTTTAAAAGAACATTTTAAAATGAGATCTTGAATTTAAATGCTGTAGAAATATAAACTATTTCATCAATCCAACTAACCGAAATACATGTTTAGATCAAAAAGTAATCAACACGGAAGCAATGTCCATTTCTTTTTCTCCGCTCGAATATCTTAAATGTACAACGGTTCAAACAAAAATAAAATGGCGGCGACTAACATGAATGATTTTACAAAGATGAATCGATGCATTAATCTACATCGAAAGTAGTTTTTTTCATTCCTGCTCAAATAAAATTCATTGATGTGTATTCACAGCCTAACTTTTAATTAATAAAACATGAATGAATGCATCACAGAAAAAGTTAGAATGATGAAATAAAAATATTTCACACGAAACATACTCAAGTGAATAACGCCATGCTTGATTGAGTGTGTTCTTTTCTAATATATATATCGTAGAGGATGCGATTAAGTTAAGGATTTTAAAATATTTTTTTAATCGAGATTTCTTTTCGATTACGGAAATTTTATGCGGTATCATTTACAGTAAAAAAATGACACTATAAAAATTTTATATGATCTTATGAAGTAAGTATGATTAAATTAATCAGAAAAAATCAAATACTATTTAACAATTATTTGATACAATTTTTTATGAGATCCTTTAATATTAATAATAGATTCATATACCAGAAACAAATAATCTTTATCCATGCATCAAAAATTAAAACTTTTGCTAAAAATGAGCAATATCAGTACTACTTTTAGAAACAGAATGCTATTTTTATAACGAAAATAGCACTTCGTTAAAAAATGTAATCAGAACTAAAATAAGTAATAAGTAACAAATAAAAAAATTTTTAAGTCGATTCCAACTTACGTTAACAAAGAAATTTTTTATTTTAATTACTTTTTATTAAATAACTACTATTAATATAAATGATTTATCAAAAAAGATTGATTTTCGCACGAATTAAACTGCAATTCTTCCCTTTCACGTGAAAGATACTGAAATCCACGCATTTTACCGATTGAGCTACTGCCTTTGATTTCAATTTTCCTTACAAACTGCTAAAACTCTATTTAAAATATTAAAAATAAATTAAATTTAATTAATAAATAAATACTTGAAAAAGCTATATATATATATATATATATATATATATATATATAGGAAAAGTGTGAACTAATAAACTAATAGAAGGAATTTAAAAATATCAAAGAGTGAAAGTATCTAACAGGTGCAAGCAACAGCGGTTTTTGTAGGAAAATAAAGCAAATAACATTAAAATGATATAAACTTCGTCCTGTATTAGAAAATACCCCGAATTTGAATAAAATCTCCAAAGATATTTATATTTTTGAAGAATTAATTCGCTTTCCAGACTGAAGTTAATGACCACTATAATGTGGCAGCACACAGAAAAAAACTCTCCCCTAATCATATTTTTTCATTATTATTTTGTAATTTGGGAAAAAATTATTTCATTGTATACGTGCAATGGTTGGAAGTAGATGGTGGGATAAAGAACAAATTTTTTTTTATGAAACCTTAATTTCTAAAATCAGATTTGTTTTTAGAAGAATTTATTTGTCTAAGATGAAGTGCCTATAAAATGACCAAAAGTCAAAACTAGTCTAGATGCTTTTAGTCTTTTTACATTTGTCAAAAGATATTGAATAAAATATTCCAGATTTTTATATTATCTCCCACTTTTTTAAAGAATATATTCACACAGTAAAAACTAAATCTAATTTTCAAAAACTAGATTTCCCAGAATCCTTCCTTTATTTTTTTAGCATATATCTCGTTTTTAATATATAATGAGAATTCTTAAAAACGTTGTTCCCTTGAATGCAATGATTTCTCCACCTTCTGTTTTTCCCATTATATTTAAGCTTTAAAGATTATTATTATGCACATTTGTTTTTAGGAACGTAAAAGGAAAAAAATAATTTGAAACGAGATAAAAATAAAAATAAACCATTCCTAGAAGTTTCCTCTAAATTTCTAAGAAATAATTAACATTTTTAAACATGGACGCAATTAGCACGAAAAGAGGATTTCATTAAACTATATTAAACCATTTTAAAGCAACATTAAGGCTATTCTGAAATAAACTTTAATTTTTCCATGGTCAGATGACGAGAACAACGCCTGAGTTGCCATTCCCCTCTTTAGGCCTCTGTTCTGAGACATCGAGAGGACGTTTTACCCTGAAAGATTTTTTGCGCAACAAGCCCTCTTATGTTGTAGTTCTTCGATGGAAACGGGAACTAAGGCGAGACCATAACAACGGGGAGCCGAAGGTCAAGCCAATAAACGGAAAAAGGTCACTATAGTTTATTATTTCTTAAAAAATTAAAATTAAAATGACTTATAAAGCGATAAAATAAATAGCCAATAGTAAAGTAGTTGTCAAACATAAATACATAGTATTTTTCTTACATCCGTATTCACGTTTACAGAAACAAATAATTGTATTATTAATTAACCAGAAAATGTTTTAAAAAATCTTACTTTAATTTGGTTAAACAAAAGGACGTTTCATATAGTATTCTTATTTTCACGGTCTTCCTCGTTTTTTTTTCTTTTTCTTTTCATAGCATGCTGATCTAATTTGGGAAAAATGCTACGTAACAATTTTTTTAAAGATTCCAATTAGTACATTTATCGCTAAAAAGATAATCGTATCTAAAAATGGCAATCAAAAAATCATTAGACAAAACGCGATATTCATAATTAATATTTTTCTTGATGCGCTTTCTTTCAATTTGCTCTTTTTTATAATTCCCAGTGGAGAGGAACCGCATGCTATCCATAAATAAACCGCACCGCCACGAAGGAAAAAAGGCAAAAGTCACTGTCTGATATAACCGTTAATAAAAAAGCGAAACCTCGAAAACGCACGTTAAACTCCCGCCAAATGTTGCGCATACTCCTTGGCTTCCACCAGATCAACGACCAATGTGCATTTCGTCCGTTGCTATGGCAACCGTAGAGATCCGGGACATTCGCTTTTTGGGCTAGACACCATGGCAGACAGATCGCGGTCCACCCAACTTTTTGTGCCTCCCCGCTTATGCGGAAACACGTGGTCACTTCTTTCGAATGGCCCGCTTTCAAATGAACACTCAGTACTTTTTTTTTTGTTCGAGCCGACGACGCCCGGTGTAATACTTTGTGTCGACATGTAAAAAATTTATTATTTTTTTTCCTTCTCTCTTCTTTCCCTCCCCCTCTTCTTTTTTCTTTTTTTATTCCTCTCTCCCTTACATTGGAGACTAAGCGGTCATACGATAATTTGTAGCTTTATGCGGCAATAATTTTTCTTCTTCCCTTTTTGCAGACCTCAGGAGAAGTGATTTGAATCTAAAGGGTGTATTTTCCAGCGGGAAATTTCTGATCTGTTCAGACAGCCGAATTAAATATGGTTACAAAGTTTGTCGAAATATTATTTAATAAATCAATGGGCTGTAGAAAGAATTTTAGTCTGACGTTGCTTAATAATTAGAATTATAAGCGTAGATCATCGTTATTATTGATGATATTTTGTTATCCGTGGGAAAAAAAATTGTAAGGGGAAACTATAGGAATGATTCTATGCATATGCATCAATAAGATATGGTTACTTAAATATCCAACCAAAATGACCTCCGAATGCCCGCTTACTTAACATGAACTTCACTGGTCGTATTGACCGGTATTATAATCAGAGGGTTAATACTAAC